>VWZV01017135.1:1473247-1602667 GCA_013397155.1 Irena cyanogastra | reverse complement strand
TTCTCCCCTCCCTCCCTCCCTCCGCAGGGGGAGCGCGCAGCATCCAGGGAACGCGCGGAGCCCCGCGGCCACCGGGCGGAGCCCGCTGGGGTCCGGCTGGAGCCGCGCTCCCCCGGCCCCACCGCCCCGGCAGGGCTGGCGGCTCCCGCTGCAGTCATTAAAAGAAAAAAAATACAAAACAACGCGAAAAAAACCCCAAACCCTGCTAAGCATAACAGCAAAAATCGGAGCGTCCCGGAGCCAGGGCTCGCCAAAACCTGGATGTGACACACGGAGCCCCCGCGGGTCGCGAGTTTGGCCGCCGCGCCTGGAAGCGGAGGGGGCGCGGAGGGGGCGCGGAGGGGGCGCGCAGGGAGCGGCTCCGGCGCGGGCGCATCCCGGGAATGGTCCCTGCCCGCGGAGCAGCGCCGCGCTCCCGGCCGCAATTAACCGGGTTTCAGCAAAAGCACCGGGCCGGGCCCTACCTTGTGCTCTGCGTATGAAGAGCGAACGTGATCTGTTGTGATTCCCAGAAAATATCCGGAGACTCTTGCTCTGGCTTGGTAGTATCGCCTAGTAGCGTTTTTCAACGCTTGCCAAAGACACTGTTATATAGGCAAAAATCTGGCAGCGGCCCGTACGTGCAAAATTCTGACCTTGTAAACTGGCACAACAGGCCTGGCTAAATCCTGAAGGAGACACCTGCATCATCTTGGATCCAGCTTTTTTCTCTACTTTGCCGCCTCAAACCTGAAACTCCCAATCTGCTAAAAGGAGCAGCTGCTTCAATTTCGTCGTAAATTTCTGTCCTACCCAGTGTGTCTATATTCAGTAGCACAGAAAACCTCCAGCGCCTGGAATTTGCTAGGTTGTGTAATTTCTTGGCTCTGAGCTCTCAAGTTTCACTATTAAACTACACAAAACTTTATGATGCTTTTGATAGACCAGACCAATCTAACCATAAGCATGCTCCTGTACTAGAGCAATGCAAAATAGATTTCTTATTCCTGAAACCAGCGCATTTGTATCATCACAACTCTCATTTCAGCTGACTAAAAAAGCCTTTTTGAAGTGTTCCCATTCAGCTAAAAAAATGGGGTTTTGCAGAACATGAGTTCGTAAAGTCTTCAGTGATGGCATAAGCAAAATCTATCCAATTATTTTTTTCACTGAGGCTTAAGAGTTTTATCTTTTAGATAAATAGCAAAAGTGACAGTTCTCTTACATCCAGTGAATATGTATCCAGCTCACTGAGATTTTCAGAGCAGCTGAGGAGTTTAGCCATGTATTGGTGATAAAAGGAAACAAGAAATGAGTATTTTTTTTGTCTAAATCCCTTAAGCTGCTTTGAAAACCTCAATTAAGAGCTGATGAGCTTAAAATACGTCTTTGGGATTGTCCATAGATGTTAGACATATATTACTGTAAAACTTCCCAAAGGGTGACTGCACTTAGATAGGTGAAAATATCGGATTTGAATTACTATGGTTTCACTTAAAATACACAATATGGAGAACAGATTTTTCAGGCATAAATATTTGGCTGCCTTTGTGCTCAATTTATAAGTTTAGATCTAGGTGAAAAGCGACAAGTCCTATTTAAACTTGGATCCCTGATGTCTTTGCTGTTTGTTGAGATTTATTAGACTCTTTAGCTTTTAGTAATCTTGAAGGTGCAATTTTTCACTCTGACTACAGTAGATCCAGAGTGTCCATTCCTGTGTCAGTGTGCAGGTTTTGTATAGTAGCTGAATGTTTCTAAGGCACTTGAAAATACCTTTTTCTTATTTTTTTATTGTTATTGTTGTTTTAAGTCTGAGTCTCTTGTGTTTTTCTCAGGGGGAAAACTGGGAGAAATTTGTCAATGCCAGTGTGTAGCAGTAGCTCCTTTCTCTAAATCTAAGTACATGCATTGCGATTTGAATTTTTTCTACAGCGTATGAAAATCACACTTATAGTAGAAGAGTTGTTAATTTAGCAATGGTTATTCATGCTGTGTTTTTTGTGAGTGTGGGATAGACATTGGTAGAATCTGTCAAGATCCAAATGCTAGAGATAACAGAGTAGTGTGTTAAAGGCAATTTTTCCTAGTGTATCTGAAGCAGGTGCATTCGTTGCACAATTTGTTGATGCCATGGCATGTTGATGTCACATTTTGGCAGGATTTGAGTGATCCAGTAAAGCCAGATAGATCCAGCTTTTGCCTTTTTCCTTAGCAGGGGCTAAATCGCTTGGCACTGGTCAGGCAGGGAGCTGGCAGAGCAGCAGCAGGTGCAGAGCAGGGATGGAGGGAGGTGTGTGCAGGGACTGAGGGGCTGCAGGGCTCCTGCTTGAGGAGCTGCTCCTGAAATACAGTTCAGCCCAAGCACACTCACAAGTGCTCTGCTTCCACAGGTGTAAACTCTGCCTTTGCTCTCGCTCTTCACAAGAATCTCTCTTCAGAGAGATTGTTTCTCTCTCCATCTTGTCCTAGTCTGGGATCAATGTATGATCCTTACTGCTCAGTTATACTGCAGCTTCAAAAATGCAGTGCTGGGTGGCACAGAAAGCATTAAGGTGTAATTCTGTACCATACATATAAAGGCAAGTGCTTTACAGCTTAGAAACAGGTGAGTGCCAGCATCCATGATCTTCTCTGACTCTGCTCTGTTTATGAATGTGAAAATCTGTTTTGTTACAGGGCGTAGATAATCGCACAAGGTTCACTTGCTTAAAATGTTTTGAAAGCATTTTTCTTTTGTGTTCCCTTTTGGTCTGTCTGTGTGGCTGCAATAATATTTGAACCGGTGATGTCTGTGGGCTATGATCTCTCTAAGCTTTGTTGTTTCTTATGGCAAATACGGAAAAAATCATGGTAGAAAATATGAAAGTCATAATGTTTGTTAAGAAAAAGAAAAGTCACCATATGGCTCAACAGATTTTAATTAATACTAAATTGCCAGGGGAAATTTTGAGGGAAGTCAAATAAAAATCCTTCATTTTACAAATAAATGCTCAGATTTTGTTTTTGAATACATTGCTGGCGCAATTGGGACTATTGGGAAGCTGAAGATAGTAATGGGGGGGCATTCTCAGAAATACAAAGTGCACAAGGTGATTTTGGAGAAGCTGGCAGCTACCTAGTTACTGTCAAAACCCTGACACTTAACTACCCCTGAGAGGTGGCAGAGATTTCATTCCTTTAGACCTTACTGATATTTCTGTCATCTTGTAAACTTAAAAAAAATACTCTTAAATCACTGACTGTGAAACTGCACACGACCATTTCTATAGATTCCAGGTTAAGAACACTTATTCTAACATTCTTCATTAACACAGTGATCGGAATGGCAGAGTCTGTGGTTTTCACACCAAGAAACCACATGGCAAGGGTAAGTCACGATTTTGATTAGGAAAATCTTGCACTGATAAACATGGCTGCACACTTCACGTAGAAAAGTGCAAATATCCTCGATGTGCTGTGTGCAATGAAGTGTTCAGTGGAAGAGCTTTCAGTGTAAATTGAGGGGGATGAGTTGTAGCATTGGAGGCTTGGAGGGGCCACTCTGGGGAGCCTGTGCCTCTGGATGCCCAGCAGCTTGCTGTGCCCATCACTCAAGGGTGCTTCTCAGACCTCTCTGAATCTCTGCTGTTTCTCAGGTGTGACAACAGGTTGTGTTGCCAGCATCCAGCAATAGCACAGGTTTGGTCATAAAGACACAGATTTGCTGCTTTGTTCAATAACAGATTAATGTTCTGGTGCATATATGTTGTGTAAAACATCAGTCTGTTAGCTCATGTAACCATGGAGATAAGGAATTTGCATACATGGAAATCCTTTGGGTTAATTTATGCCTAGTGCCTATATTTTATTAAGAAATAGATCTTTACAAACGTTAATAAATATTTTCGTTAATGCTATTTTCTGCTAACTGAGAATAATTGGCCTAATTTGTGAAAACATGGAGCTGGATAAAAATTAACTACTGAAAATAACCTTGCTTATTCTTAGACTCAAGTGAGATTGCAAAAAACTGTCAAAATTAATATATTCATATATTAATAGTGTTAAACTTTATCAATGACATGCAATTAGGATTTGTAATATTGTTAGTTCAGACAGTCTAATTACACTTTATACTTTGTTCTCTAGTGGCAATTATAAGGTATGAAAAGTACAACCACACATTAGTGAAAGTGCTAATTATATTATGTGTATTTACACATTCCTTTCCTATGCTAATGTGTTTATATATGTTTAGGGAATACATATAAAGATTTTTGAGATCCTTTACGTGCTTTAATGAATAATAAATTCGAACAAGAAACAATCCAAAATTAATTTTAAAATTCTAAAAGTTTTGCTAATGATGCATATATAATGTTTAATTTAAAAGACTCAATATAGAAACCACCAGCCACAGTAACAAATGGCAATTAGGTTGTAGATGGAGTGAGTAGAATTATAACAGTATAATTCTTCGTAATGTTGGAGTCACACCAGTTTTATTCACCTGCAGCTCTGTATCTGTTAGTAAATACCAGCCTAGAACTTGCCAGCAGAATGAAGAATAATGCACATTATTGCAGATTGTAACCAGCATAATGACAAGCTCCCAGTCCTGTTTCAGTTGGAGTTTCTGTTGTTGTGGCCCTGTTTTTTGTGTGCCCCAGTTTGATGTGCAGGGTAAGTGCTGTGAGTGGCCCTGGGGACCACCCCAGCTCTGTCCTGGCCAGCTCTCGTTGTGGCGCGCTGGAGCAAGGTTGCTACTTCACAGAATCACAGAATATTTCTGGTTGGAAGGGACCTCCGGAGGTTATCCAGTCCAACCCCCTGCCAAGGCATGGTCACCTGAAGCAGGTGACACAGGAACATGTCAAGGGGGTTTGGGGTGTCTCCAGAGAGGGAGACTCAGTACCTCCCTTGCAGCCCATCCCAGGGCTGTGCACCCTCAATGCCAAGTTCTTCCTCACATGAAGGTGAAAGTTCTGGTGGTTTGGTTCATGCTCAGTCTGTTCTCCTGCCTGTACCTGAAATGAGTGCTGTGGAGAAATTGTGACTTCCTTGGGAAGGGTGAGCTCTTGAGTGGCTTTGCACTGAGCTCACCTTCTCCCTTGTAATGAGCCCAGCAGGAGCTGCTGCTGCAATGTGCAGCCTCTGGGATGAGAGGATCCAAGCCATGGTCAGAGAGTAACACATCATCCACATCAAATCATCAAATCAGAACAGGAAATTGCCTCCCAGTGGGTCTGTCCTGCCTTCCCCCTGCGTGGTTGTGTTTCTCAGCACCATAGTTACTGTTGTTTGTGCAGCCACAGTCAGTTCCTAGCACAGGAGGTTTTCTTTGTTGGTTTGGATGTGTAGTGACGCTGTTCTCCACACAAAAATGCCTCATGCAGAAAGGATCAGCTGCCAGTGTAGACAAAGAAAAGAGGAGAAAGCATGTGTTTCCACTCTCACCAGGCACCTGATTGCAGATCCCAGGAAAGCTACATGTCAGTGGCCAAGTGGCCATTCTCTGAAGTTTTCCTGGATTTGGACCCCAGTCTGCTGAAGTCAACACAAGCCTTTCCCTGACTCCATTGAAGCAGAGTGTGTGGATAGGGGCCTCATCTGCAGACTTGTAACCTGACCAGTCCCCATTTATGAAGTAGGAAAAGGTTTCATGGAAGATTAGAATCTCCAGAGATACACTGGTCCTGCAGTTGCTGTGATTGTAGTGTAGCACAAATGTATTGGGGTTGATTCTGCAACCCCATTGAAAGTCTTAAAATGGGGAAAGTCCACAAGCCAGCAGATAATCAGCTCCAGTTCTTAAATATCCTAGTATCTGAGTTTTTACTATTGACCTTGTTTAAACATGCACTGATGAAGTTTATGCCCTTTGTTCTATTTGCTTTAGACAAAACTGATGTGAAGAAGGATATATTCCATTTTCTGTTGTAGCTGCTCTGTACACATTTTAAGAAAATTATTGGGTCTTCCTGTAGTTTTCTCTTTTCTAAAAGAGTAAGCAATACCAGTTCTTTAACCCTTGTCACACAGGTTTGGTTTTCTAGACCTTTATAATCTTTTTTGTTATTTTATTAGACTGGTTTACCTTAGTAATGACCCAAACTGGACAAGTAGGAGAAGAAATTCTTCACGTGTGTTACATGCAGTGTTTCTGTTTCTACATCTCTCTGTGGTATTGCAACACCAGGATCCTGTGGAGTAGATTTAAGTTTGTGATCCTGTTACCTCTGGTGATACTACTGAATCGTTTTCTCAGCCACTGTGGTTTTTGTGGTTGATAAATCCTACCTAACTTTAGAATTTTGATGCCGTACTTAACCACTTGTATGCTGCTTTTTCAAAACCATTTCCAACCCCTTCATTTAGATGTTTTTAAATTTTGAGCACATCCTTGTCTTATTCTCTTAAGCTTTGCTTAGATTTATGTTCCCTGTAACATGCCTTCTATTCCTTTAGCCAAATCATTAATCAAAATACTGAATTAGATGCTGGAATGCCACTCAGGAAAAGCCTCTGGTTTGACAGTGAATCATCAATAACCATTTTCTGAGTAAGGCTAAGCAATCATGCAAGTGGGATTTTTCTAGACTCTGTTTCTCCTCAGCTTTTTATGACTAGATTGTAAAGTTCTTATTAAATATACCTACTGTGTTTTGCCTGCCTGTAATACCTGTGGTGGTGCTGTACAGAAAAATCAGCCTGCAATGCTGATTACTCCTCCCCTTATTTTCATCTAGGTATTAAAATAATTTCTTGGTTACATTATTTCTGCTGTAACTAGAAAGAAGCTTCCTAGCCCTTTTTGCCCTACTTTTAATCATAAGTTTTTACCCCTTTGTAAATTCTGTTTGATGCTTCTGAGATTGCTTCTATTTATGCTTAGAGTATCTGAGGGCAAGTTTTGACCAGGTGGAGTATCCTAAAGACAACTGACTTGCCTAAATACTTTCAAGTCTGTGTTTTCCCATCACTGCTGTTAGGTCTGTTGTGCTTCCCATCCCACCTGACCATCTTAGGTAATTGAAATCTATCTTTTTTTTCAGATACCAGTAGGATTTTAGTTTCATATAGCTCGCTGAAGTTCCAAAATATGTTTTGGAAGCTGCATAAGTATGCAGGCATTTATCTACCCCAGGCTCCTGATGTCTGTGCTGGGTGGGTGACAGTATCCAGCCTGGCTGTGATTTACAGCTGGCTTTGGTATATCTGCACTGCATTGCCATTACATCAGTGAGTGCAATTTAAACACATAAATCTACCCTAAATTAGGAAAAATTGCTTAGGTAGAAAACTTGCTTATAGAGTTCATGAAAGTCTGGCTTAAATGGTTGAGTACTGCTAAAAATGGTGTACTAGTACCTAAACATGCTGGCCCTGAAATGAAAGGAAGATTTGGAAGGATTTTCTTCTGATCGTTTTTGAGTGCAAAAATTCTCTTCAGATCTCAAAGTGAAAATTTGGCTCTCTAATTAGATTTTATCCACTATTGATTGCTGGTGATATAAATGAGACTTAGTCCTCTTACTATATTAACTGCTGTTCTGTTTGCTGTACTCAACAAACCTTCAGAAATTACTGGATTCAGCAGAGCATCCATTTAGAGCAACTCCACGTGGTTACTGACATAAGGGAATTCCTGGCAGCAAAAGGTTGAATGTTGCCATATAAATTCAGGGTAGGCAGCATGAAAAAGGTGTGAGAGTACTTTGTTCCTCAGGTCCTGCTCAATATAAAAGAAAGAAATCTTTTTATTGCAGTAGGAATATTCTCACTCACTGCAGAGTTACTGCAACACAGAGGAGTTAGAAAACCCAAATACCTGGGTCTTAAGAATTGTTTTTAAATTACAGATCTCGAGGCATTTTGGGAGTAAGTGCTGTTATCAGCATTTTGTGCTGGTAGAGTAAGAGATTGGGAAATTCCATCACTGACTGCAGAGATTGTTAAACAGCTCAAAAAGTTGAGACATTTTATATCAGCAGTTCCAAAAACATTCATCAGGGAGTATTCAAGGAACTGCTTAAGAATGTCTCTGGACTGTTAATGTTGGTTTTTATTAATTGATACAGCACTGGGAAGGCAAATACTGTGCCAGAATTTTAAATGGGATGGCTTCATAATTACAGGCCATTCAGCCTGGTGCCAATCTCTGGCAAAATAATGGAAGACTGATATGGGATATTATTAGCAAAATAATCAGGAATAATGTAATATATGGCAGTTCTTATTGGTTTATGGAAAATATATCTTGTTGGACTAACTCAATAACCTTCTTCTGATATATGAGGTTTGGTTGATGAATATTCTGGTGCTGATGTAATGGACTTTCTTGGGACATTTGTCATGGTACCACACAACCTTTGATTAAGGAATGAGAATAATGCAAATTCAACTCGGCAACATATTAAAAAGACCCAAAACTGCTTATCTGGTAGTCTTAATATGCAAAGTGGGAATTATTATCTAATAGGCTCCCTTAGGGATTGTTGGGTCATGCTCTGCTTCCCATTTCTTTTAAAGACTGGGAAATTATTTTAAAAATAATTAACGGTAAATTTATGTAGATAGAATGAATTTGGGCCTTTGGAAATAAATTTAGTGTATGAAGTGATTAATAAATCATATACACTTCAGTAAAACTGAAGGTACACCCCTGTCTTTTGAAGGGCAAGGGATTGGACTTTGATGATCTTTATGGATCCCTTCCAACTCAGGCTATTATATGGATCTAGGATTCTAAATTAGTATTGCAGGATGAATGAGTGACCTGTGAAATAATAACTGAAAGGTGTGTAGGGGATCATGACAGATAACTGGGGGAATGTAGGGTTTTACTGTCACACCAAAGGCCTAGAGGTGGCCCAAAGAACCTTCCAGCAGCAATGCTGGAGCTATCCTGTGTCATTAGTGATGTGATAATTCCCCAGCAGCTGAGTCCGTGTGGAGATACAGATCCATGTGTCAGAGAGGAATAAAGAGTTGGTGCAGGCTTAGACAATGATTTTTTGCAGCAAGATACTCAAGGACTTGAACCTGTTTAGTTAAGCAGAGGTAACTTGTCCCAGCCTGTGTCTGTATAAGGCACAGAATATGAGGCTGAAAGACTTGGATGTAGCAGTTCTGAGGAAATAAAATGTTGGAAGTTAGGCAAAGGTAGACTCTAGGTGCACATTTCTGTAATGATGGTAGTAAACCATTGGAACTATTTTTAAAGGATCATTGTGGGTTCTCTGCCTGGAGTTTTTAAAATCATGATTCCTTGGGTTTTATGTTTTCTGGAATATATATTCTACTTCCAGCAGGAACTGATTTAGACTGAACCCATAGTTGTGTTGTGGGAACATTGTGTCGTGCTATTGACCATTGTGTTATTGATCATTGTTGGAACTGTTTTTATGATTTCTAAACTGATTTACTCGAGGCTGCCCAGTGGGACACGGACAGGGCAGTACCTGTTCCTGCCTGTTCCCAGCCTGGGCTGTTATCCTCTGTACCACACAACTTCATACTGATTAAAGAAAGGCTGGCATTTCTTCAATATAAGGTTTTTACACATGCATGTACATGTGGGAGTCCTGCTTGAATGCTCAGTGTGGGAGGTTAAGGGGAGCTCTTTCCCCACCTGTACACCTTGCCCAGGAACATTCCCAAGCTGTGCTTCGTGCTGGGTGAGTGCAGCAGCGTGGGAGCCCCAGCCAGGGCCAAGCTGAACCTCAGTCTGTGGCCTCTAGACAGCTGATGTCACTCTGGGAAGGCTCTTCTTGGAAGCCAGGGCTGATCTCCCACATACACCCCATATCAGATGAAGAATGTGCTTTCCTCAGTTCCCTTGGAGCCATCAAAGCTTTTTTCATTATAATTTTTGGCTTTCCTCTACTGCATTGGCTCCCAAGTCATCACTTTCCTCTGCTGAGCAGGAAGTTTGTGTTTCAGATGCTCCTTTTTCATAACACGTGTTCAATTTCAACCCCCAACAATATTTTTTATTAATGATGGATCTTTCTTTCCCCCCCTCCTTTTTCCCATTTTTTTGTTCCTTTTTTAACTGGAATACTGTTGATTAAATAGTTCCTATCACACAGATCAGGAATTGTTGGCTGACAGAAAGAAAAGGTGTACTGCCTAAAAGGGAGGATATAAGGAAAGACTCTTCTGAGACCTGTTTTTGTGGGATCCTGGACATGTGTCTGTCCCACCAGCTCAGAAGGCCAAACCCTTATGTCCTTGCTCAGATGCTTGAATATGAGAGGTGCTCTGAAATTCCTCAGTCCAGCTGGGCCAGTTCCAGAGTGATTCAGTGTCACCCCTTAAGTCATTTGGTATTCTTTGTGTTTGATGTGGTGCCATGTGGAGAGGCAGCACAAGGATCTCTGTGTTTCACAGCATTTCACAGCAGGAGAGGCAGCCAGGCAGAGAAGTGTGCACATCACCCTGTTGGGAAGAGCACAGATCCCATTTGATTCCAGCCCAGGCTGGTGGAGGGAGCTGGGGGACACCTGCCAAGGGGAAAGCTTGTCACCAGCTATGGTATTACACCAGCTTCAGTTCATCTCTTCTTCTGCTGTTACAAAAGTGGCAAGACATGATTAATAGCAAGGAAGTAACTTCTAAATAGCAGGAGTTTGGAAATGTCAGACTCAGCATGTAAGACTGGTTTGCCAGAAATTCTGCTGCATTTTTCTTTTTGGATTTTCTGTCACTCACAAATAACCTGTGTTTCAAGCTCATTATTTAGTGGTTCTAGGCATATTCATAACAGAATATTTGAATTGACTGCAGAGAGGGAAAAAAGGCAACTTCTTTTCAACTACTAACAGAATATTACCTTAACATATTGGGGTGTGTAGATGGTAGCAGACAACATTTGACTGGGGTTCTTTGACAAAGAGAGAATGAAAAGCTCACTCTGGATTTTAAAGTTCTTTAAAGAACATACATCAGCAGCAATCAGGTCTAACAGGCTGAGACAGGGTGAGAATAATCATTTGCATCTTCTGCTTATGTGAGAAATACCTGTAAAACAAGTGATTAAAGTGCACCACTGGGCTCTGAAGTCTGTCTTTTGAAAAACTGATTCATTGAAAGCTGCCTTCTAGTTTGTCAATGGCAGGGAAACCAGTTTCATATTTTAGGAATTCTTTCATATCTATATGATAATATAAGACTCCGGTGCAGGGGAAATATTTTTGCTTTGGCTTTGGGCCAGTTTGACTGCCTGTCCTGGTTGTGAAGAACAGAATAAAAACCCCACTGCACTAAGAAGAGGTTATTTTCAAAGCAAACATGACTGATACAATAACACAAGACTCAGAGAAAGACATGAGTTTTGCATTTACAGATCTCTTGGTGCTTTTGTAAATCTAATCCCAAAAAATAAGACCTTCTCATTACAACCAGTCTGCACAGCTGTGCAACTGAATAAAGAATAAAAATAAAGTTTTACAGGACAGTTGTTACAAGTTTTAATTGTTCACTTTTTGTTTACTTTTGAAGTGAATATTTTATTTTCAGTAACGATGAATTTTCGTAATTTTCAAGAAGAAACACTTCCTCACTTTCTCAGGGATGTTACCTGGTCATGCAAACTGAGGGCTTAGACCAGGAATTTTCCTAAACTTTCCTAGCACTGCTTCTCTTTAAACTTGTCACTAGCACAGCCTCCCTACTTCTGCTTTCTCAGTTGTAATCTGGGACAGAAGTGTGTGCATGTCCTTTGTGCATGTCATTAGCTGCACATGTCCCAGGGCCAGCAGAGACTTATAAACTCTGGTAAAAAGCTGTTACTGACAGCTCCTCTTAATGGGGGATTTCAGATTCACAAAGTAGCATGAGCAGCTGTGATCAGGAAAAAACAAAAGAACCAATGACTAACAGATACAAAACCACAGAGCTCTAGCTATAAATACAAACAAATCGTTGTGTTGTGCTCGTTTTCACCATGACAGACAACCTTTCACTACAACAATACATACACAGCAATAAAAGCTGGAAAATCCTGGAGCAGATCCTCAGCAGGGATAAATTCTCACAGCTCCATGACAACAGCATTGTGATAATTTATACCTGACAAAGGCCTGCACTTTACAGAACAACTCCACCTCTTTTGGAGTGGAATTCATCTTTTTGCAGTATTTACCTTCCCTGGTGTAGGCTTAGCAAGTAAATCCTGCAGGAGGGGTTGGAAGGCAATTGGATCTTGTGCTGCATTGCTGCATCAGAATATTCCACCTGCTGTGTTGTTGCATTGTTCAGAGGAATGATTTGGCCTCCAAAGAATTCCTAATAGGAAAGGCTTTGCTAACTAATGTCGGAGTCAGCTGGTGTCCCTTGAGATGCTATAATTAAGATACAGCAGATGTTGAAACTTCTCTTCAGAAGGTACTAGTGATTAAGATGTCATGTGTAGTAGACATATGCATTTGCTTAGATACAAGAGAGAAAACAGGGATTATGTGAGACCCCTGTTTCATGGGGCAAGGAGGAGGATGCAGTGTGTGCTGGGAGATTTGTTTAGGTAAGCTCATGGCAAAAGAATTAACTTGGGAGGTGTCTGGCTGATGAAGAGCAAAAACGTTGCTGATGTGTGGAAGCTGGAGGGAGTGTAGAGAATTTGTACTTTGGCAGAAGAACCACTTGATAGGTCCAAGGAGGAGACAACAGCCTAATATTTTTAATGCATTCCCCTTTACTCATTTTATTTGGATTACTGAGTGTCATCCTGCCTTGCTCTGTAACCAAATTGATTGATGGAGGCACTTGGGAGAAAAGTTTGGGTCTTTTCTTTCTCTGCTCTGGAAGCTCCCAAATCCCTTGTTCTTCTCTGAAGTATGCTGAAATCACCTGAATTTTTGCATTCTTTTCTGTATTACTGCTTGTCTGCTGATTCCTTTTGCTAGAGATACCTTGCCTAGTGTCTATCTCCTCCTTGTGAAAGGGTGTTTCTTACTGATGTGCTAAAAATCCTTCCAGCAGCTGATTCTGGAATACTGATGTTCCAATCTCAGTGCCTCTTCATAAATCAGATCAAGGAAATTGCTGCTTAAGCACTGTTTGTGCAAACTTTGGTGCAGAAACTGAGTGGTGTTTCTGTTAAGGATTCAGAAAATGCTCTTTGACTGTATAATATTGAAGTCTTTGCTCCAATAATGGAGAAAGAGACTTTAATTTGTTCAATTAAAGCTTCACAATTCTTCTAGTGGTAACAGATTGTGCTATCACCCTACGAGAACTGTGAAGTGAGTTAATAGTGATCAAAATATCTGCTGTGTCTGCGTCTCAATTTTCTTACATTACTGCCATGTTGGCTCTGCTGTCTTTAAATTCCAGCTCCAAAATTATGTTCTGCCCACCTTAATTGTAACTCCTTCTGAAGCACTCAGCACTCCTTCAGCTCCACAATTTATTCTTTATTTCTGCTCCAACCTGTTGAGCAGTTTCTGGGAGCTGTCAGGCTGTGGAGCTCTAGTCATGGCTCCTACATTCAACCTACAAGTTCATTTTCACAGCACTTTCTTAGGCCAAAAGGCAACACATAAGTTATTCCTTTCCAATACAGCTGTATAATTTCAGATAAAAATGTGAAGAACTAAGGCCAGATAAGTGAATGTTCCTGGGAGCTGTGTTGGTACTGTGCATTTGGTATGCTTTTATATGTGTGTCATTTTTAATTTATCTACTGATAAATTAAAATATTTTCAGAGCTAAAAACATTTACCAAATAACATGACAAAAACACCTGTAATCTCTCTAAAGTGTGAACTGCAGTTCAACCGAGGTGTCACTCTTCTATTGTAACTAATATAGCAAAAATGCTTTCAATTTTTGTAACATTTTTCTCTTAAAACCTTTTAGAAGTTTTAGAAGTTATGGATTATCATCATCTTCATTTGAGAGGGGAATGTACTGAATCTCAGAGGAAAGTTAAATGAATTGGAAACTTCAAAGTACTGACAACTTCAGTTTTGAAATAATCTTCTTCAGGCCACTGTGTCCTGCTGGGGTCAGCAAGCAAAGCTGACACTGAGATACATATGTCTTTGGTTGGAGAAAATTAGGGAAAATAAAATCCAATAATGTGGTTTTCTAAGTCAGAGATGAGGTTGAGGTAGTGCTGTGCAACTGAACAGCTGATAGGAAGATATCTTGAGACTCACAACCAGATGTTTCAGAAAGAAAAACAATTCTTTCTCTAGAAAGAAGAGCACAATTACATCATATCTGAGAATAGATGTGGGAGGTTGGGAAATTTCCTTTCCCTCTTACTTGTAACACTTGCCTGTTTTATAAACTTGAAACTCCCTTTCTCAGAGGGCCTTGATGTGCCTTTAAATTTAACTCCCATTTCAGACCTCAAGAAAAGCTGGCACAGCTGGAAGCCCCTCAAGTTTTGGCAGCTGCTCTCCTTAGCCTGAGAAGAAGGGCCAGCTCTGTTTCTCATCCTAGATGATCGTGGCTGTAGCAGCATTTACCACTGGTTTGTCTGTTTCAATGTTGAGAACTTCAAGTATGTGGGTTTTCCACGTCTCAAAAGTTACAAAATTTGGGCTCGTTGAAAACCTGAAGTGGTTAAACAAAGAGCAAGATAGTTTAGAAAGCTGGTAAAGGATTTAACTTCTGTTGTCACAGGAGGAGCTGTTCATGAACCAGTGTAAAAACAAGGGTAAAAATCAATTCTGCATGTTCATGCAATTCTTCATCGTGTTCATTGGCATATCAGGAACTTTAATGAGATGTCCCTGGCACTCAGACCTGGATGGATTGAACAAGTTTAAAGAGCTGTAAGTTATATTTATAGAGCTATCCTTCACATAAGCCAGACACCCAGTGTGTGCTGAGGAGCTGCACTTAAAAGAACAAAGAAATTCCACGTGATGCTCTGCAGTGCAGCTTTGGGCTGTGCTCACTTTCCAGGTCCTTTATCAATTCAAATTCCAGTGACCAGGACACGTCAGCATCCAAACACACGTGAGAGATGAGTACCAAAATGTGGTGGGAACATCAGCTCTGCAGTGGTGGAAGAGTGGAAGGGTACCAAAATGTGGTGGGAACATCAGCTCTGCAGTGGTGGAAGAGTGGAAGGGTACAAAATGTGATGGGAACATCAGCTCTGCAGTGCTGGAAGAGTGGAAGGGTACCAAAATGTGATGGGAACATCAGCTCTGCAGTGCTGGAAGAGTGGAAGGGTACCAAAATGTGGTGGGAACATCAGCTCTGCAGTGCTGGAAGAGTGGAAATCCTGGAGAGGAGATGGGTTAGGGCTTTGTGGGAACAAACAAGGCCCATGTTGGGGTGGGTTCATTGACCAGCACTGGGCTGGGATGCTCTCTGGGCTCTTCTCCTGGCTGTTCTGTGATGTAACATTCAAGATCACTTCAAAGCAGAAGAATCCACATCCTTTTGGTCATAAATCCTGAGCTTTTCTGGGCAGAGACCTGGAACATTTGCTGTTTTGTGAAGAATGAGGAACACATGGTCCTTTGTAAATAATAAATGATAAAAATAAAGCATGAGTAACCAGGCTGTAAAAAGAGAGCAGCAAATGCATTGAGAAATATCAACTGCAGGACCAGGATTACCTAATGAGCTAAAATTTATTATTTGTCATTTAACTTTAGAGTTTTAACTCCTAAACTTAACTACTTAATTACCAAATGAAGGGCTTCTACAAAATTGGTTTTAAAAAAAAATAAAATATGGAACTTCAGGTAGGATTTGTCAAAAACTAGAAACAATTAGCAAGAGGGTAATGAGAAAAATGTAAAATGTGATAAAATACAGTTCAAACAAAGGAATAAAGTTTGAGTTCTTTCTACTTACAGCTTATCAGTAAAATAAATGAATTTTTGTGGGCTGTGGAATGCTCTGATAATCTTCTGAGTAATACTGAATGTGTCTGTCATAGGACATGCATTTAATAAAGGTTTTTCCACAGAGTAAAATCCTGTTTTGAGCTGTTGTTAGGGTTTGCCAAGGGTGGCATAGGGATGAGAAGAGAGTATGTTTAGTCGATACATATTTTATAAATATTATTTTTAATTCTGTTTTTAATTAAGAAATGAACTTTATAAAGTATTTTCTGGCAGATCAGGCTTATGTGACAGCAGAATAATGAGAAATTTGTACATGTTAAGGATGTATTCCAGTCAAAGTCATACAATTCAGGAATTGTTTAAAATTTTATCTCTAAAGTAAAACTATTTTTGTGTTTGAGGATTTTAGTTTTTTTGTTTCTCCACAAAGAGCAGAATTCTCTGTAGAACTGGCATCTTTTATTGCAACTTCAAAATGAAATTCAGAGAGTCCTGTCCTGTAAATATTTTATATGACCTAAGGACAGAACTGGTCCTGCCCATGAATACCAAATACACCACTTACTTCTTTCAGTAGTCACATTAACAATTTTTTCCTTCCCATGATGGTATGAAATACATATTTTCAGGATCATATTATAATAATGCCATGATAAAAAAAAATATTGATTTCATAGACAATCTCTTTACTATAATAAATCTAGCTTGCTTTTCCAAGTGCAGCTCTGAGCTCCAGCCTGAGTGATCCCAGGAGGCCCAGAGCTGCAGAGACCCTGCTGAGATGGACTTTCAGGTGTCACCTCAGTGTCCCCACTGTTTATTTCCCTGTATTTTAGAAAAGGAACCCAGGAACTCAGCAGTATGAATCTGGCTTCCTGCTCTGTCAGTAACACCTGATCTATCTTATCTCAAGTGAGCTCCACATGCATCCTTTTATTGTCGTTTTCTTCACCAGAAAGAAAATTTAGTTTTTATTATTCTGCTACATCCTATTAGTACTTTATGTGTTCATCTTCAAAGTCTGGTGACATGTGAGTTCCATGTGTAGCAAGATGTCATCTCTGGCTGTAAATCTATCTATCTATCTATCTATATGTCTATCTATCCATGAAAAGAGGAGAGAATGGGTAAAGAAGAGAGTGATTATTGGAAATAATTATAATTTTTTGTGACAAACTTCAGCACATTATTTATAGGCAAATCTATCCCATTAAAACATGACAGAGGGATGGGTCAGCAGAATTTCCTGTAATTGATACCCACAAGGGGATCCATACTGCAGGTTCCCCATAGCACCTGATTATTTTAAAGCAGGGAACAGCGCAGTGATTCTCTTTTTCCTGTAGAAGTTCCCTGTGCAAGTTTTGGAGCAACATCTTTAAGAATATTGCCAGCAAATTCACTGTATTTGTCTGCTCATACAAGACCATACTGATGGGAGGGAACTGCTTTGTTCCATGGAAAGCACTTCCAGGTAATGGCTTTGCTCACAGTGACAGGCAGCTGTGATGATCCAGAAATAATTTTTAACTGTAATTTTTTTTTTTTTGCAACAATTAACTGGAGTCTGCAGAATTCCTCACTGAAGGTTGGAGCCAGAAAAAGCAGAGCTGACTAATGGAGCAGTGTGTGAGTGATACAGAGGTCATCTGCCCATAGAGAAGTAGAAAATGGTGCTCCACATTCTTGTAACAGCTCAGCCTTTCAGAGAGGAGTCAAGTATTTTTCCACCAGACTATATTTAATATTCCAGAGCATGACTTTTTCTTCTGAGTTTGAAATGTCTGACTATGGGAGATATTCAGATATTTCACTGTCTCCCACCTCAAACTGGGAAGACAGAGAATGTGCAAACCCCTTGGCAGCTGCTGCCATCTGACAGGAGGGTGCTTGACTCGAGTGTGTGATGGTCAGTGTTAGAGATGAGCAGTGTCAGACACTGAAATGTGCCTGCAAAGTGATGGGGTCGATTTTCAGTCCAGTCCTTGCCTGCAGCTGGTTTTTCTATTTTATTTTAACCATTTTATTTTTTATTTTAACCATTTATTTTACCCATGGAGCCAGAGTATGGCTCTTCTCACTGTTGGGAAAACTGGCAGGAGAGACATGAAAAGCTCAAATAGGAGGTTGCCTTGGACTGTAGGAAAGTTTCAAGGATCTTTCTGGATGTGCTGGTGGATTTTAGAAAGTTTAATGAACAAGAATCACTGTGACAGCTTTTTCAGTCATAGACAGGCTTGGTCTTTACACCTTACAGCCCCAGAGCTGTACCCAAAATAGCTGTTTGCAAGTTGCAGGCAGGAAACACATCTGAGTTTGGTGATGAGGTGAAGGGCTGTGGTTTTTGTCTGTTTTTCTGGTTTTCTGCTGCAGAGGGATGAGTCCTGGTGTGCACATGGCTCTAGCAGTGTCCCTCCCAGTCCCCAGCTTGGTGGTAATTGGTGATAATTCCCATGCTAAGGAAATGAGTAATAAAAAACAGGCTGAAAAAGGCAAATGAAATAAAAATTATATCTTTGGGGCAGTTCTAGCCAAAAGACCAAAAAATTAAATATTTGGGAGCTTATTAGAGAGCTAACATGTATTGCTCTCATTCTTACAGAGCAGGGACACAGAAATCAGATATTAACTAGATGTTAAATTAATGAAGGTTAAAGCCAACAGTTTTAGCTGATCTAATTTTCCATTGCATAATGCAGAAGAATCTCTCTTTTGGGGGTTTCTTTCGAAGGTGAGCAAGGGAAGTGGAATGAGATGTGTCCCAGAGGTTTCTGAAATGTCAAAACTTGAAGGCTTCATATACATTCCTCTAAGATGTACAGTGGCATGGAGGCTCTTTCTGATAGCAAATAGCAGAAGATGTGAATGAAAAGTACAAAGTTTTGTTAAATAACTAAAAGTTAAACAATTGTTCAAACCAAAATGAAGACTAAAATTGCAGAAGAGGGAATGTAATTAATGGGAAGATCCTTCTCTGTGGTGTGACAAGTACAAAACCAAATCTCAGTGCTAGACCTGTTATTTCATGCAAATAGAACAATCAGATGAAAGAGTTCAACCATGAAAGACAGGAAATAGAATTAGAAATGGACCAGAGTGAAAAACTGGAAGGAAACACAATAGAACACAAATGGAAAGTGATAACAAGTAAACATAGTCAATAATATAATGGTTCTGAACTAAACAAAATCTGGAAGGAGAGTCTGGAAATTGCAGTAGGTTTCATAGTCCTTTTTCTCTGTGAAGGATGTGACTAATACAGTAACAAAGATGTTACTTGAAATGATTATGATTCTAAGGGCAAGTCTGTTTTCCAATCTGCCTCAGTGTTTACTTGTTTCTGCAGAAGCAGAAATTCCAAGCAGAACAAATTCCAAGCATCCTGTGCCACGAGCAGGAGACTCAGGCAAGTGCAAGAGTCGTTGTTTTCCTTGTTAACCCAGCACTGTGGCTCTGAAAATGCTGTGCAGAGATGCTTCAGCAAAGGGGCCAAAGAACATTTCTGGGGCTAATTATGGAGTAACTCGATCAAGGCAAGCCCTCTCCTAATCAGCTCTGTCAGAGACAGACTAAAGCCCTGCATTGTGTGGTTTTATAGAATTATCTTTTCAAGCCAGGAGGCGTGAGAAATCAGACAACCTGTTTAACACCTGCTAGAAAACCTCATTTAATAACTCCTGTATGCTGCCTACAACAACATCAGTATAAACATACATGATTAAAGCCTGAAAATAATTCTTTGAAAATAACAGAAGGAGGAAGAAGCCAACTGCAATCCTTGACTCACAGGATTGCAGTGAGCCATCCATGAAATGAAATAAAGAACAATTTGAGATGTATGTCAGGCAAGAACTCTCCAGTAGAACTGTGACAGAAATGTCGTTTTATAAGGCATTAGAGAGATTTGATTTGGAAAATCAAGAACAATTCTTATTACTTAGGTTAAAAAAATGAGTTGCAGGCAATATAGACACCTTTGTTTTCAAAAGGAGAGCAAAAGAATTGAGCTGCCAAAATGAAGATGAACTGTTGCCATGGCTATAACTGAAGGTGCTCTGGACTGCTGCTCATCTTGGGGTTGCAGCATTGAAGCACCATGAAAGAACTGTCCTCTGCTAAACTCAGCAGCATCAGCAGCCAGGCCACAAAACACCATATACAGAGATGTGAGCTACACACAAATACACCTTGCTGGTGTTTTCTGTGTTAGAGTGGATATCTGTATCACTGGCCATAATTACTGTTCCCTTCTAAACCTCTGATTTACCTTCAACCACTTATTTGATGCAATCAGTCCTTAAATAAATGCAATTTGCCTCATTATTTTTTCATGCAACTGAATAGTCACAAAATAGGTTCACACACCGACCAGAATATGCAATAGCTCTGCATTAGGAGACATGGCATTGGCAGGACTTTAAAACTCTTCAATAATCAGTAGCTCCTTTTTGTGACAAAATGAACATGGTATGAGGTTTGAGGACTTCTAAAAAGCTTATGTTTTTCTGAACGCAGACTTGTTGGTGTTAAAAAAAATTGAAAACTTGCAAGGTTTCTTAAACTGCAAGTAAAAAAAATTCAAAAACTGCAAGTCTCTTAAACTTTCCAGTCCTTAGTTTCCTTGTCACTTAAATGGAGTTTAAATTTATGACAAATTTTCTGGCTCCAGTGGGTCTTCACTTATACTCAGAATTAAACAGGTTCTGAGCAAGACCCAATGATTAATGTTTCAAGAAAAGAAATAATTGCCAAGTATTATTAATTTAATTTCTCTACAGTATTTATAGACATGCTTCATAATTTTGAATCAGAATCTCTTTTCGTATAGACAAGCTTTGAAGGAGACAGAGGTAATGACATACTTCACACACATACCTTCTTAATGTATGCAAATTATTGTGGTTTTAGAAATTACACACAGCCACTGCAATCTTACAAAGCCCTGCAAATTAAAATGAAAGAAAATTACTTTAAAACAGCTTTGTTCATTGAGCATTTACCTTTCTATTAGGCAAGAATATAAAGTGAAAAGAAACCCAGAAAAGCCAGAGGCGTGAGCAGAACTTCTTATCACAACGAATGATCCAACAACTTGTGAGATGCTAGTTCTGAAAATCAATGAACAGTGACAATATCTTTTGAGAAGACTGCAACACTTGATATTAAGTTTTCTTCTCTTCCTAAGGACCAAGTCCTGGCTCTTGGTAAGATCACTGAGAGTTCTGCTAATGCCTCCAATGAGAGCACGCCCAGCCTCAAGAGCCTCGTTTGAGAGCGCGTTGGCTTTCCTGAGCAGTACCGTGAACAAGTTCAAATCAGCTGCACCACACTGTGGAATCAAAATCTGTGCTGGCTTCTGTCTCTTCGTGTCTGTGCATGCACGTATGAAGGAACGTTCAGTTCTGTAAAATATAATCTGTTTTCAGTGCAGAAACAGCGAGGGGAGCTGGCTCAGCAATCAGTGGAGCTCTCATTTGACATCTGATAGCTTTTTGCCAGTTTTAGCAGACCAAAGTGCCACAGTTTATTGCTTATTTTACACAAAATTATAATTTGTAGAAGCTTTGCTTTTGGTGTGATATATCTGATTTTATGGGAGGAGGAGGATGTGTGTCTGGATTCTGTTCTTGTGAATTCTCTGTTTATTCATGGATAATATAATCTGAAATGCTACCAAATTCAAAGAATTAACCTTATATAGTTGTATACATACAACTATACAAACAATACTTGCTTTGTACAATACATACAAACTACTTGCTTTATTTTCAGAAGGCTCTTTGAGAACTTTGAGAATTAATTGGAATAAAACTTTTCCAGTGAAAATAGCACTGCTTGAAGCCATGGAAGAATCACAGAGGTACTTCTTGGTATGAACTGCTGTAGAGTGAAAACTCTATTTCATGTGCCTGATGTTATATAAGCAAGATCTATTTTAGAAAGCCTACAATCTTTTAATATTCAGTACAACATATGAGAAATACAGAATGATTAAAGAGGGATCACTATTTTGTAAACAAGATGTGGGTATCATTACAGCCTTTGCAGAAATTAAAAGGTTATATTGCTCTACAGAGTTTTAGGGAGGATGTTACATAACTGCTTAGTGCTTTCTCTCTGTCAGTCTGTGTATCTCTCTTGCTGCATCTGCACTGAACTGATTGGAATATGAAGTGATTTTTTATGTTTTCTCTCTTTTATAGCTATAACAGAGTCTCTGGATGGGTGCACAGTGCAGTTCAGGGGTCTGGGTGAAAGATTGCTCATGGCTTAAGGACCATGAGATGGGCATAGACTAATGCAATGGGTTGGTTTGCATGCATAAAAAATGAGAGTCAGAAACTGCTGTGGTTTATGCATCATTCTTTGTCCTCAGAGAGGCTTTTTATCATTTGTAACTTCCTCCTGAGGAGTGCCCCACATGCATTTCTTAACCACATACCCTGAAGCAAGGAGAGGTGCCCAAGAAAGGATGGGAATCTTGAGAAATGCTGAACAGCTCCAAGCTTTCCAGGAACTCCTTTTCTACATGGGGAAATCCTGCAGAATTTTAGGGTTGTTTTCTTTCACCAGAACAACATCCACAGCCTACTGAGCATTTTTGAAGCTGAATATCAGGATATCTAGGTGATGTGTGTGTGAGGAGCAGTGTGCTGTCACTAAAGGCAGGCTGCATTACAGTCTGGCTGGTGACCCAGTGCACACAATACCTGTTTGCCATGTACAATATGCCTGTTTCTGGAAGCTTAGCAGCCAGTGGAAATCAGAGATCAGAAGCTGTCATTTTGAAAGAGCAGGGAATAATTGAAATCTACCTGAGGCTGGTTCACCTGAGGACTGTGTGCTTCCACTCCTTCAGCAGCTGAATTTCCAGTGCACCAGGCTGAAATGCCACATTACTGCTGTGTCAGTGGGAATTATGTGTGCAGCAAGGAGAAATCAGTGCTACAAACGTGGCTTTTCAGTGGAGGCTTCTGCTTTTTGGTGTTTTTAAACCAGATGTTGTATCCATGGACAAAGTCCAAATTTGTTCTGCATGAGTTTCAAAAGCAAGGAACTAATATCTGGAAGCAAAGGCATCATAGAAGGAGCCAGAAAACTGCAGTTCCATGCTGGCTCTGTCACTGATTTGCTGCTGTGTGACTTCAGAGGAGACATCCAGCATGAGATCCAGGTGAGGGCATTCATGTGAGCCAGTGATCCTGACTCCCAGTACGGACTGAGCTGGTGCAGGACTGAGCTGGGTTCAGGGCATAATTCATTTCTCCCTAAAGCAGATATCTGAATCCTACTGATTCCTCACAGAAATAAAAGGGTGCTTTAGCATGAGTCTAAAGGTGTTTAAAGCTATGTGAGAGAATCACATAGCTCATACAAAGTATGTGACATTCACACAAACATGTTTGATCAGTGAAGATCTGCTTGGTTAAATGAAGGATTTTTCAAAAGGGAAAAGAACACTACATTCTTGATTTTCCAGTGCTTGGCTGGTGCTGTAGCATATTTCTGTAATAAAAATCACTAACATTGCAGAAATAGTGGGGTTTTTTTTTTATTCAGAGGCAATCATTGGACACTTACATTCTTTATCATCAAGGACATTAAGTAGTCAATTTTATTAATGCACAATAGATGTATCCAAATTGGAGTAGTTACATTTTGCACTCATTTTGTCCAGCTAAATAAGATTGATGGGAACAGAGAATCATGGATCAGATGTTTACATTATTGAATATGGTGGATTATGAAAACAATTTCCAAACTGATTAACAAATGCATGCAATACAATGAGTAATATTTTATGAGTGTCTGTGGTTTCAGAATACAATTCTCAAATTCCTGGCATCCCCAGTTGTTCTGGGGAAAATTGCCTAATAATATAGGAACTATAAGTCAGGGCTCAGGTCTTCCAGAGATTCATCTGATTGCATGTCTTGTGTTGGTGAAATCCACTGTCCCACAGCTCGTCCCATAAATTTTGTGTAAAGAAAATAAGAAAAGTTTCCACAGCCTCCTCATTTCCCAGATTTATAGGGGCTTTACGAGTTGTGTGGCCTATGAATATTCAGGGCTTTTCCCTAGTGTGTCAGAATATGCTATGAATAATTTATAGCTGAAGTCTTGTCCTTTCAGCTTTGGAAATGTATGCATCAACACAGACGTCTCTGTTTCCTGCTACTGAAACTGTATCCTAAATATTCTTTGTTCTAAATTCCCAGCCTTGCTGAGGAGGCCCAGGACACCAACACATGCATGCCCTTGGTGATGTTGTAATTGTGGCTGCCAAAAGGAAGTGTAATGTCTCATGTAAATGGTTATCTGCAAATCCAGAATCCTTCCTGGTCTCTTCAGCAGAGAGTAGCAAAGATGTTATTTATCCAGCACACAGAAACTGGGCTCTAGAGCACATTAAGCAACGTGGCAAATATTGTTGTTTTCTGGATGAAGTTTCTATGTTTGATGCTCTCCCATCAGACATGAACTGCAGGGTTTTATTGCACTCTTTTCCTTAGTTCTAGACACATGTTTCTGTTTCATGCATAGAAATTCCTGTCTCAGGACAGTGTTTAAGTGGGAGGTATTTGTATGTGTGGAAATAGATTGGTG
The DNA here is from genome assembly GCA_013397155.1 of Irena cyanogastra. NCBI lineage: Eukaryota > Metazoa > Chordata > Aves > Passeriformes > Irenidae > Irena > Irena cyanogastra. The sequence continues at coordinate 1,578,278 of VWZV01017135.1, read as the reverse complement.
CCATGCTTTACAACTGAGCTTTAATTGCAGCAGGCAACTGTGGCCTGTAAGATTTTAGTAAGGCTCTACTGAGAATAGTCCTGGCCTTTCCCATTGCTCCTAGAGAGTTATATGGGTTGTACCATATTTTATTCTGCGTTTAATGTTGGAATTAATGAAGTTTCCTTTCAAAAGAATTTGTCATGGGCTTGTTTAAAAGGAAGAGTAGTTTTTAGGAGAGAACTAGAAGGATGACCCAGGAGTTCTCTTCCTTAAATAAATGTAACATGAGCATTGTTACAATAATTTCCAGTGTGCATAAATTACCTGAGCATCTGTGGACTATTTTCTTTTCTGGTTATCTCACTTGCATTTCCAGTTGCAATTTTGTATTCAACATGAGAGTGGTTTATTTTCAATTCATGCAGAAACCTGACATGCATTGCTGGGATCACAGTTTTCTTCTGGTAGTAGGAAAGAACAGGATTGTCTCAACAGACTAGTAAACATTTGTTTACTTGAAGACACACATGCTGATTTCGGGTGATCTAAAGACAGTCTATTTTCATTTAAAATTAAATAGGCTGAATGAGGATTAAGCCTTTGTGATATTATTTGAATTACTGAGTGTGTGAAGCTCGGAACCCACAAGTGATTAAAATTGTGCCTGGAGTTTTTCTGTTGTCCCTGCTGGTGCAGCTGCACAGCCAGGGGCTGACACAGGCACTGCCCGGGCCAGGCATGGCAGCAGGAGCCAGGGGAGCCCTGGCCAAGCCAACCCTCTGGACTTCAGCTGGGGAAATCCAGCTTTCCAGCACTTCACCCAGGGAGTGAATTCAGTCCCAGGTCAGGGGACACGAAGAGGAAAGTGCCTGCAGTGAGGGCACACGAGGCTTGTCCTGGCAGGATGTTCCCTGGCATTTCCTAAACTGGGAGGGAGCAGGAGCAGCTGGAGCCCTCAGGGGGGATTTCTGTGGTGTGGAGCTGACTTTCAGTGGGACTTAGAAAAATTCAGCAGCAAGTCCTGGTTTTCCCAAGAGAAAGCTGCTTTCCTTTCCAAGGACAGCTCTGTGAAGAATTTTAGGTTCTCAAGAGAAGGACTGGCAGAGGTTTTGCAAGCATCTCGCATTCTCAAAGCAACAGCTGCTGGTTTTGACTTTTGCCTACTTTTTCCTTTGTGTCTGTTCTCAAAACATGCTCTCTCTGCCTCGTGCAGTGGTGGCAGAGAGGCGTTGTGCCACTTAGCCAGTCACATAATTGTTAGTGAAAGGCCCTGTGGAAAGGGGTTGGATTTTTACAATAAAGCTCCAGCTGCCACTGCTGTGCAAAGCCAGGCTTCAGCCTGAGCACGTTCCCTTGCTTCCCTGTCCTTGTCCTCTGTCCCACTGCCCAGCTTGTTCTCCTGGAGGAGCCAGGAAGGGCAGGGTAGATGTGCCTCAGCCACCTCTTGGCTTGTGCTAAAGAACAGAGGAAGTTGCTGGAGAAGGGAGATTCATAATCTTGGGGGTTTTGGAACAATTTTACCAGAACTGTGAAAGGAGAACAAGGCTTGTGTGGGAAAGCTCTGACACATATCCAGTTTGAGATGTCTGGAGGATCACAGCAGCTTCCTTTGGATTTACCCATGGAATCTGAAGATTGGCTTAGTGTTTTCTGCTACGTGCCTGTTCCATTTTTATCTTCCTGCTCTCTGCTAAGGAACTTTTTCTACTATATACTCCCTCTCCTCACTGTTTCTCCTCAGGTTTGGAGGTTTTCTGTTTTGAAGTGCTAAATAAGGACAAAACTGCTGCAGTATAATTTGTATTTATGAAGCTGCTGCTGTATGAGGGGCTCAGTGGTCTGCACAAGGATAAGTAACAAACAGTTTGATGAGGAGGAAGAAATCTGTGTTTAATCTCTGATGTAAGGAAATTATTCCAGTCTGACTTGTGTATTAGCTGATCTGAAGCTCTAGGAAAATATTAAGGAAATATAATATAAATGAGAATTCTGTACTTAATGAATTTAGTCATTATTGCTTCCAAATTTATTATTGGCTCTCCAGTTGAGATTGAATGTAGTTCAGTAGCTAGAATAACATAGATCTGACAGAGAAAGAAAATTGAAATAAAAACTTTAAGACTCAAGAAAACCTGCACAGATAAGTTTTCTTTATATTGACACACAAAAATACCTTTCTGTAAGGTAATTATGAGGTAGGGATTACCTATTTACTAGAGTGAGGAGAGAAAAAAGAAATACCACATGCCTAAATGTTCACTTGCCTTCTATTTCATGCTTCAAACAGGGTAATTTAGGTTCAAAATTCCATGTAAATAAGAGCCCACATCCAATCAGAAAAGGTTTCCCTGTGTGAGGTGTTCTGTGGGCTGCAGATCAGTTTGCCAGCTCTCAGCTGGGTGTTTTTGGGCAGGACCAGAGCTGCCATCCTTTGCAGCCCATGACATTTGCAGTGCCTGTGCCTGTGTGGTTTGGGCTGTGGGAGGTTCCCTGCTGCCAGCAGGGCTGGGAGCATCTGCAGGAGGGTGGGCAAGCCTGGGGACAGCAGCCTGCTCCAGGGTGGCTCATCCCAGCAGGGAAAGGCTGCTCTGAGCCACATCCAAACCACAGGAGGCAGTGCAGGACCCTTCCTTAGCAACCCACTTAGATGCTGCTCAAATACAGAACTTCTGCCCTCAGACTCCTCTCTTTGCAGAAAGGCAAGTGCTTCTTTGAAATCTCGTTGTCTAATACCCAATCTTGTATTCTAGTCTCTGTAGTTAACAAAGCAATCACATTTGAAGACAAAGTTATTTACTTAAGCCTTCGTAATATTGACAGTGTTTGAATAAAATTGACAGAATGCCTAAATAAGTTATGCATCTGCAGGATTTTAGTTTCAAATTCCAGTATCTTAAGGATACTGACTTTTTATGAAACAACTGTATTTCTGCTTTCAGTAGAGAATAGGTGCTCTGTGTGCTCTGAGCCTCAGCCAGGACCCAGTGGATTCTGTTTTGGAGAAGGATCTTTTTTGCTTTCCTAGAGTCAAGGAGTCAAATGTATTTCTGATATGGTGCATCACTGTAGCAGAATGGTTTCTCTGTCTTTTTGCTTTAACTGCTGCAATGACACATGTAAGAGAGAGAAGGCAGGGCAAGGAGAAAACCTTAAAAATGGCAGCAAGTAGACTTGAAACTTCAATAAGGGTGTGACCAGGACAAAATTTGTTGTATGAAATACATGGGTGCATAGACCTGCAACTGGAACATGTTATCAATTTTCACTTCATTATGTGACTAATTACTGTAGTTGGGGTGATAGCCCCAGAAACATCAGTCCCTTCAAGTTTCTATACCAACAAATTTCTTTGCATTGGTCCAACATGATCTGAAACTGGACACAATTCAAGGATTTTATTTCCATCATATGGAAAGAATGTTTATTTCCCTTATGTCTGCCACAATCATGTATCTCACTAAAATCTCTAGATTTGTCAGCACCCCATGAGTAACATTTACCTTTTGGTGAACGTTGGCACAACTGAATGGAGTTTTTCAATGTTTTGCAGGTGTAGCTGAAGCAGGAGTTGTCCATTGGATGCTTGGTCCCTCACTGATCCCCTCCTGATATGGCAGGAAAGAAGATCAAAGTGGTGAAATGAAGGCAAAGAAGCCTGTCTGTCAAATAAATAACACCTGCTATCCATGCTTGAGAACCAGACTTTAAGCTCTCATCCTCTTTGCCACTGATCTATTAATTTATGATAGTTTGACAGATGGAAAGGTCACCACTCAGGTTTTATTTAAAGGGTTCATGCCATGGTAGCTTCTCTGCCAAGAGTAATAAGTTGCATTAAGGAATTTGCCAGAAAGAACAAATCTGTTTTATTTATAATTAGCTGAGTTCTAATTATTTCTCCTAAATGGGCAGTCAGATGATAATGTGTAAACAGAAAGTAAGCAAAGAACTGCAGTTAATACACAGTGAATATTTCCCCCCAAGCTGTATAATACTTTCAAGTTTTACCATGGTACAGAGCAAAACCACTCAAATTGGGCAGACCACAAACCTGTCCAAATTTTAAATCGTCCATTTTTCCCTGTCATGCAAAGAAATGAAGGGTTCCCTTTCCACACTAATTTATCTCAAGCATTTTGTGTCATGGGAAATGGATCACCAGTGCACAAATCTGGGACTAATAACTGTGAAAACCCCCTGAGTTTTATCTGCAGTTCTTGATAGTTTTAATAGACCCAAGCACAAGCAAAACATAATGAAGATCAGAAAAGAGATTTCTGGTTGAAGAAAGCTGACTGAAACACCTGATGTACTTAGTGAAGTTTTACAGAAAATATTGCACTGGAAAATTGATGAGCACCCGAAGAGCTGATACCAGCTGTGATTGATCCCTCCTGAAGCCTGGCCTCAGTGTGACAGTCCGTGGTGCCAGCAGTGAGGTGTCTCTGTTAGTGGAGGAAGAACATACAATCACACAGAGGTGATTATATGAAGGTGCTTTTATTGGGAGCCCAGGGCACGGGGCAGTCCCGAGCCCAAATCAGTGCCCCCCTTACAAAGGTGCTTATGACTTTTATAATATCTGTATTTAATGTATTCCTCCCCTTATTCCGCCCATAACTACCAAACATTGAATCTTCTCCTCCCCTAGTTACTAACTCCTGATTTTAGCTGGAACAATACTATTCTAACCCCTTGTCTCACTCAGTCTACTTAAGCTATACACCTTAGATTCGTTCCCCAGGTGAGGTCACACTCGAGTGGACTGATACAATGGTTGTCCAGTCTCTGAGGCATTCCTGGCCAGCACTCAATACCTCGTCCAACTGCCCCTTGCAACCCACCACCATTCCTTACTATTTGGAAAAACAGTCATTATAATCCTTATACTATAACATAAACTTCTGCAAGTATATTTTCCCTAATTCTTATTCAAACTATAATCATATAATGCTTATCATTTCATTATAGGTATAGTCCTACCTAACCTAGCTCTACTTTCCCCGTGCCAAGCTAAGTCACACGTGGATTACTTAAAACAATGGAGCTAACATTCCTCTCTGTCCAAGGTTCAGTTGCCTCCGTGTTAAAGTCTTTTTAACCCTTACTGTCATCTCTGTGGGCTGCCTGTGCACTCTCTCCCTGCTGCTGGAAATGGACAAAGCCCTCTGTCCTTCCTGCATTCCACATGAACGGGATGTAAGCTTTGTCACTAACCTTTTGCAGTAGATTTTAGTGGGACAAGATTAAACGAAAAGGGTTAAAAGCACCCTTGATGGGGCTGCCTGGTACAATTGTGGGTGACACCCAGAGGTACCTTGGACAGCAACTCTGTCCCTCCCGTGTGCGAGGCGCAGGGAGGCGGCAGCGGCTGGAGAGGCTCCCAGGCTGCACGGTGCCAGACTGATGGAGAGGATCACTGAGGGAGCAAATGAAGGCTGCTCCTTGTGGGAATTGTGTGAGAGCCACTCTCTGCTCTTTCAGAAGCTGCTTCCAGAGCCTCAGGTGGAAATATTCCCACAGAGGGAGCTGAGAAAGCCTTTTTATTGTTCACCAGCTCTCAGGAGCTCCAGTGCAAGGCTCATGTGCAGACTCACCAAACAGATTCTAGAGGGCTGCCCAGAGCAGTGAAATTTCCATTAAGGAGGTTCTTGAAACGAACCTTCTTTTAGTGCTTGGAACTGAGAGAAAGTGACAGCTGCATGCATTTAAATCCCTGTCGTAAGGGGTGGAAAGTTTGCAAATGGTAAAACCCTTTTAATTTCAATACATTTATGCTATAATAATGACATAAATAAGCCTCTTCAAAGGATTTAGGGCAGGTAGCTGGAAAAACATTCTGTCATCTACCTTTGATGAGAGCTTCAAGGCAAATAATAAATGAGCAGATGAAGCTTTCTGTGGAAAGCCCTATTTTCAAATATGTCCAAATAACTTCTTCAGTTCCTGATAGCAGTGTGCTAAAAAGCAAAAGCAAATCATTAAAAATAGAGAAGAATACTTCCAGATTAATAGGTCTGGCTACCCTAAAATTTGTCTCAAGTATTGCCAAAGGATAAATTAATGGTTCCACTTCCAGCGAATTATTGTCAGACTTATTTTCCAAGCAGTGGAAATAAAAATAAAAACCAGAAGAATGTAATTCTTTCTTTCTTTCCTTCTTTCTTTCTTTCTTTCTTTCTTTCTTTCTTTCTTTCTTCCTTTCTTCCTTTCTTCCTTTCTTCCTTTCTTCCTTCCTTTCTTCCTTTCTTCCTTTCTTCCTTTCTTTCTCTTCTTTCTTTCTCCCTTTTTTTCTCCCTTTCTCTCTCTCTTTTTCTCTCTTGTTCTCTTTCCCTCTCTTTCTTTCTTTCCTTCTCCATCACCAGGTGAGTTTGCAAATTAAATTTATGATTGACTAGTTAGAGGCACAAAGAAAGACAGCTGGAAAATGTAAGTAAGTGAAGTAAAATAAGTTTCATGTTGAATTTGATGAAACCATGACTCTACACAAAAATTTCAGTAGGATTTGAAAGAAATCCTGAGGAATACATGAAAGGGTTCTGACATGGCTTGAGTTACAGAGAGGAGAAACAACTTTCTTGTGGATAACAGCCAGATTTTGGGATGATTTAAGACAAGATATCCCTGCTGGGTAATGCAGAGTACAGTGCTGCAGGGATTCAAGCTGTGCTGTACAATCTTTACTGTAGCTTTAGCAGATTCTCAGACATCCAAACAATAGCAGCCAGGGGTTATCCAAGCCCAGGGATAGCTTTAAACCACTCTGATTTCCTCCCTGAGAGGCAGCATGGTTTTAATTCCTGAAAGCTGGGGAAGGGTTCAGGAAAGACCAGGCCAAGGAAATTGTTCAGCAGGGGATGTTTTAATCACTGGCTGTAGAGCTGTAACATATCACTTCTCAGAGGCATTTAATAAAAACAAACAACCTAGTTAAGAACATAGGAGATTATTTATAAGAGATGAAAAGAAGTCATGGCTTGGGCTATTGCTGCTTTTTTAATGTATCACGTTGAATTCAGCAGCCCATAAACTAATTACACTTATAATGATGCTGTGAAAATAAACAGGAAGTTAATTATGGACAGTTAGTCAAATTCAAAAGGGTCAAACCAGGAAAATGCCCACACAAAAATGCAAATCTATTTCGGTTGAAAAATCAGCCAATCAGACAAGAAAATCAAATTATTCTTGAGACAATGCAGTATTTTAAGAACTTCAGGAACTTGATTGCAAGGGAACTACCCCAGCATGTGAAATCAGGTATGTGACTGTCTCTCTGATTCAGGCCATGTAGAAACACAGTGCAGAAATATAATTAAAATATTTAGATTTCAGCTGGTAGAACAAGAGCTGTTTAGTTGTGTGAACTGTGCTGAAAGGTGAAAGGTTTTCAGAAGAGGAGTGTTCCAAAGGGCAATAATTGCTGTCATTACAAAATGTAATCCTGAACCTTGTATTTGTATTCCAGAAATCTGTCACTGGAGGGAAGGAATGGGGCTGTTTTACAAAAGAGTAAAATCCAGCTTTTGGTTTGAGCTGCTTCTGAGAGAGACTATGAGAGAAAATTTTTCCTACATGACTTTTTAGCTCTGTCTCCAGTCAACAGATACTGTCCTCCTGCTTTGGAAATTGTTATTATTAAATAAAATAGAACATGTTCTTACCTTAGTTCTGCCTCTATGGTTTCAGACTTCTCCTACTGGATTCACAGGAGTAAATTACAACTGTGTTTGCAACAGGACATTTTAAATCTGTATTCATACAGTTGAAATGCTGAGGAAAATCCTCTCTCAATTAAAACTGCAGAGACTTTTGCCAGTACTTCTAATTGATTCAGGATCCCATCCCCTGTTACTTCTGCAGAACTGCACAGAGTATCCAAACAATCCAAGTTCCTTTTCCTTGTGGAGCTGAAACCCAAGCACTTCATCCATTTCAGGACTAAGGAAATGTGTTCTCCCTACTCAAGTATGGTTTCCCATTCTAGGGATGGCTCTGTTTTAATACAAAGCTTTGTTTCATTCCATGATTGAGATGGGTTTATTTGCAATTAAACATCCTCTGAACATCCCTGTCAATGATTGCAACCATTAGCAGAGAAGCTATATGTTCCTGGAAGAAACATTGCAAGGAAGATTAACCAGTAAAAAGGAATTTTTGTTATTTTTCCTCCTTTTATGAACCTTCTTTTCCCGCCTTTTATGAACAAGGCATTTAGACTTAGATATTGCTGAAAAATTACAATCTACTCCTTAAGATACCAAATGTCAATTAATTCAATTTAGTTAAAACACTGATTTATGTTCTGAAAATGAGTCATTTTCCATTTAGCTACAGAATACATCACTTTCCACTTCAAAGAGAAGAAAGAGTTCACAGTAAATATTATCTTCCCTTTAAATATTTTTACTCATAGCATGTCTTGAATACAAGGACTGTGAAATTATTTAATCCATTTTCTAAACGAGGTCTATCTTGTAGACATATCTGCACAATGCACATCATAAAAATATTAAACCCAGTGAAATATTATACAGCAAATGAAATACAGTAGCCTTTTTATGGCTGACTTTGAATCTGCAATCAGCCAAAACATCATTAGCTATCTCAAAGTCTTGGACATGTAGCTGATGAAAAGCTAAAGAAAGGAATGAAATTTGAAAAATTATTTGATGAGCTTGTAACAGATTTAATCGATTATTTTCCTGTAGAGTTTAAAATTTAGGGAAAAAAAAATCCTATATCTGTGCTGTGAAACAGTATTTTCCTTGATCCTCTGGAATTTTTTATTATAATTAGTAAGAGACAGGCAACCAAACCCCCAGATTTTAAATTTTAATTTGTAGTCCAGTCATACCTTCTCTTCTTCTATCTCTAACTATTTTCTCTCTCTCTTACATTGTAGTTTTGAGGATTTGGTTTTGGCTTTTTTTTTCTCTGGTATGATTTTATTCCCCTCTTGTTTATTTATTCAAATTCCGTTTAGCACCACTGAGTACTAACCCAGCCCCCTCAGATCCTGCCTCTTGCAGTCTCAGATGTTTTGCAGGAGGGACTGAAATTGCTGCATTACAGAGGAGTGGATCGTTTTGATCAGCTGCTTTTCCTTTCCCAGAGGTGTCTCTGGTCTTGTTTCTTTGGGACATGAGAGCATCTCATTCTGTGGACTCTCTCCACAGCCCTGCTGACGTGGGGGATGCTGTCCTTGCTCATGGAATGCAAATCCATCTCTTTAGTCTGAGGAGACAACACTTAACCAGGCACTCCTTTGTTCTGCTTGTTTGGGTTTCTCTGTGCTGTGATTTACTGGTACAGAGCAAAAGCTCTGATCACTGGATTTGTTCATGGAGAAATGTGCAGAGAGCTTGTGCTCTGATGTTTGGCAAGAGTCACCCACAAATATCAAAGAACCATGGAGTAGCACGAGCTGGAAGGGACCCATAAGGATCAATTTATCACAAGGATATATTGTTGTTGGTTTATTGCCTGTGTGTGCTTTCTTAACAATGCACTTAATGGTATGACTTTGAAATGTGTTGTACATTCTTGATGGGAAATTGAACACTGTGAATATAAATCTCTAGATGGAATTAAAACAATAGACATATTTCTTTACTTATTTGAATTGTACCCAGGCAGTTAGTCTCTGAAATCCATTCAGAGGCCTTTTTGACATGAACTTTGGGAGGCTGGCTCAGCTCTCACAAGCACCTCATGTGGAGAGCCTCCCTGCTGCTGGATTCTGCTGCTCACTGGCCCAGCAGGGAGGTCGGGTGGGCACTCAGCATCTCTCACTGCATCTGGGCACAGCACACAAAGAAAACAGACTGAGCTTGAACCTGCTGTAGACAGGAACCCCAGCACCCTCTCCACTGCCTGTTTTTTCTATTCTAAATCATCTTGGAGTTTGATTTGCATGCTGATGACTAACATAGCCGAAAAGTTCATTAATGTGCAAGAACAGAAAATCACACCAGATTGTTTAACTCAATTAATCAGAAGTAACTCTCACAACAGATTGAAGAGTATTAGAACAAAAAAGGGTGTCCTCCCTGCATGCATCTCTCCTGCAGTGCAGCATGCAGATGGTCATCTTTAAATCTCAATTCTTCAACTCTCAGGGAGCCCAGGATGAAGACCCAGGCTTTGCAGTCAGGGCGTGGCAGCTGCCAAGCTGGAGCCCAGGGTTGCAGCAGTTCTTCCCAAGCCCTGAAAGAGGGAGCTAAGAACTGAGTGAGAACCATCCTCAGTGCTCTGCTCTGGAAATCACAGCATTTAAAGAACAGTTGTTTCATGCAATAGTTAAGGTTTTCTTCATTTCTGAAAGAATGGATTTCACACAGAAGAATTCTTGTGGATTTCTCTTACTGTCTTCCTTCCCCCTCCCTCAGCTCTCTGCAAAATCAGTTCCAAAGAGGGAAAGGAGACTTCTGCAAGGCATACCTGAGTATTTTCCTTTTCTTTCAGACTGCACTAAAAGCCCATCAGCCTTCATAAAAATTCCCTCTTTCTTTAGTCATGGGTAGCTATCAAAGACCTTCATTCAGTAAGTGTGGCCACCAAACCGTGGTGGATTTTTTTCACATTCCAGTATAAGGAAGACAAGTGCTAAAAGTTCTCACCAGACAGGTGAAGGCATTCTGTGCACAGAAAGCTCTGCTGTGCTTAGGTCAGGTGCTCTGGGGATATTTCACAAAAGGGAGAGGGATGCAGAGTAAAGAAAAACCCTGTGCTGTTTAGCTGTGACACTTCACACACACCAGTGAGATCCTGTTTCTCCTCTTCCCTGGCCTTTGTGGCAGCAGCTCTGAATGGTAGTTCCTACAGTTTGATGCAGAAACATTTTGCTGGGGAAATAGGTGCTGTAATCTCTGTTTAAATTTAGCATTATGGCTATATGCCCTTGGCTGCTCCTCTGGCAGCTGTTGAGACTCAGCTGATTGATTTCTCAGCTGGTGAGCAGCAGTCTGTAGAGAAGACATTGATTTCTGTAAAGCTGGTCGTATTATGTCCTAGGATAATAAGCAGCTTAATTCAGGTTTTCAGAGGTATTTATGAATGAAGCTGGGGTCCGTGTCACCACAGCCCTCTTGTATAGAGGGCAAATTTCTTGTCCCCATTTATCTCTTCAGTGTTTTGACATATCTTGGAAAAACAGGCGTTGTTATCTGGATTCAGGGAGAATTTTTATTCTTAGTTTAGCTTTCTATGCAGCCCCTCTTTTTTTCCTTCTCCCTGCCCCTCCCCTCCTTCTTCTCTCCTTGCTGTTGGTGAGCCTGGATGTGCATGAATGTGTGTAAATAAAAATACATGACAGGGATGACTGACAATGAAGTAATTGCTGCCTTTCCCCTTCCCTCCCTTTCATCCTCTCTTCTCCAAACATTTTCTAAAAAAGCATTAACATGTGACAATGTACATTTATTCTTTCATCCTGCATGTTCAGCAAAGCCTTTGGGGTGTGTTTAATTTTCTTGTGTTCTGTATATTACTGCTCCAGAAGGCAGCACTAGAGCAATTCATGATTTCTCTGAGCAGAGGGAGCAGGGTCCATCAGTGCCCTGACACTGACACACTTTGCTTTTAAGGGCAGACCTCATGAGTCCTTGTGAATATTAAAATAATTCTCCTTTAGTATGATTTCAGACTCAGCTTCTTTTCTGTAATATGTGTCTGGGATCAGTGATCAGAGTGGGGAAGAAATGGAAAAATGACGGAATGAAGCTGCATTTCCATTGAATTTTTCACAGTGGACTGCTTTCAAAAGAAAGCAAATACAAGAGAAATACAGCTGCAGATGATGACAAAGGAAATCAGATTTGTTTAAATACAGCTGGAAACAATGCTGCAGATGAAGACAGTGCTTTGAAGTAATTTTCATGGTCAGTAGTTGCATAAGAACTTTCCAAACAAATTCGATTTTCTCTCAGGCTGAAATGCTTTGTGCAGTAACTTTTGGGAACATTTTCAATATGTCTGGAGACTGCTGCAATTGTTAATAAAACTGTTGCCTTCTGCTTCCTGTTTTATAAAAAAACCAAACCAACAAAACAAAAAAAGTATGCTGTTCTCATAGTATTCTGATAAAGTAAAGAGTATCCATTTCTCTTCAGAGTTTCTTTTCTAACCAATCATATCAAATTCCTCTCTTTGGATTGACTTTTTTTTTCTTCAAGGCTCTTTGTAGGCTTGAACTCAAGCCTACTCCCTTTACAGTGCAAGGGAGAGAAACCCATAGTCTTACATGGGCTGAAATTTTCTTTTGGTCAAGCAAAATATTTTTTTCCTTATGTACTGTGGTTTTTTTCTTTTCTTTTTTCTTTTTTTCTATGTACTTGTGGTTTTTTTCTATTTTGATAGCTTTTTATTTAAATTGCAACTACTGGCTGTCAAAATTTCAGGAAACTTTGTAGCTGACTAGGAAATATGGCAAAAGCAAAGGTAGAGTTGTATATTTTATTTCAAATCTCAAAATTTTTGATTCCAAATCAGTTTATGTGCTAGGAATATAAGCAGTCCTCAGCACAAACCTGGGTTGGAGATGTCTTACAGCCTTGAACACTGTGCTGTGTTTAAGGACTCCCAGGACTCAGTTACTGACTTTTTAGGTCTTTTTGGTTTCGTGTTAGGGAACGGATCAGGAGGGGATGTTGGCCAAATAAATGGAGAAGGATCAGTGTGGCTGTGCTCATTTCTGTGCCACACACTAAGGAGCTTGTTCCTCACTGGCTGATCCTAATGAGGAAGAGCAGAATGCTATTAAGGCTTTGAGTAAATCTCCTTGCAGAATAAACCTCTGATGTGCCATTTGCATGGCAGTGGCAGGGATGGAGTTTGATGAACTGGTAATGGGCTTGAATCTGTAGATTCCTGATTTCTAGTGCCACCTGTGACACCAAGAAGAAACATGATCTTGGTCAGGTACATTGATTTCCTTCATGTCAATCTCCCAGTTTGCAAGTGGTAAAGTTTTCTCATTTCCCCTGGGGGAGCCCTTGTGCAGAGGGAAATAAGTTGGGTGAAGAGGAGGAACAAAGCCCTGTTGCTTATTCTGAGATGTATTACAGATGAGAGCAGACAGCAATGTGTTATCTGAAAGGCTTTTATTCCTTGCTACCTCAGGGACAATTGAGCTTTAACACATGCATAGCTGATCTTGACAGCATGTCTCTTTATCTATTAAGTATCATTTACACTGCAGGCTGGCTGAGAACTCTATTCAGGGGAGTGCAATTTCATTGCCAGAGCATTGATCAAAAGGATTTTCTTTTAATGTGAACAGACAAGGTACAGACTATATATGAATGTAAAATGGAGTTCTAGAACACTGAAGGACTTATTTTCTATTAGAAGATAGATTTGTTTCATTAATGAAGTGGTGAAGGATGTTTGAATCCTACTTTGTACAACTTCCATGGAGGCAGTGCAGTAACAAGACACCTCTGTGTGAATGGAACCTGTCTGTGTCAGTGAATCATTAAAAAATCATCAGCATTTGACACTGAATTATTTAACTACAGTGACAAGTCATTAAACCCCAGTCCTGCAGATTATTGCTTGCCTTTTTTTTCCTCCTGAAGATGTATGATGAGCTATAGAGGGAAAAGGTGCTTTTTTTGGTCCTGGTACTGGAGTTGGCTCTAGGGTGAGCTGGGCTTGGCTCCTGTTTGTGCCACAAACTATGACAGAATTTAGATCAAAAACATCCAAACATCCCCTGTTCTTCTGTTTACTGTTAAATGAGAATAATTTCATGGCTTTCTCCTCCTCTTCTGCATTTGGGGGAGGTGACTGTCATCTGTTTGCTCAGTGTCTGGTACAAAAGGGTCCCAGGTTTGGGGGATGCACACAGGCCCCACAATGAAAAAATAGGAGCAATAAATGCAAATTTTCATGATTTGCAACATGAATTTTCATAAAAATAAGAAAACATTGTTTTGTCTGAGACAGTTCTTTGTAATCAGATGTAATTACCTGCAAGGACTAATTAACTCACATGGTTTTTTGAACAATAAGATCTGAACTGCTTTTTCTGCTCCTGAGAGTGAGAAGATATCAGTGCTTTATTACTCATTATTAAGGAGAATATACCTTAGAGTACAGACTGTGGTCTGTGTTGCTGCTTGTTGTCATGAGATTGTTAATCAGTTTTACTAATTTGTTTTTATAAAAATATTAGTTTATGTTTCTGCTAAACTTCCTTTCTTACTTAGTATAATAACAGTAGGAAATATTGCCAGCTTGTGCTGTTCATTAGGAAAAATTACTTTTATTCAGTGCAGTCCAGGGTGATACTTTCACAAGAGTCTTGTTTCCATGTTAAAATTATGTTAAAATGTATGCTTTAATGTGCTTGTAGAGATATTCTTCACAACTGCAGCTGCATGGACACCTCAGAGCACTTGAACTTGGCTGATCTCCTCCCAGGCAGGGAGAACCAGCCAAGGGATCACTGCAAACAAAGCTGTCCTGCCTCCAGTGCTTCAACAAACCAGAGCTGCCTCCTATCACAGGGGTGGGCACACCTTGGAAAACTAGCACAGAATCCTCCCATCTCATTCAGCAAAGTGCTGTTCTTGCTGTTCAGAGGTGTAAGCTATGGTCTCCAAAAGTTTCCAACATTTTGGGGGGTGGGTTTTGAGAGGCAGGAATGTTTTCCTCCACTTCTATGTGAGGACAGGATGCTGTATTCCCCTCTCAAGCTCATTCCTCAGCTGAGATTGCTGGGCAGTGTCAGTGGGTGAGACAAGGACAGCAGCTGGCTGAGAGCTGAATGGGAGTCACCAGCTCACATCAAATACACCCCTGGATGGCTTTGAAATTTGGCAGCTTTGTCAAGTCATGGCAGAGCTGATCTTGCCTCTGTGCCATATCACAATACCTAATTCCTGAGATACTTAGGCTCAGTTAAAAGAATTCTCTGGGTAACTTTCTTTGCTCATTCTTTGATGCTGATCCTCTGTCTTGCCACAGATGATAAATCAATACTTTGCATACTTAGTTATTATTTCAATTAATGTAATTTGTAAGTCCATGCCAACTTTTTCTGTTTTCCAGATATTATCCCAATAGCTGAGGGATGTTCCCTTCACATCTACCTTCCTGGAATTCAGCAAAGAGAAATTAGTTTTTCTCTCTGAACTCTGAGTGGTAAGAAGCTTCACTTCTTTTGATGTTTTTGTTATGCTGGGAAATCAAGTCCTGGAATCAGAACACCTCATTTATCTCACAAAATTAGATTGGTTTCAGCACAACCAGTGAGGAACATCTGTGGCTACACACAGTATGCAATTCCTGTATCAACCAAATGAGAGGACTCTACATGGTGTTTAATTGGAGAGATGCCTGTAGTGCAGTTGTAATAAAGAAGAAGTGTGATTGTTTTGAGTACAAGACGTACTTCACTCTTTTGCTGTAGCAACTGTAAAGCCCAAACAAAATAAATTTTTCTCTGAAGGTTAGAGACCTTCTTATATTTGTGTTACCCCTGCACATCTGAGCATTTCTTCCTTTGGAATATTGAAATCTATTTTAAAAATAAAATTATTTGATTTGTAGCTGGTTCAAGCCCTCCACAAAGGCTCAGCAGTAGAACTGTTTTATATCACTTCCTTCTGAAGTACAGATGATCTTACTTGAGGTGCAAGAAATCTCCTCTCTCTCTCTCTTTTGTCTGGTAAGACATAAAAAAAGGGGAGAGGCTCATGGACTGATGGTGATTATTTAATCCTTTGCAGCAGTCTGTCAGTGTTAGGACTTTCAGAGAGTAATTTCTGAAGGGTATCATCAGAGACTGCTGTTCAATATTTCATGGTTAGGGAAATAATCTGAAACCCAGGAGACTCAGGCACTTGCACTGTTTAAAGTCCTTGGAGTTCTGTGACTGCTTTCAGAGGCAATTTAGGGACAGCTTATTTTGTATTAAAGGAGTACACAAAGGCTTCAAGTTTTTTGGGACCCAATAGCCAGTCAAAAGAAGCATGGAATGAGGAGAAGAATGAAATATGAAGATTCCTTTATTCATCACATGGTGGCTGTGTGGCTGTCTCACACAGCTTTGTGGGATAACCAGGAATGCTTAAATGAAGGTGAAAAATAGCTGGTGTCATTAAAAATTACTGGAGGCAAATGGGAAAGATAGGAGTATAGAGAAATGCTTTTAATTATGCTCACATTAAAGTGTAGTAAAATTAAATGGACTGGGTTGAACTTTGGTGACAGTTTCTGGCAAAAGTACTGAAGCAAGTTTGTAAAAATAGAGGTCAAGGAGCTCTGGTTACATCTTATGCAAGAATGAATAGAAAATATGAACCTGTGACCTACTAAACCAAGTGCATTAGGTAATATATGTCTATATCTGGTACCTTAATCAGTGGCTTGGAAAAGATATATGGCATTTTTGTAAATTCAGTTTAAAGTTAGTTAAATTCAGCACCTGGAATTGAAACTAAGCAATGAAGTTCAGAACAAGCAGGGATAATAATGTTTTTTACTATGCTACTGAAAGTTCACTGTGATTTTTGGGAACTAGACCATAAAATGACTGAAAATGGGTACCATATTCTTTCAGCTTCAGACATCAGTAGCTACTGAGCCCTCCCTAGGCAAAGAATGTTGTCAGGAATCTGTGATTAAAATCAATTACTGCCTAGGCAGCTTACCATCTGGAGGAGGAAAAGCCTTTCATTCTCTTAACTTGTGCATCTCATTTCTGAGTTGTGAAAAACTCAGGCAATCCACTGCGTTTGGTAACTCAGCTGCTCCCGTCCTGCTCTGTATTCAAAGTTGTTTTCAAAGATAGGTAGCCAAAGCTTTTCTTCCCATATTTTTCTGAAGTATCATTAAATTGTCTTTACTTTGGTAGCCAGTTCCTTCTGCACTTAAAAAAAAAGATTTTTGATGAAGAATAAACAAGTTTGCATTGATAATTTTGCAAAATCTGTGACTTAAAATGCCTGCCATGTCGTATTTTCTCCAGGTCGATCAGTTAAGTCTTTCATGTTTGGAAGGTTTGATTCAGATGGAAGTGGAAAGGACATCCAGAATGTGTAAACCAAAATTGTATCACACATTTATGTCACCCTGATGAATTGCTTTGAAATAGTCCCCAATACGATTTCCACAAAATGTATTTCCAGAAGATTTTTTCTTTTAAATGTCACTATCTTCTCCAGTCTGGGGAGATAACTGAATCATGCCTGTTATTTATGGTCAATTTTCTCTTCCTGACTTCTTTCTGAATTTAATTCAGACAAACTAAATTAACTTTTGGGATTTCAGGTGTTCATAACTGTTGTTGACCATGATACTTGTTAATTGCATAATAAGTTACAAAGATTTTCTGCAATTGGAGAGCAGCACTTCCTGGCATCTGAGTAGGTAGGTTGATAAATACCCATATGTTTATAGAAATTCTGCATTTAAGTAGTGATCCTAAATCCAATTCTCTAACAGGCTTTTCATATCAGAACTTCCTTGTGAATGATTAGAAGGTGATAGTTGGTCTTCTCTATTGTGTCTGCTAGTGATGTGTAAATTATTCTAAGTGGCATAGATTGATTTTTAGTTGACATAGAACTGTGAGCTGAATATCCAACCCTTTGTTTTCAGCATTTAAAGTTGAAACTCTTTGTATACTTTATAGTTCCTACCACTTCCATGTCTATTGGGGCTGAAACCTTGGCACCAGTGCCAATAAACCTCTTTCCCAGAAGGATGAGAGTGAAGTAGCTCACCTGTACTCTCATGGCTTTGTAAAGGCAGTATCTCAACTGTCTGTGGGATGAAATCCTCAGGGATTTGTTTTTCTCCTTTTTAGAAGCACCTGGGGTCTTGTGACCACATTTCCAAACAGAAAACAATCAAGGTTGTGCCTGAAGTTTGGCTCCGAGCCCCTCTGTGCTGCTGGTTGAATCCCTGGGCTAGTGGAGATGAAGATGGATTGTCACCCACTTCCCAGGCAGAATTCTGGAGCTCGGAGCTCACTGACAGGAATTTTGTTCACTGGGGTGAGTGAGAACAAGCAGGGCTGTGAGCAGAGAAGGAGGGAATGGCTCAGATGAGCAGGGAAAGGGCTCTGGTGTGAGAGCTGTACCAGCCACGAGCCTTCACCCTCCCCTCCCGTGGAAGGGCTGAGGAGCAGCAGGGAGCCCCATTCCATTGCTGGGGGGGCTACTTCAGCCTCATAAATGTATAAATACCAGATTGCTGTTCCCCTGCAAGAGGCGAGCAAGCAAGCATCTGAAAAATACTGAGTTCTTTTTTCTGATGTTGTTTTCCATCCTCCTTTGTGGATTCATCATTCGATATTTCTGTATTTGCTTGTCTGAGCCACAGCAAAAAGAAAAGGAGAGCAAGCTGTCAGGGCAGCAGCAAAAACTGCTATCCATCAAAAGTAAGGAATGGCTGAGAAAGATATTGAGAACATATTCTGATTCCTTCTTTTCTTAAACCATATTGCATTAACATGCTAACATGCATTTTTATTTACCTCTTTGTAAAAGGGCTGATGTGTTAATTAGAGCAACTTTGTGGACAGAACTTTCACTTCAGAGTTTGCACAGCCAGCTGTGTTGAAAGTGCAGAGATTGCCTGGCAGTAATTGTTCATGAATAATATTTCCAGTTTTTGTTTCCAAGAGGAAACAAGCTTTGATGCACTAATGGTGTGAGATGAACAAATCTGAGTTATGAGCACCTCTCAAGAAAAAAGCAGATCCTGACAGCACTATACTAAAGATACTTTCCTTCCCCTGTCAGAATGAATTCTCTCTAGTTCTAGAATTTTATTGTACATTTCTTACCAGCTGAGAGAATATCAGTGTTCTGCCAAATTCAGCTTTAGCAAGGCCATTTCCAAACCTGTTATATCATATATTAATAAATAAGAGATGTGCAGATTGAATGAACAAGCTATTTGTAAACCTCAGAAAATTTTTCAATTAAAACATTTCATCTTCAGGATGCACAAACAGCTATCTTTCTAAAGATATAGGTATGAGAAACTTGGGTTTAATATTTTTAAATTTCCATATCTTTTCTTGAGCAGTTACATGTCCTTTGTGGTTACAAAGGATCTTTATTAAAGAAATGGAGCTTTCTTTCTGTCAGCAACAGATATTTTCATCGTAAGAGACAGTAGTGAAATAAAAGGAAAGAAAAAGAAAGCAAGATGAGTGTAGGGAGATACTGGCACTGTTTTAGTCAATACATCAGCTGTTTGTGGCTGTTAATCAGATGTGTTTGCTTTATTGATCAAATGACACATTCCCACTTTGTGTGTGCGTGTGGTGGCAATGATGCTGCAGCTGCAGGTGAATGACTTGGGCTCTGGTCCAAATTTGTAGTGTGGAGCATGAAAAAAATCCACCTGGATTATTAATACTTCATTTGAGCTTGCAGTGTAGGGGTCAGATTTTCATTTGCATGTTAACAGTAAATTCATTTGGCCTCTGAGATACCATAAGTGTGCCACACTTTGAGGGTGGCAGTGTCTGTTCAAAGATCTTTGCTCAGCATTAATTGGATATGAATTTGAGGCAATAAAGCTGCACACTGCAGTTTGCTGTGGCACATTCCAGGCGTGGAGCACAGCCACACAGAGCTGTCCAAGTCATCCAGCCCAATTTTATCTGCTAAAGCAGCTGTGCTGCCACCAGACTTGTTCTGGCTTGCACCATCCAACACAGGAGTTCCTGCCACAGACTTTCCATCTGGGGCTTGACTTTGTGCACCTTTCCTTGCAGCATCTTCCACAGATGAGCAGGATTCTCAGAGTTTGATTTCGTGGTTGGCATTTTCATCAGAGCAACAAGGATAACAAGCCTCTCTTAGATTTAGGAAACATTAAATCACTCAGCGTGGCCAGGCTGCCCAGAGAAGCTGTGGATGCCCCATACATTTCTGTAGGTTCTGAAATGACTGCTTTTGTCACTTTGTGTGCCTTTTCAGCTGCACCAGCTCCAGCTATTGCAATGTGCAGGATTCCCAAGCAAGGCGAAGTTTCAGTTTAGAGACAGTGTTGGCTTGGCAACTTAATTTTAAAAGGTAGATATTTTTTAAGCTTTTCTTACAAAAGAAAATTGGGTTAAACTAATTTTTCTGCTTTTTTGGGAGCTTGAGGCTACAGTGGGTGACTTCTATGTTTAAACTGCCTTAGTCAGCAAAGTCGCAGGCTCCTCAAATTGAAAATTGGTCAATTATCAGTTTCCCCAAGCAAGAAACACTCTACACCCAGCAAATCTGTCTGACTTGATTAGGAAAGCTGGAGTGAAGGCATTCAGCCTCTCTTTACCTGGGGCTAGGTGCTTCTAAAACTTCTGCTTTAAACACCTTTTACTTCAACTTGCCTATTTTGCCTGTTCCAATCAAAAACTGTCACCCTCTCACTTCTGCCTCCTCACAGGAAGTGCACATGAAGCATACTGAGTATCAAAATCTTTTTCAAAAATTCTCTTATGAAGGCTTTTCATGCCTCTCTGTTTGTTGGGTAGGTTTTGGCATAGTTTTTCATTATTATGTATAGAATTTAGGGCCCCGGAACTGCAACTGATTCTGTGCAAAAGTAAAGCAGTGCCCATTTGCAGCCCCAGTAATTCTAAGGGATGGGATGGGATGGGATGCCAGGGGAAGGCTGGGTGAAAGGGCTTTGAGTTAGTCACAGCCTTGCGATCATATAAAAATATACAGGCTCCAAATCACCCAAATATTATGTTGGAAGATAATAAATTAGATATTAATTCTGTAAACAGGGAGAAATTAAATATCCTGGGCGAGACAGATTTAATAATGAGTTTGGAAATGAATCAGACTCCCTGACCCCTGTCCTTGCAGTCTTGCTCTGAAGGTTAAACCTGTCAGCAGCAGCAGTTCAAATCTGTGTTGGACCATCTTGGAGCATCCCAGAGCACATCCCACCTCCTGCCCACACTTCAGGGGTGCCCCCTGCACAGACCCTTCCTTCCTCAGCTGATTCTGGGCTCTCTGGGGTTTAATCAGGTGGGTAGATCAAACTTTTATATCTGGGTGCTGATTCTGGAGATTTTCCTGGACACATTAACTTATCTTTTGTTCATGGAGGATGCTGATAAACATTAAGGATCATGAATTTGACAAGCATCTCTGTTTTTCAATTAATTGTAAATCTGCTGAGAATTTGTCAGTTTTAATTCAGAAACTTGGTCTTGGTGTAGCCTAACATGCTGCAGGGCAGTTCTCCTTCCAATTATTTAAAATCTTCACTAATGGCAGGAAAGTACTGCATGGTTGTGTTAAGTAGATGCCTTTTGGATAATATTTTTTCCTGATGTTTGGCTTAAATTTATCGGGTGAATATGCACCATTACAGTGTCAAACCCCTTGGTTTTGATAGTTAAAGCACTTTTGCACTACCTTAATGAAAAACTGCTACTACTTTAGTCATCAGACAACTCCAAGAAAACTGATGCTGAGTTTCCACATATGCACATAACATAAATTGACTCTTGGGTTTTTTTTAAAGACAAAGGAAAAGCAAACAGTTGAAACAAAATTCAACTGCCATTCAGCCTGCACGCTCACAGTAACTTCTCGTGGCTGCAGTTAATGTGGGTGTACTCTTTTTTTGGTTCAATCATTATTTTTAACAGTGAAGCCTATCTAATCATTAGCTGGATTGTGAAGTCAATTCCTTTCATGAATTTAGTAGCTCATCTTGCCTAAATTGTTTCAGTTCCTCAGAGATAGTTTTTGAATATGCATGACATATTTCAGCATAATAACTAGGAAATCATTTTATGTTGCATCTCATTAGCAAAATAAGTATCAAAACAGGTTTCACTTCCCTTGGAGGAGTTCTTCAATTAGATCCAGAGAACAATTCACCTTCAGCTCCCTCACACACATTGATAGCTATTCCAGAATATTTGATTTTAAATACTGGACTAGACTCACTTTGATTTTATTGCATAAAACTTACTTTTCAAGGATCTTACTTTCTTCAAGGATCATAGGAGACCAGACCAATTTGGGACTGAGTTCTAAGTTGGGTACAAACCAAAGTCTGAGTCAAATAACTTGTTCTGTGCTTTAGCACAATGTTTTTGAGATGGACTCCTCATCTCCTGCTTTCAGTATTGTGGAGCAAGGATTCTGAGGGATCTGGCTGCTCAGGCTGCTCCTTCCCACAAATTCAAGATAGAGAGATATAATGTGTGTAGTGGAACCCTCAATTCAGAGCTGCTCCTCCAACCCTTGTAAGAGAGAGTGCAGAGCTCCACAATTGTTTTATGTACCACATCAATAGCTGGCCTGTAAATAAATTGTATTTATGTGGCTCCAAAATACAAGTCATGTTTTAAACAAGTAAATCCTTGCAGCTCAGCTGGGATAACATCATTCTCTGCTGCAGCAGAACACAGAAATTCCTGAAATGTGGTTTGGGGTACCACACAACAGTTTAGGACAGGAAACAACTCAGCTGTGTGTTCAGAACTAGAGGGAAAGGCTGTGGAGGTTGTTTGTGGTGCTGTAATCCAGACACAGTTACTTTGTCTTTTGAGATCTTAGGACTCTAGTCCCATGAGTAAATGACCATTATAACTGTTGGCTTTTTTTTTGTTGTTCCATTGGGGTTTTTTGATATTTTCCCAGATGGCTGTATTTTCATGTGGATAGAAATTCTCAGCAGAATCCCTGGGCCCGGGGGATGTGTCCCAGGAAAAATGAAAGAGGAGCTTGAATATCCATCTGCTAGAGCCCAGCTCCTGTGCTCTAGTCTGTCTTTGAAGCACCCTCAGTAAATACTGATTTTCCATGAGGTTTACACTGTGTTTTTGTCATGGGGATCTTGAGAACCATGAGTTTGAAGAAATCTCAGGATTTTTGTAGTACACCCTCAAAGCAGATCAGTCTGTATTTCAGAAATAAAATGCATGTTGGATTGCTGGACTGGAAGACAAATAGTTGTTTTTTCACTGCAACCTATAACAGGCATGAGGCAATCTTGCAGGAATCTGTTGTTTAATAGTTATAATCATATTTGACACAGTTTCCCTTCATTTGCCCTCATGTAATTTCTTAGAAGTGTTCATATTGAAAACAAAGCCTTCCTGCAAAAAGAACCTGATGGAAACATAAGATATTCTGCTGTGTCTACAGGACACTCACTCATTCAGGGGAAAAGGAGGATTACATGTCTGGCTTAAAATTCTGACCTGACTTACAGTCAAAACTGCATATTTATAACTTGCAGCTCTAAATACACCACATAAACATTTTTCTGTATTTTGTACACGTTTTGTGGAAAACAGATGTGGAATTCACTGAGCCTTATGTACTGTGGGTTGTAATGAAAAGCCAGGAAAATACAGGATACTGTAGGAGAAAGATGTGTGATGTAAATGGAAGCAAATTGCATCTCAGTGGGACGTGGCCTGGACAGAGCAATCATTCTTACTCCTCAAGTAATTTCCACTTCTCCAGGGAGCTGCTTTATAATTAATGTCCTTTGTTTATGGTACACTTATGTCTCCAAGAAAAAATAAAATAGAGAAGTAGACATGTCCTTCACCGAGTCTCGCAGCGTGCAGGCCAGCAATTATTCTTACATAACTTGTATTGTGTGTAGGATAAAGCTCCCATGCAGTGCTGAGCACTGAAGGGCTGCTAATGCATTCACAGCACAAGTTAGGAGGAAATCATTCTGTTGAGTGGGGCTATGAAAAAAAAAATCTCTTTGACTCCCCAGCCCGTCTGTACTGATGAGTGGGCTTGAGGTTTGAGGTTTGGTGCTGTCATGCTTGCAGAGAGTATGGATGGAACAGGAAGGAGCTCTTCTCTCCATCCTTCCACCCCTGCACTGCTTGGGGGGAAGCTCAGGCGCTGTGCTGGAGGGCTGGGAGAGGCTCCTCTGAAGGTTTGGATCAGTTCTCATCCTTTTTATGAGTAAACCTGTAGGAGCTGCTTTGCTTCCAGGCTTTTTGGACTAAGCATCACAGTTTGGTTTCTGGTCCCTTCTTTATTCAAACCCTGTGAGTGTTGCATAGCACTGGCTCTGAGCTTAGCTCCTGTGGAAAGACATTCCTGTGATGCTGCTCATGCTTTAAATACATCATCTGTGAATGCACAGTGAACTCACATCTGTTGAAAGAAGCCAGTTACAAGTTAGAAATATTCCTCCAACTTGTTTAAAAGTTTTATTTTGATTAAAAATCTGTAGTTTCAAGCAGCAGTTGTCACTTTTTTCACAAATTCATTTAAGGACTGTCTTATCTGGTTGACCCAGCTGCAGAACACCTGATACTGTGAAGTTTCTATTACTAGAGGAAGTTAAGCTCACCACCACTAAGGTTATCTGTAACCTAAAAAAGGAACTGATTTTAAGAAATAAAAGCTTCTAAGCCAAAATTGGATCAAAACATTTCCTCATTATAGGAGAAAATCTGGATACCAGACAGACAGCAAAGTTTGATGGGTGTGAGTAGTAGGTTAAGGTTACTTGGTCATAGTGCAGTGAAATACCCCAGGCATTGCATTTCACTGACACCCCTCCAGCAAGCAGGAATTCAGTTTGATGCAAACAATGAGGAGGAAATGAGCCATTTCTGTACTGGGATTTGAACTTCCCAGGGGCCAGGTTTGAACTGGCCAACATCTGTCAGATTTTGCTGTATCACAGTTTGAAAAAGTGGCTGGTGTACATTGAAAATATCAGATGCATACTAAAAAAAAAAGTAAATACATTGTTTGTGGGGCAAGGATTCACACCTTTAAATAAACCTCATCATTTTTTAAGGCCTGACTCACATTTTTAATGCTAGTGTTGGCAATAATGCTGTTTTTCTCCATATGGTTCCTTTTGAAAGGAAAAAAACTAACACTACCCAGTGGGACACTTACCTTGAAATTCAAATAGCAATGGTAGAGATGCAAAAGACAGAAGATTAAAAAGGAGGGAATGCAAAAATCCAAAAAATCCCAGGACAGATGTTTAAAGATGGATTATATCTTGTCTTCTCAGGCATGTTCAATAAAATTAAACCAAATGAATTTGGATTTGAAATGTATTAGTGACACCATAATAAATCGTTTTATGTACACACAGTCAGAATTTAAATGGCCTCAATTTGCTTTAGTGTAATTCACTTTGAAATGAGCGAAACCAAGTTATACCATCTCTATTTCTGAGGGAAAATCCATCCTCTTAGCAGATCTGATCTGTGCAATTTGCCTTAAATTGACACCTTTTTGGTTAATTCAGCTTCTTTTCCTGAGTGTCCTTGACATATGTGGGAGCTAACAAAGGGATGAATGCTGCCAGATTCAGGAAGATTCTTCCTTCATTATGCTTACCTCTAAATTTTGCAGACTCTTGATATGCTCTGTGGAACACTTCGTGCTCCTCCCCTGATGAAGGCAGTGAAAACTCAGCTGCAAGTGGTCAGAATGAGGTACACTGAGATGATGTGTTTGAATTAGGTACACTGAGATGTGTTTGAGATGATGTGTTTGAGATGATTTGTTGTTTGAGATTATGTGTTGAGATGAAGTGTTTTTTGAGATGTGTTGTTTGAGTTGATGTGTTTGAGATGATGTGTTGTTTGAGATATGTTTGAGATTACATGTTTGAGATGATGTGTTTGAGATCATGTGTTGAGATTATGTGTTTTTTGAGATGTGTTGTTTGAGTTGATGTGTTTGAGATGATGTGTTGTTTGAGATGATGTGTTTTTTGAGTTGATGTGTTTGAGACGATGTGTTGTTTGAGATTATGTGTTGAGATTACATGTTTGAGAAGATGTGTTGTTTGAGATGATGTGTTGTTTGAGATGATATGTTGTTTGAGATGATGTGTTTGAGATGATGTGTTGTTTGAGATGATGTGTTTGTGCTTCCCCAGGCAGATGTGCTGAGCCCCAGCTGAGGTGGTTGTGGAGCTCCACCTTGGCAGCCTGGAGCTGCCATCCAAGGGCATTTTCCCTTCTCCAGCTGCCTGCACTGCAGAAAGGTGGGAAGAGGAGATGGACAGGAACATCTGACACCAAGGTG
This sequence comes from Irena cyanogastra, assembly GCA_013397155.1. NCBI lineage: Eukaryota > Metazoa > Chordata > Aves > Passeriformes > Irenidae > Irena > Irena cyanogastra. The sequence goes on along the minus strand of VWZV01017135.1, from coordinate 1,552,272 downwards.
GCAATTATCAATGCAAGCATCAGTGCAGCAGAGAAAACCATGCAGAAATCACACAGAGTAATTTTTGTACCCAATTATTACAGTGCTGAGCTGATGAGGCCTTTCTGCTTCCATGCTTCACAGTCCAAGCTCCACGTGGAGCTGGAATGCCTCAGACAGGTAACAGCAGCTCCAGCACAGAGCCTGCCAATGCAACAGAAGCCAAAGAGATTTTTTTCAATTAATTTTAAAAAGCAGTAACTGGTTCTACCATATCCAGTGTTCCTCACATGCTGACAGGATTTCTGATTTGGTGCTGGGGGATCTGAAGAGGGATTAATGCATTGTCTGAATGGGACACCACAGTTATCCTTGTTTGGGTTTGTTGAAATGGAAAGCCTGGAAAATTAGTCTCTCTCTTTAAAATAGCATATGGTTATGTGAGATTTGGATTTAATGACCCAGGATATCGTCTTAATTCCTGTCCCACATTTTAGTTCTGGTTTGGGTTGATTTTGTTTTTATATTCTCTATGCTGCATTCTTTCACCTTGTGCAACCAGATTAATAATTTTTGAGTTATGGAATAGAAGATGCTGTCCAACATTTTAAATACTTGCACTAACTACTGTCTTCTTCATCAATTTTAAGAAGCACACATTTAATATCACTCATATTATTTTCAAAATCAGTACCTAGACCTTTCAGTGATCCAGGTCTTTAAAAGAAGACTTGGATTTTTATAAAACTTTGTTAAAAGAAGCAGTTTTTGAGCATCTGTGATGGCTCTGAACATCATGAGAATCATGTGGATCTAGCTCACCCTTAAACTCCACTGTAAGGGGATCTGGAGAAATTGTAGAAATATAAACCTCTTTATAATAAAAGTAGATCAATCTATGTGTGTAATCAGACAACAAGGTAGATTAATTTAATTGTGATCCCTCTGGTAACATAAGAGACATTTCAAACCAAATGATTTTCACAGCAAAACATTTTCTATCTTCCTTAACTGGAAAGGAGAAAGCTACACAGAGACTTCAAATCTGGTTGTGGAGGGGCCTGAAGTTTAATACAGATTAATCCTTGGAATACAAACCTTCCCATCCCTAACACCAAGACAGATTTTCTTAAAGCTGCATTCCCATTGGCCACATGTCACACCTAGAAGTGTGACAGGATCAAAAGTGTGACCTGATCCCCATTGGATAGTACTTAGGCAAAATGTGTTATATTTAGAAAGCATCTGATATCACTCATCTGCCTTTTGAAATGATTCTTTGTGTGTTTTCAGTGTGTTTTGGACCAGCAGTTCTCACATTGTGTTCCCTTGCTCTCAGCCACCAGGGAGAATGTATGGAGCACTGGAGCAGCTCCCAGCAAGCCCAGATGAATGCCTGGGAGCTGTCTATATTTTCGTGGGAGTGGGGTTGGGGTTATGGCATTTTCACTAGTGATTAAATGTCTTCCAAACCTATTCACGCCGCAGAGCTATAAATTATGGATTTTTCACATTAATGAAAAGAGCCCTTGGAGCCCTCTGGAGTGCATAGTTCTATTTTTACATTTCACTATTGGAGAATGAGGAAAGATAGGCTAATGTGTTTCTTTTTTTAAAATGGCAGGAACAGAAATTTGGCCTGTTCTGGCCTTCATTCAAGTGCCAACATCATTGTGGGGGACACACTCAGAGTTCATATTTGTTACATCATTTCATCAGGGGGATTTTTGTTACTCGTTTTGAGCTCATTAGCAGACCTGACCTAAAAAAACCATACACAGGAAATCTGAAACTGCTCCACTATGAAAATAATGTGGTATATGATCTTAGAATGGGGTTGTAATTTAGAAATCAGGCTTGAAAGTTCCCACAAAATGGTGCTGTAGCTTATCATGTTGCTGTTTTTTCTGTATTGTTGCCTGTATCTTGGTTTTTGTGAGTACAGAAAGGGAAGAAGGTTTAATCCCCTGTGTTTGCTTTTCAAGGAAGGTTCTGTCATCCTCTGGATGTTCTGAGGGGGAAAAAAAGCTTTTCATTAAAGCAGAATGGAAAAGGCCCTACCATTCCAAAGGTGACTATGATGAAAAATAAATTAAGAGCAACAGCTCCAAATCATAGGTCATCTCTACTGATCACCTGGCAATCAAAGGGGAACATAGAATTTCATCTCCACGTGATCTGTCTGTAAAAGTGTCTGTAGCTGTATTTGCATAAATAGTGCTCTCTCATCCAGAGCTGCTAAAAGTGAAAATAATGGATCCCAGAGAGAAAAACTGAAGTAATTTATTCTTTTAGCCTCATATCACAACAGGATTTTGTTTTGGTTTTTTGCAGGTTTTTTTTTTTTGTTTGTTTGTTTTTTTTGTGAATACCAAAGCTAGGTCTGCACAGAAGTAAAAGCCACTGAGACAGCCCTGACTTCCAGCAATTGCCATTTTGGATAAACAGTGTGAGAGGTCACCAAGTTTCAGCTCTCTGCAAGCAGGAAGAAGCTGTACTGAAGTTGGAATCCTGGAAGGATTTGCTGATCTGCAGCCTCCTGGAGAAGACAGTGAGGTCTCTGAGTGAAAGCACCTGTGTGCTCCTGCAGGCTCAGACACAGAATCCTCCAGCCACCTCAGCATGAGGCTCCTTCTCAGAGTACAACATTCCACATTGCTGTTGGGCAGGTGATCCTAAAGTGGTTTCAGGCACGTAAAAATGAGTCAGGAGTGAACAACAGGAATAAGTAATGGCATGCAGGAAAGAGGCAGCCTTGAAGCCTTTGGGAATTATTTAAAACATGCTGATTTCTTCACTTTTCCTTGTTCTCTGGCTTTGGCGAGAAGATTTTAAAATGGGAAAGAAAAAAAACCAACAAAGCAACAGCAACAAAAACCCATGCAATAAATAAAAACCCATGGAAAGAAATCAAAATGTTGAAGTTGCAAAAGCCTGTGCCCCAGCACTATCAGAGACTCATCCTCAGCAAGTGGCCAGGTCACATCTCTTGGAAAGAACAGAGGTCAGGCTCTCTGGAGAAACCATTCTGTTAATCACCAACACAAGGCAGTCTCAGAAATGGAAGAGATTAATTTATAGATTTAATCCATTGTCTGTAGGATCTTAAATCAGCCCTAGGCAAGAACAGACAGAATGGGGGACCAGAGCTGTTCCAAAGCAGTTTTCATCTTGATAAAGCTCATCATAGTTGCTTAAAAAATTACTCATCTTTGATGTTCTACAATGCCATAATTTGGGTAGGTGATAGACTGAACTGCAAACAGTGTTTTTGATAACTGCTAAATCTAAATTGCTATTTTAATCAACTGTAACACTTAGATTGTCAGCTGATAAAAAATGTGTGCAGAAGACACATTGCTGGTGCAAGTGCAGTGGTATTTAAAATCAATATAAACTGAGCAAAATTATGTTCCTTTGCTTTTCTTCTTAGGTTTCTATGGAAACCTTCTTGGTGGTGGTCTGAAGAAATGTTAAAATAGAACAATAAATTGTGTAATTTATACATGCAAAGTAAATATCCTTCCTGCATTTTTTATGGAGGCGAAAAAGTGATTTCATGATTTAATATTCTCCCTTCACAACCAAATTAACTATGACCCAGTCTCCTCAGGGTTTACTTTTCTGCATTTGGCTAGCATGTTTGAGAGAGGAAAAATCTTTTATGCTGAGCATCTATTATTTATCTGTACTTAACTAAACTATCTTGATTTTTTTTAAAACAGCAACCTTCACAACTTTTACCATGGAAGCGTGTCTGAAAAGTTCTTTTGAAACTACAGCTCTGTCAACCTCTTAGTGAACATGATGTTCCTTCAGATTTTTAGCCAGAAGAATATAAAATGCAAACCTGTATTGACACATCACTATAAATAAACACTAATAGCAAGGGGTTGGGATATATTGTGTGTTTTCTTAATGATTCACCGTTATGCAGGATGACTTTTCACTTACCCTAAAACAGCTACACATACCAGGGGTGGCTACTTTGATATCCAGCGCTGTCCTACTACATTTAGTGGGTTTGTACTTTCATATTTTGGTGTGTAATTTTGTTGTTTGTGTTCTCTCTGCTCTGGTCCCTGCCTTGGAAGGCTGGTTGTTAAATCTATTGGAAACACACAGCCCATATCTCTGTAGATATGCAGTGACTGACATGGACAGTGCCACTGTGAGGAAACCCTTGGGGTGGCTGCTGAGCCCTGCTCTGGGTTTAACCCAGTGCTGGGAATGAGCTTTTCCAAGAGAAGTGTTCCTGAGAGCCACAGCACTGCACACTCTGTGCACACAGCTCCTGCTTTGTTTCCCCTCCTCAGCCTGGAAATCCTCTCTTGGGCTCTGCTAATAGGGCTCTGCAGTCACTGTTAGATTTCAGTTCTTGTCTCCTGTGCTCTGCTCCTGTCTGGGCTCATTAACAAACCTCTGTAAGTCGGGCAGGTTTGAATCCTCACACTGAGAATGTGTGGCACTGTGAGCATTTCCTCAGGCTCTTCTTGGAGGTCCAGTGCAGAAAGTAATGGGAGCCTCTTCTGTCTGGCTCTTCTGTGCACAGCAGCAACTCATGGGGTTTTTTATTCCTACAAACATGAGAAACTCTGCTAAATCTTTGAGCCCCACCTAATGAATCTCCCTGCTGGTAATTTGCTGGTATTTACCATTTCTTCCACTGAGAACAACAATAACAGGTGACAGATGTTGCTGGGTGCCATTAACCCAATCATTTTCTCACCAAAACATGTATTTTCAGTTTAATTAAAGTTAGTATTTAATATAATTCCTGATAAGAGAAAAAGAGGATTATTTTCTGGGCAACAATTGAATAGTTTTATTCTACTATTTTCAAAATAGAAGATTTCAGCTTCTTTCAAGTCTTTTTATTTGAAGCTTAGGTTGCTTTTCTCCTCCAGGAGAGGCTGCTTACAGAGCAGAGCAGACATTTAACGTGCAGGGCTCTAGGAGGGTGTCTCCCCTGTTTTAACCCTGCCTGCCCTCAGCCCTGCCCCAGCACAGAACACCTGCAGGGGAGGGCAGAGGGCCCCAGCCCAGAGCCCTCCAGGCTCAGCTTTTCCCAGCAGTTCCACACCTCTGTGTGCAGACATCTTCCTGCCAAATCTGCCTCTCCTCTCCCTGCTCCCAGCCCTGTCAGCCCTCCTGTGAGACAGTGAAACTCTGCCCTGAGCTGGCCACAACGAGGGCAATGCTGCATTCCCCAAACTCTGCTGTCCTCTTTCCTTTGTCTCTGTCACCATCTCCTCACCTTCCTAGTTTAAACTGAATTTTCTCACTTCATCACTATCTGCAGTGCTTTTCCCTTTCGAAAAACACTTGTCAGTGCTCTCTGTTCTTTACATAATCCTGTGGTTAATTCTTCCTCCTGGAAAAGCAGCAAAATGGAGCTCTCCAATGTGCTGCCTCTGGCTGTGCTCAAGGCTGAGGCCAGTTTGAATTTGTGTTATTACAGCACTGGACAGGTAAACAGAATCAAGCTGCTTACTTTCCATTTTTAAGAAATTAATCCCTCAGAGCTGTGAGAGCTGGTGGCAGCAGAGACAAAAGCTTGAATGCTGTGTTTGCAGAACTCCCTGAGAGTGCCAGAGGCCTTTGTCAATGAACACCAGAGGGGCTGAGGCACACATTGGTCTGAAAATCATTGCTGATCATTTCCACAAAGCATTTCTGAATGCAAACAGTGTAACCCTCCCACTGCACAGCGTGCTTTTCTTGTACCAGGGGCCTGGAGCAGCACGGTGCTACACTTTGGAATTTGTGTCAGGAGGGGATCAGCCTCTCTGGGGCCCCCTTGAGTGGGGAAACCTCAAGTAAAAGGTCTGTGCTAGAATTGAGAGATGAACAGGATCTTTTTCAGTCTTCAGGTTGCTGTTTATTTCTTATCTTGCCAAAACTTCTCCACACCACCTGCACCAGGCTTAGCGTGGTGAAGAACACAGCGAAAAAAGGCACAAGATGTACAGGTTCAAGGTCTTTTAAAGCCATCTTGTCTAACTCTAAAAACATACTTTATTTCTACTTTTCTACTAATAACTAACTAACTGTCTAACAGGCAACACCTGCATTGTGACTTTCTTCAAGTAATCACCCTGTGATGCCAACACTACAGAAAATGGAGCAGATGAAGAANGCACTGCACACTCTGTGCACACAGCTCCTGCTTTGTTTCCCCTCCTCAGCCTGGAAATCCTCTCTTGGGCTCTGCTAATAGGGCTCTGCAGTCACTGTTAGATTTCAGTTCTTGTCTCCTGTGCTCTGCTCCTGTCTGGGCTCATTAACAAACCTCTGTAAGTCGGGCAGGTTTGAATCCTCACACTGAGAATGTGTGGCACTGTGAGCATTTCCTCAGGCTCTTCTTGGAGGTCCAGTGCAGAAAGTAATGGGAGCCTCTTCTGTCTGGCTCTTCTGTGCACAGCAGCAACTCATGGGGTTTTTTATTCCTACAAACATGAGAAACTCTGCTAAATCTTTGAGCCCCACCTAATGAATCTCCCTGCTGGTAATTTGCTGGTATTTACCATTTCTTCCACTGAGAACAACAATAACAGGTGACAGATGTTGCTGGGTGCCATTAACCCAATCATTTTCTCACCAAAACATGTATTTTCAGTTTAATTAAAGTTAGTATTTAATATAATTCCTGATAAGAGAAAAAGAGGATTATTTTCTGGGCAACAATTGAATAGTTTTATTCTACTATTTTCAAAATAGAAGATTTCAGCTTCTTTCAAGTCTTTTTATTTGAAGCTTAGGTTGCTTTTCTCCTCCAGGAGAGGCTGCTTACAGAGCAGAGCAGACATTTAACGTGCAGGGCTCTAGGAGGGTGTCTCCCCTGTTTTAACCCTGCCTGCCCTCAGCCCTGCCCCAGCACAGAACACCTGCAGGGGAGGGCAGAGGGCCCCAGCCCAGAGCCCTCCAGGCTCAGCTTTTCCCAGCAGTTCCACACCTCTGTGTGCAGACATCTTCCTGCCAAATCTGCCTCTCCTCTCCCTGCTCCCAGCCCTGTCAGCCCTCCTGTGAGACAGTGAAACTCTGCCCTGAGCTGGCCACAAAGAGGGCAATGCTGCATTCCCCAAACTCTGCTGTCCTCTTTCCTTTGTCTCTGTCACCATCTCCTCACCTTCCTAGTTTAAACTGAATTTTCTCACTTCATCACTATCTGCAGTGCTTTTCCCTTTCGAAAAACACTTGTCAATGCTCTCTGTTCTTTACATAATCCTGTGGTTAATTCTTCCTCCTGGAAAAGCAGCAAAATGGAGCTCTCCAATGTGCTGCCTCTGGCTGTGCTCAAGGCTGAGGCCAGTTTGAATTTGTGTTATTACAGCACTGGACAGGTAAACAGAATCAAGCTGCTTACTTTCCATTTTTAAGAAATTAATCCCTCAGAGCTGTGAGAGCTGGTGGCAGCAGAGACAAAAGCTTGAATGCTGTGTTTGCAGAACTCCCTGAGAGTGCCAGAGGCCTTTGTCAATGAACACCAGAGGGGCTGAGGCACACATTGGTCTGAAAATCATTGCTGATCATTTCCACAAAGCATTTCTGAATGCAAACAGTGTAACCCTCCCACTGCACAGCGTGCTTTTCTTGTACCAGGGGCCTGGAGCAGCACGGTGCTACACTTTGGAATTTGTGTCAGGAGGGGATCAGCCTCTCTGGGGCCCCCTTGAGTGGGGAAACCTCAAGTAAAAGGTCTGTGCTAGAATTGAGAGATGAACAGGATCTTTTTCAGTCTTCAGGTTGCTGTTTATTTCTTATCTTGCCAAAACTTCTCCACACCACCTGCACCAGGCTTAGCGTGGTGAAGAACACAGCGAAAAAAGGCACAAGATGTACAGGTTCAAGGTCTTTTAAAGCCATCTTGTCTAACTCTAAAAACATACTTTATTTCTACTTTTCTACTAATAACTAACTAACTGTCTAACAGGCAACACCTGCATTGTGACTTTCTTCAAGTAATCACCCTGTGATGCCAACACTACAGAAAATGGAGCAGATGAAGAAGAAGAAGGAAGGACAACACCTAAAATCTTCTAAATTCCAACACGCCCTAAATTCCAACAACCTGCTGTGGAGGAATTGTCCCTTGTCCCCTGCTGCCCACACCGTGGTTGCCATCCCCTGCAGCTGCCTCAGTGACTGAGCAGGGCTCCCTGAGCTCCCAGCTGGCCTGGCACTGGCACCAGAGATGCTGTGCCCTCTGAGGTGCCCGGGGGCTTTGCAGTTAAATGGTTTGTGTGATATTTCTGACACCCCAAGCATGACAAAGCAGGCTCTGCAGGGAGCCCAGGTCAGTCTGTGCTGGGGGAAGGTTCCTTTGCAAGACAGCTCCTGGTGGAACTGCCAGAGCACACTCACACAGTGATGTCCTGCCCATGGGTGCCTGTGCATATCTACATCTATTCAGGCACTGGAAGTTCTGTGATTGGTAGGTTTGGATGCTCAAAAGTAGGTTTTGGTACTCAAAAATGTAGTCTAAAATACCTGAAGCATAGGCAAGTACTTTAGGAGTATTTTGAAGAAGGTGGAGGGAGTGGAGGAAGCAGAGATCCTGTCTGGACACAGGAAGTGGAGAATGAGGGCTAAGGAACAAGGACCCCAAAAATGCTCTGTGAAGGAGCAAGGCAGGGCATGGGTGACCTGCTGCTTGCACAGAGCTTGGAGTGAGGGGGACCAGGGCAGGACAGCTCTGCTCCTGAGAGCAGCATTCCTGCCTGCCCCCCCAAGGGACAGAAACACTGAAAGGCTCAAAGTGCTGCAGCCCTCCCAGCTGCCCAGATCTGCTCTGAGTCATGGTGGGAGCTGGGAGGGTGTGCACAGTCCCTCCACCAGCACTGCCCCTCTGCTGAATGATTTATCTCATCTCCACCCTATGATCTCATTTGCTCTCTGCTGTGATGCCTTTGTCAAAGTTGCTCAGAATAATGGACTGCACTCTCACCATGGCTCCTCCTTTTATACTTCTGATGGGGATTATCGCTCTGTCTTGAAGATTCCCCTTTTCAATTTTCATGTAATTTTTTAATCATCATATAATCTAGTTGGAAGATTGCCTAAGGAATTTGTTCAGACACCAGCTAATCACACTGGAACCCAAAATGAGTGATAAATGCACTAAATGCAGAAAGACACCAAATATACAAGGTTCTGCCAACTTGGGATGCACTGACAGTGAGTAATGGAAGCTGTTTGGAAATCCTGTGAGTGCATTTATTCGTGGTTTCAAAATGCTTGCCTTTTCACAATGATTAAAAAAGCTCACAATGATTATTCAGTTGCTACTTGAAAGCTAATGGCTAAAATTCTTAGCCAAGGGTTCTGGTTTTTTTCTTGGATGTCTTTCTGTATCCAGGCCTGCAGGTGCAGAGATGATTTGCTACAAAAGGCCTCCCTTGCACTACTCAGAGAGTGGAAAAGAATTCTTGAAATCATGCAAACCTTTTCTGAGATCCACATCCACAGCCTGCCTGCCTGCAGGGTTCTGAGGAGCAGAATGCCTCAGAGTGGAAGAGCACAGGGTTTAAATTCAGTGTAGTTTGTGTGTTTCCATTTGAAAATTTGAGGGTTTAAGATGAGTCAGAAGTTGAATGAAGAAGTTTGGGAGCAGAAGCACAGTAGGAGACACTGAGTTTTGATAGAGTACCCTGGAAAGAGAATGCAATTCTGGGTTATCTCTTCTTTAGTGGCATTCAGGGCAGACTTGCTCCTGGGATATTACTGATGAGAGCCATGGCAATAGATCTCTGTGGAGAGATGGTAGGGATAGCTTTCTTTTTTTCAAAAAGGGGTTTGCTGTGAAAGGTGCATCACAGCCAGGTGCAAAATATCTTAAAACTATTGTGTTTGGCTTATATGAGCATGAATAAATTATATTATTGTATAATATTATATAATACTATAATATATAAAAGGAGAGGCCTACACACTTTCAAGCTGCACCAGGAATAAATAAATAATGAGAGAGGCACATGTTCAGATGTGGCCACAAACAGCAGTGACATCACATGGCCTGAAAGCTGAATGCAGTATCCAGCTCTAAATGAGTTTCCATTTAGAGAGAATCTCCAGAAGTGGATTCCTCTGCTAGACCCAAGGCACAGATAATCATCACAGAAATTGTGAGGAATGTTAAGCACTGACAGAACACTTCCATCTCCACAGCACTGAGCAATCAATGAGTGGTTGGCTCTTCAAACAGCCCTGCAAGATAAACCCTTGCTGTGCTCTGCCCTAGGGAAATTCTGCAAATGTCATGTGATGTCCTTTCAGGCAAACCAATATGTGCTTTAGAATGATTTCTGAGGCTTGATAAAAGTCAGGTCTGGCAGTGTCTATACAAAAAGATGACTCCTTCCAAGGGCAGGACCATCAATCTGTGCTCCCAGCACCACAAACACTGACTTGTATGATATTGTGTGCATGTATCTCTTGTATCTTCTCTCCTTAAAAGTCTGTGCTTTCTGAGAACCTTTGAACATTGCTGCATAATCAATAAATACACTGATAATATTCTAGGTTCTGCATAAAGAAATAACTTAGGAGTACTCTCATATTTGTGTCATGTTAGTAAAATTTATCCTGAATTAAATGAACATTGTGGAACTGCAACCATAAATATGAATTGGATGGCTAATCCACTTTTTCCAATACTGCTTATATTTCTTTTACTCCATTTTCATAGATATTCTAAGAAATTATTTCCCCAATAGAAGCAGCAAGTATAAAACAAATATTGAAAGAGACTCTGGGGAATGTAAGTTTTAAATTGATGAAATTGATAAAATTCTAGTTTGGAATTTTATTAATTAGAATACGAACATCTATTTTGTATGACTGGAACTTCCAATCAATACACACCAGACTTTGAATGTTAAACATCTCACAAAAATTGCAGTTGCAAATGAAGAATTGTAGTTCTATTTTAGTTATAGACTCTATCCATGAGAAGATTGCCATAAAAGTCATTATAATGCATGGAAATGCTGGGTGCATTGCACAGTTGCAAAAGTTAGTTGAAAATAGTGGCTTGTGTGCTTATCCACATGGGGCCGAGCTGCGTCACAGCAGGGCCAGGGCTGCAGTCACTTCTGACACTGAAAGGATCTGTGGGATGCAGCTGAAGAGACATAAAACCAGAGACATGAAAGCAATGGTGATTTCCTCCATGCCCATTTTTTTTCCAGGTCTTTTGACCAGCTGCAAAAACGTTGTTGGCTGTACATGCAGTGCAGATCACCAAACCCAGGGAGACAAATATTGTCTGTGTGAAGGAGGATGCCTGGCTTCATCCCTTTTGTCCCAGTTTCAAGTCTACAGCTCCCTGACTCTGACTGACCTATGTTTCATGGCTGACACTAGGACATTGCAATATGTCTAAAACTTGCATTTTGCCCCATGCATCAAGCAAGCCAAGCAATAGAACAGTCAGAGAAATAAGCACTTTGCTGTGAATTATCTGCTTCTTCCTCATAAAATTTCTGGTCAAAGCCAGTGGAATTATTAAAAATCATACTGAGCAGAGCTGAAAAGAGTTTCTCATTCTACTATAAAAATCACAGAAATATATTTTTACTCATTTTAAAAATAGTGGGAATATTGCAGCATGACATGGCTGACTCCTCTTTTAGCACAAAGAGGCAGTAATGGAAGATTGCAGTGCTACTCTGACATGCCAGCTAGCTCATTTCCTGCACAGTCCAAAGCTGGGCTTGAAAGTAATTAGAATGAATATAGAGCCAAGATTTTAAGTGCTAAGTAGAACAGAATTTTAAATTCAAGTATCTTGCAGTACAGGGAATGGCACCAGCCTGTAGGGATTGAACAAATTCCTTCTCCTGGGGGCTCAGGTTTCCGTGTTTAGTCAGAAAAGTTTGGAATCAATAATTTCGAAGAGATTATTAATGTTAACTTCTCATTTTTTATACTTTGTAATGTGTCTAAGTGATCAATTCTCTTGCTTAACGTTTCTCTTTGCCACATGAAGAACCAGTCAAGCAAAGCTGATCATTCTTCCATTGTCACACTTTTCCTCATTTTTCCTTCCACTGGATTACTTGTCCTTCTGAAAAGCGAGTCTAAGTAATTTGCTGTCACTTGCAAAGTCAATTAAAACGAAAAGTTTAGCTCTGGCCAGACTGCAAACACTGTTTTCCATGGGAGAAGTCATGGAAGGCCATCTCTAGACGATGGATGTGCTTTGAAATCATCTTCCTTTAAATGGAGAAGGATGCAGCTCGTGCAGGCTCAGCTGCTGCAGTGTGCAGTGTTGCCAGCATCAGATGCTGCAAATGTCTGCCAGCCAGCTGGAAACCCCCAAAATGGTGTAAGGATTACAAGATGTAAAAATAACAGCTTGGAGGGTTTGGCCTTCTCTGTTTGGAGCTTTGGGCTGTTCAGTCAAGTCATAAAAGCTGGCAGCAGTGGGCATGGTGCTGGGAGAGGAGGGAGGAGTTTTTCTATGTGCATTTTCAAACTTTCTTTGGAGATGGAACTTCAGCTGAAGTTGAATAAAAGCAGAAGCTGGGGAGTACCTGATATACAATTAAAGACATGGCACATAATTTTTCAGCTGGTCAGGTTTTACCTTTAAACACATCTGCTTGGAACAAGCAGCACAGCTTGGCATCTACTCTGGCTGCTCCTCCACTGCAGGCAGCGTGGGCACTGTCTGCAAACTGAAGTGGATGGTAAAATTCCCAATTTCAACAGACTGATTCAGCTGTTGAAGTATGTGAGGTGAGAAGTTTGCCAGCTTGATTTTGGCACCTACACTTGAGATTCACACAGGCCAAGGCTGGCCCAGGCCAGTGGCCACAGCTCCACTTGGGCAGCACATTTTGCCTCTGCAAGCTCTGCCTTTGCTCCAGGCCCTGCAATGCAGGCTCCTCTCATCTCTGGGCAGGCAGCTCTGAGCAGGGAGAGGGGGGTTTGTGCTCACACACTGCGGGACACAAAGAGAGGAAAGAAATGCTGAGAGAGAAGGAGAGAGCCCAAAGGACTGAGACAGATGTGCCATTCAGAGCTCAGGAGGGAGTCTCTGCTCCTTGAATTATCCGCAGTATTTCAGATTGGGATGCTGTGTGGGGGTGCCATCCAGCTTTCAGCTTTATTATCCACCAAAGCAAAAACTGAAAAGTGGTGGAAGAAAGGGCCTCTAAAAAACACCTCATTCACTACTGCTTTCCTTTTCCAGTTTCTCTTTATAACCTATTTTCAAACAAAGGCACAATGTTTGCTGTGCCCCATACGGGAATAAAGAATACTAATGAGCTGAAAATGGAGTAGGAATGTTTTACAGGTTTTGCAAATAAAAACCACTGTGTGTTTTTTGGCGAGACTCATTGGGTTGAATTCTTTGTGGTTCATTCATACTTGGCCAACCAGAGGGCATTCACTGGACGTGCCTTCAGATATAGGATGTGTATCTAGGTACCCATCAGCATGTAGATGGCAGTTTCTGGTTTTTCTGTGACTTGTTCTGCACCACAGATTTCTTTAAAGTGGCTACTTTTATAAATTCTTAAAAGTTGATTCAGTCTCCTTCCAGGATCACAGAGAGCTGGAGGGTCTGTGGTTTTGGCTGGGGTCTGCCAATGGACAGGAGATTTGCTCTAGAGTGTGAAATACCTGCTGCAGTCTTCAATGGGACACATGAAAGGCACTTTTACCTCAGTCTTCAGTTCAGCTTAGTGCTGGGATTGCTGCTCAGTGACTTCCTTGCTGCCTGTGCATCCTGACTGCCTTTGCAGGGCCACCACCCTTCCTTCTCTCCCTATCCCCCCACCAAGTTCACAGACAGTGGGGCTTTTTAGAGTCAGGGGACCATCAATTCAAACTTCCAAACTAAGGGACAAATTTTAATAATGGCCTGGAGGCATTAAGAAGCACTAATACATTAAATGTTGGAAGATAGGAGCAGGAGAATGCTTGATTGAGAGATAAAGTGACCTAATGCTAATTACATCTGTTAAGCAATCCAAAATCATGTCACAAATTGGAAAGGACCTTTCCCAATTAATAAAGAGTTCATTAAAAAAAGACTAAAATCTAGGAAGAGATAGAAAGAGCTTGAACCACACATATATTTTAACTGGACTTGAAAATAGAAATGTTCTTATATCTTAAGGTGTTTGCTGATTCTAAAATCTTCTGTGTTTAATTCTGAACTGAGATAAGTATTAGAATTGCAGAATATCCTGAGTTGGAAGGGACCCACAAGGATCAGAGTCCAGCTCCTGGCCCTGCACAAGACACCCCAACAATCCCATATGTGCCTGAGAGTCCAAATTCAGACAAGTTCAAGTCTGTAACAGCTTCCCTGGGAGCCTGCTCAGTGCCCAAGCACCCTCTGTGTGAAGAACCTATTCCTGATCTATTGACAGTTGCAAGAATTATGAACCTGTCTGCTGGTCTTTATCCATTTTCTATTCCTGTTTAGGGATGCCTCTCTTTCTTGAGGAAGGGCTACTTCCTTTTCATGAGAATGAAATATTGTTTAAGGCTTACAAGCATACCATGTTTTAAGAAAAAGTGAATGGACATGCTAATTATATTTTCTAATAGAAGAAAAACTTCTTTTTAAAAATTCTGTCCAAACCATAAATAAAAAGACAGAATGGGCCTGGGGAGTTCAGATGTCTGCTGCAGAGGAAATATTTATCAGCACAGGGTGTAGACAACAAGTATTTTGTGAATCCCCTGCAAGAAGCTCTCCCTTTGGAAATGTCATCCTGTCTGTCTGCTGAGAAAGCTTACACAAGGAGGGCTCAAGGGTTTGCAGGAATGTTTAGCTCATGAATCTTTACATAACTTTCCCCTCCGTGTCTCTGACGTGTTTTTTTGTACTATCCACTGGGTAACTTTAGTTGCCTTTAGCACCAAGGAACTGCACCAACAGCGAGCAGACCATGCTGCCAGTGATTAGAGACAGCTGGGTTTTAACAATGCCAATACCTCAATGTTTCATGGATTCCCAAAGAGTTTGTGATCTCTGCTTCTCTCTGCACTATTTGCACATGCAAGGTGGATTCACACTGCTAACAAATAAGACAGACACAGAATTGCATACACTTATTGTGCACATGATCAACCACAAAATGTGCAGGTGTGATAGAGGTCAATGTGTGTGTGTCTACAGCAGGCTTCAGAGTTGGGATCTCGAGTGCTCCTGGAGCACAGATCAGTGGAAATGATTGTGCTTAACTAAGGCGTGATAAAATAGACAAAGTTCAGCTCTTTGTGCATTACTCTTTGATTAAAAAAGACATGCTGCAGCTACATGGTAATATATGGTGTAATTCTGCAGTCCTTCTCTGGCCAGAATTCCAAGTTTGCTCAGACATGAATTCTGAGTTTTCAAGCATCCCTAGTTTTCTAGGGCAAGCAGTGGAAACAGCAAGTTCTTAGCCCTTCTGCAAACTGGGGTCTATGAGCTTGGCTATAAATGCAGCCTGAATGGTGGCTTTAAAATCACACCATTTCACTGCTATCTCGCAGAGTTCAGCAACCTCACCTGATATAAAAACATTAACTGGCACATCTGTGAGCCTGTAGATAAATTCATATCAGCTTCTGGAATGTGCTTGCTCTATTTAACTCTTGCTGCTCTTTTCTATAATGGGACACCTTAAAAAATACCCAGATAATCCTGTGATGTTTTCTAATGTGCAGGGTCAACTTATAGATAGTCTCTATACTACTAATGTATCATCTGCAACCTTTCAAATTGCAGCTTTTGATCTCAGTAATATTTGTCTTTACACATTTCTAAATGTATAATGTATCTGAAAGTGTGGCTGTCAGCTGGGCTGGCAAGTATATTTCTTGCTATTATGTCAAAATCAGATATAGAAAGGTTATGTATCTCACCCAGAATCTAAGGAGAAAATGGAGCTCTGGGACCTCCATGCCTTGCTTTCATATTGGAACGTCTGCCTAAAGGTCTTTGTGCAAACATTCTGATCCTGGTGCTGGTGATATAAAAAAGTAGCAGCTTTTTGTCTAGACATAATCATCCCCCAAATACAGGTATTTCATTTTTTGATTGCACTTGCACAGAAATCAGAGATCAAAATAATACATTTTGATCAAGCAACATTTTGCCTTCAAACATGACTGCTCCCAAATTAAATTAATTCAATTTTGGGCAAATCAATTCATGCTTAGCCTGTGGAGTTCTGTTGAGTTTAGTTTCTCAAAAATCAGCTGGAAAGTATGAAGGCTGAGTAATTATTTTTACAATTGGCTGCCCATTCAATTTCTGTTTCTCTAATGGGATTGTTCAGTGAGTATTCTACCAAAAGCGCGGAAATTGGTTCAGCTAATTCCCCTCTTAAAAAAAAAAAAAAAAAGATGAAAACCATAACATTGTATTTAGCTGCTTGCTTCTTACACAGGTTCTGCCTGAACTCTTTTACTGCATTTTAATCTGTGTCACTTACTTGAGATAGTTCTGACAGAGGAAGCTCAGCCCTGGCTCTCCACTGAGCCACATTTGCTGCAGCACAACACCCACACACGTTCCTCAGTCCTGCTGCCTTTGTGAATAAAGCTGAAGCTTTGAAGCTAAAGATAAACTGCTCCTCAAAGCTCTGCTTGCCTTTGACATTAAGGGGGGCAGTTATTAACTTGTTGCACGCTGTTATTACTTCATTGATCTGCAGTGAGTAGCAAGGATTTACAGCAAGCAGGGATCTGGATAGTAACCATGGGGAAAGGCAGGATGTGTTTAGCTGGAATCAAAAACCTGCCAAGGATCTCTGGCAATCTATAAAAATGCATTAATTAAAATTAAAAAGAAAAAAAAAAAACCAAACCAAACAACAACAACAAAAAAAAAACCCACCAAAAACCAAAAACCAAAAAACACAGGCACAAAAAAAACCACAAAAAAAACCTCACTAAAACAAACAAATGCAAAAACACACACACACAAAAAGGTTTTAAAACCCCAAAACAGCAACAAAAGAACCTAAGCAGGCAACTTCAGAGCAGACTTACTGTAGGGTGTATAGGGCAATAAACAAGGGTTGCCTGAATAAAAACCTTCTCTCAAATATTAGCCTGAGAGGGAAAAACTCTTTAAATTTTTGACATCTACTTCTGCTTGAAGTAGAGGGGAAGCTAATGAAATGGCTCTGGGATGAGGAGGGGGTACAGGGATGGAGCTGGACACAAGCAACCTCCCTCACAGAAACAAATTATGTTCATAGCAGCCTGACTCCCCACCTGGGACCTGCTGATCAGGGAAACACAGCACTGTGTCACCCCATTTCCTACACAGATTAATGTTATTTTAGTTCCTTTATTAGCAGGAAGAACGCTGTGGAGCAGATTTATAAAGACACAGAAGTGCTTAAATCCTGTTGTTAACAAAATGCCTTTGAAAGTCAGCTATTGTGTTCTAACCATTTAATTTCTCTGATTATAACTTGAAATAAGTTACTCCATACTTAAAATAACCAGTCAAGTCATGAACAGGAGAAGTATTTCCTTCCTGAATTTTAAGTCCTCTTTAATTATAGGCTCTCACTGGCTTTTGAATGCAGGATCTGTGGAGAGTTCAGCACATTTTAAGATAAACCTCCTGAACAAAAGGAGGAACAAAGCATGTCCTGTCAGAACAACAACAAATAGGTCTTAATATTAAAATACAAGTCCTGGCTCAATCTTTACATCACTCCTACTTCACAGGCAAATCCTGCTGGAGTAGGTGGATCTCTTGCCCATCAGGGAAGAGGTGAAATAGAGAGAATGCTCATAATCCATGAAGAACAAATCACAACCTGCAAACTCCAGGGTCTGTCACGTTCTACAAAAATTATGAGAATCCTCAGGAAATGAAGAGTTATCTCCATGAAAAATGTAGGCCTGTGAGGACTGATATTCCCTGTGGTTTATCATTCCTTTGTGGCTGTAGCGACAGGATTTTGCCAGCCACAGATATTTTTTCATATGGGGAAGGTTTGCAGTGCCTGGGCTGTAGGAAGTTGTGTGTTCTTTGTCTGCAAGAAAACACAAGAAAGAGCAAGTGCTAGAACTGCTATCTCCTTAATTACCAGCTACATCCAGTTAGACTAAATCCTCTAAATATAGAATTAATTTTATTTAAGTTATCACAATAGCTTTATTTAATCTAGAGCCCATATGAGCAAAGCTTATTTAAAAGCTGACCAATCTTTTTAATTATTCATTGTTCTTCAGTTACTTTGTAATGTGGGTGGGAAAATACACAAAGTTTTTTTCTTAAAGTGGATAAATCCACATTCTTCTTTATCTTGGTTTTCCCATTGCTTTTGAGGGCAGTAGTGAGTTTAAACTGTGTCAGCATTTGGCTATGAGTGAATTGTAGAACATTATTTTAATTGATTTTTATGTTTTGAATAATATGTTAATAGGCAATCATTGAATTTTGCTTATGCACATAAATGAACAAAACTCACGGTAATGTGTAATGTTAAATCAGATGTTTTACATTTAGGCTCAAATCTATCTAATAACTTCTAAATCCACTTTTGTGCAGATGCACATGCAAATTTCCATTCAAAGGCAGTGCCAGGGACTGCAGGGATGGCCTGCTAGAATACTTTAGGACACTTCTCTATCAAGTCTGATTTCTTAGACCCAAATTTCATTTTAAAGCAGAAACGAGTCCACAGAATTCAGTGGAATTAAACAGTCACAAAATTCAGCCCTGAAACCTTACACAGGAGAAGGGCAGAAGGAAAGCTTGGACTCAGGCTCCCTTTACCTGCTGGGTCTCTGGTATGGATCAGTCTGGTTTGGACAATTTGGTTCTTTGTCCCAAGGTCCCTGTGGCTCTCAGGAGATGGAGCAAACTCCCAGCAGGGTGGAGTTTGGCCACAGCCCACATCCCTGCAGAGTGTTCAGTGCTCTGCACACAGAGCAGGAGTCCCTGTGCTGATAATTCATCAAATGGATCCCCCTTCCCATGGCCCCAGTCCTTCAAGAGTCACTAATGCAAGGAGGGTTCAGCACTCTGAACCACAGGCTCCACTTGGGATCTCTGCTGGAATCACACACGAGGTACATACTGCAGGAAAATTCAAGGAAAGACAAATTCTCTGCTGGAAAGGAGCATTTAAAACCTATTAATTTAAAGAACCACCAGGGAGGAAAAGAGCAGCTTCACTGGAAATGGAAGATATAAAAGATAAACTCTTTCCATTGCTGCAGTTCAGGAGCATGCAGGACTTGAAGGCAGATGCTGTGTGATTTATTATTTTTCTGTGTGGATTGTTCATATATGGTCTTTGTAATATGCTGCAACTTTGGAAAACCCCTTTTGTTCCTTTTTTTTTTCCTATTTTACCTCCTATATAAATTAATTTTCTCTGCATTTAATGATTAGGACATTAAAATTTTTTGCCAGTTAAGGACAGGTATTATGAAATAATCCTTGACTCTGTTGTGAATCTCTATTGTGAAAACAACTGTTAGATGTCTGCTAAATAGGGAATATCAATCATGTAATAAGAAAATAATAAATGTATTACTGAAGCATAATGTAGCTGCTCAGAAGCACTTTGCTCTGTTTCCTGTGTTGCCACTCTTGCTTTAAAACTCTTGATAAATTGCTCCAAGTTTCTGGATATCTATATTCGATTTCTATCCCATTTGGGGTTTGTCTGCTTAAACTATTTATCAGGGTAAAGACTTTTTCTCTGGTTTTCTGTGCATTTTTTTTGTGCTTTAAAATGCTGATCTAAATTTGGGATCCAGGCACTGCTGTAGTTCAGTACCAGTGACAGATAACAGCAGCAATGTCAGGATTGAAAAAGGCAGTTCCTCTGGCATTTGGCATTTAATGTAATGTCAATATGCTGAAAGATTTTAAGCAAGTAGTCTGAATCATGCTGCTGTCATTCCTGAAATTTCTGTGCCAACACAAATTGAGAGTGGCATGCATGGCTAGTATTTGCATTGAGAACTTCAAGTAAAATTGAATAAGTTTTATTAGAGCCTGCATTAGGCTTAGGAGCTTCATAGACATAAATCAGCTCTTGGTAGAAATGGTTCAATCAATGGTAAGGACAGAGTCTGAGGGATTTACAGGGATGACATTTGACATGACTAAAATATTTTATCAGTGGCCTCTGCAAGAATGTCTTCAAGCACCACTGCCATAAAGCTGATTGCAATGTGAAAAGAGCAAGACAGCAGGATGCAAAACTGCTCAATCCCTCACTACATTACAGCTTTTACAGACCAGCAATCCTGGGCTCAGAGTGAATTGTAGCTTTGGAGCTGACTAAGGAAGATATATCCTGAGTCAATGCAGGAAGATTTTTTCTTTCCCAGACAAGACCTGGAGAGTTTTTCATAGCAGAGACACCAAGAAACTTTCTGTAAGGTTACAGGTGAGGGATTCTGGTATCTCAGGGAGCTTAGTATGCCTACCACACGCCAAAGCTCTGTTTAACATGAAGTCAATAGTATTCCATAAAATTTGTTGCAGGAACAGGCAGGGCTGGTCACTTGTGCAACGGGATTGTTTCACAAATTCCCTTGGCAGTTTCACTCCCAGGATTGTTCCTTTTCCTGCTGTGCAGCCCTGTGGGGGTCTCACCACAGCTCTGTGAGCTCCCTGATGCTGCAGTGACTGCAGCCCCTCCTGCCAGTGCTGTCTGTGTGTCCTGCCTGGGCTCCAGGCCCTGCACAGGAGAGATCTGTCCTCCTGGGAATGGGGGATTCCAGCAGAAATCTCACAAAGCAGCACCACGAAGCCTAAATTTCTGAATTGGGAGTCCAGAACCAAGGGACTCTGACTGAAATGTGCCTGGTTCCCAGGCTAAACACAGTGCCAGGCAGTGCTGTCATCATCAGCACCCTCGGGGAAGATGGGACTGTGCAAGAAACCACCAGAAAAAAAGTTTGGGAAGCACAGCAGCTTCCAGTAGTCTCGATTGATATGATCTCTCCTTTGATAAACTGGTGTTTTTCAACAAAAAATAATTAGAACAATTTTATCATCTCTGATACTGAGCTGGTCCTGATTTTTCACTGCAGAAGACTGCAGTTAGTTAGGGCTGTTCACATGTTGAGAAAAAGCACTAAAATCTACTATTTACATCCTATGTTATGCAGTCATTTGCTCTTGAGAAAAATCTCCAAAATCAATCCCATAAAGTCTAATATTCAATTTTTTTAAAATCATGGGTTTGCTCCCTTTTGCACTGCAAGTTTGAAATCTCTCTACAAGGCTGCATTTTCTCTTGGGCTGTGAGGCAGTTGCTAGATGGAATCACAGCTGTTAGAGATGGCAACATCCTACTGAGCCACCCAGCTCAAACATGCTGACAGGTTATAACTGAAAAGCAAAAAATGCAAGCCTTTTACTGAAGGATTCAAATGCTGACAAGTTTGCAGGACTGGTGGCATAGGATTTTGAATTCCCTTAAATAGTTTCACCCTAGAGGGAGCAGTATCACTTCTGCTAATGATAGAAAATGGGGTTGGCCATGTAGCCTGGCATGATTTATGGAGGAGTGCAGCATGCTATGAAGTTCTTTAGCCTTTAATTCCACCAAGACTTACAATCTCTACAACCACAATTCTCTAAAATTAATGAATGTAGCAGATGAATAGGATTGAAAAGGATGCACAAATTATTTCCTAATTACTTAGTTAAAATATTTATTTTAACCTCCACAATGGACCTTGCTTTCAATATTAAGTTTCCTCATGGAGACACCAGCTATGGAATAGGATTAGTTAAAAGATAAGAAATTATTTTTTACATTCCTAACAGAGTGATGAAGCCTTAGAGAAACAGGTTTAAGCTTCTCTTACTTTGCAGAAGGAATACAATTTGAACTTCATCTAAATGTGCTCTTTCCCAGCCAAATGTGGGCACACTGCAGCATTTAGGTGTTGCCAGTGAACCTGGCTCAGATTTCTTCATCATTTTGTAGGCAACAGCAGTGCTGCAGGCCAGATAGTGCCACTTCTGATACCTTTGGACTTATTTATTGCCCATGAAAAACAAATGGCTTAAATCCAGGAAGAAAATCTGGTGGGAAAGCAAAAACTGGAACAGCATTCAAGTCATCCTTCAGCTGAGGCTCTTCAGCAAAACTTTGGTTGTTTGAGTAGCAGAAACAAGGTGTGGTCTGGAAATCAAGCAGTAAGAAATCTTTGGTGCACAAAGTTAGTATTCTTGAATATCTAATTGTAAAATAGAAAGGCATTAATTTGCTTTGGTGACTTCTGAATGTGAGGGTACTTAGTGATATATCAAACAAACTTGTGAAAAGGCTGGGGGCTGTATTGGTGTGCCTGGAAATACACAAGAGAGAGTTGAACAGGCAGAGCCACACTCTTCTGAAAATATTGCCAAATCCACAGCTTTTAGAGGAGTTTCTCCCCTAAATTACTGTCTCCAAATATCCTTAAATCCTTACCCTCCATATAAATGAAGTGCAGGAGGCAGGATATGTGCAGCCCTGCTGACTGGACACTGCAATCTGCTGTCACACGAAGCCAAGGCTGAGAGAGACAGCTATGAAATGATCAGGTGATATGGATCCTCTTTGCTTTTTCTGTCAGGGATTAAAAGAGCCAGAGAGGAGTCTAGTCCATTTTTATGGCCTGAACATTCCTCGTTATGAGGGAGTCCTACCTCTCCCTCATTACAATGGTGCTGAGTCAGGAAGGCTAGGCACTGTGACACAAGGATATATGAATGTTGCTCAAGAAAGAGAAATATCCCATTTCCAGTCAAATCCATGCTTCAGCAAGGAAGGATCCTGGAGGGGCCAGTCCCTACAGGAGTGAGCAGTGGGTTAGCACAGTTCTGTGCTGCAGAACTTCATCCTTAACAAAGAGCAGTCAGGGCAAAACCCAGAATCTCTTTTTGGAGGCACCTTCTCCAGCTCAGCTATACTGTCCTGGATGCCTTTCCCCTTTTCAGGAGAGGAATAAACACTGCCTCTGTACTGTCCCAATGGGGCAGTCAGGCTTTGTGCTAATCCTGTCCATTACCCACTTATCATCACCTCTGCAGGTTCCTACACTCAGGGCAGAGCTGTGTTTCTCCTACACCAGTGCCCAATTCTGTGTCAGTTTTCTCAGCCCTGCTTTCAAGCTATGTGGGAATTCTAATGGAAGCACTAAATCATTTTGCTGTGGAAAGTGAGTCTGCTTTGTCTATTAGCTGTGATTAGCATTCACTTTTCCTGTTTTAAATGAGCACTGTGCTCTGGGATCCCCCTCTAATCACAACATTTTGCTCATTTTAGGTCTTGCTTCCCTTTCTGGTAAATAGGTACCTTGAGAACTCCTCAGCTATCATAGCTCATCATTCCTCAAGACTAGGAGTTTATGATAAATTTGTACAATATTTATATAAACAATGGCTAACACAGTTGTGCCAATTACTTCCTTTTGTACTAAAGAATGGATCATTAGCATGAACTGAAAATCTGTTAGTTTATGCTTTACACATTGAATTATCATTTATGTATATGAGATATGACTGTAAAAGTCTTCCAGTGATATTCCTTTTGCCTTGTGCAGTTCTAGGGATCAGCTTATGAAACACGGGAAAATAAAACCCATAGAGACAGATAATGACTCATTCCAGGATCATTCATTAGTCCCATTCTAGGGACTGAACTCACCCAAATCCTGGGAATTTCTTGTTAGCAAATGGGCCTTCAAGGTGGGAGGGAGACAAAGTGGCAGCACATTGTTGGCTGCCTTCTGCCTGCTGTCCTTGGGCTGTGATCTGGGAAATGCCCTCGGCCACAGAGGATCCTTTTCTGCAAGAATATCCCTCTGGGGCTGTGCCAGCCCCTGATGCACCAGAGCAGCCTCTATCAGATGGCTCTGTGCCATGAAACCAAGCCAATCTCCAGCTGAAGAGGAAAGAGAGTGCAGAAGATTTAAGGTCACTTTACCCAGAGCTGTGCCTGCTCAGGGCAGTTTGGAGTTGCTACAGAAACCTGGTGACAGCACCCATTAAGTGTGTTTGCTGTGGGACTGAAAATGCCATTTGGACACAGTCATTTACATGGGAAATGGGCTGTTGCAATCAATCCCTTCTGGGAGAATCCACTGAAGTGCATTCAGAAAAGGGAGGGTCAAAAGGAAGAATAAGAGAAAAGGGGAAGGAGACACTTTTTTTCTTTTTTAGGTTTTTTTTTTTTTAATGCATGTTTTCTCTTCAGTGATTGAAGGCAAAATAATTGAAGAATTGTAAAGTGAAGAGGTCTGGGCAGGAAAAGGAAGGCACTGCAGAACATCCAGGCCATGAGCAGTGGGAAGCTGTGCAGAGCTGCCCTGAGACAGTTCAGGGAACATGAGATGTCAGAGCAGCAAGGCTTGGGCTGGGATTTTTAAAGTAACTCATCTGTTTTGCACTGGAGCAGATAAGCAGTGCTCATCTGACCCATGTTGTTATTCCACTGCAGTGGAGTCCATCTGAAGGTGACTCCACTACAGCCTAGAGCAGCAGTGGAGCATAGAGGGTGCTTCTCTGTGGTGGGTGAAGCTCAGGGCTGGGAGTGATCACTGCTTCAGAGGCACTGTCCAAAACACATCCCTGCCCTTCATGGTCCCTGTGCCCACCTCCACTGACCTCTGACCTCTGCAGTAACATCTGCATCTGGGAACCAGGGAATGCACCAATCTGGACAGCACCAAACAAGCCTGCTTTGGATTAAATATTTACCAAAGGGTTTGCAGACAAAGGGCCTGGAAGAGCTGCCTGCTCCATCTCCTGCTGTTTGCACAGTAAATAACCCAGGCATGGTCCCTACAAACACAGGTGCTTTCAATGCAGGGAAGTATAAAACTTGGTTTTCTGCCTGCCTGGATGGGCTTCTAAGACACAGACAAGTGAACAGATTGAGGAAATATTTAGATGTCTAAGGAAACTTCTATCCTTCATTGCTCACATCACATTCAGAGAGACATTTCTTCCACAGAGCACTTGTTTTTGGAGGACCAAAGTAAATTCTGAATGCCCAAATACTTTGGTAAGCTAAACATCAAAGTAGGCTTCCTTTAAAACAGCTATCATGTAGCAAAAATTATGTAATTGCCAGGTTGTGTGGAAAGAAATACAGGGCTTGTGAGTCTCACTGATTTTCCTTTTTAAACTGCAAGCACACCAGGATGAGCAGGCAAAACTCACTGGGTTTGCACATGGCCCCAGTCCCACAGGCTCAAACAGTGCAGCCTTTTCCCTCTGGCTCTCTGCCAAGGTGATGGGCTAATGCCACGGCAAGCAGTGAAGCAGAAATAGCAGAACCCCTCAGATAACTCACTCAGCACTTGAACTTCTGTTTAAAAACGTGTCCTCAATCCTTGAGTATTGCCTGCAAGCTCAGACAAATCTGACCACAGCCAAAATTTTGTCTTGAAACCACTGTTTGGGCTAAGCTGAGGGTGGCATGAGAAGATACTAAATATTTATTTGGGGATTCTGATGATGCTGAGCATTTTTTTTTCTCATGGAAGCTCCTATCCCAGTGACCATAAATGAAGAACAGGACTTGGATGGAGCAGATGGTTCAGCAGATGGTGACTTGCTCCTTTTTTAACCAGGCTTTTGTGTAAATGGAGAGTGGCATGGATCTCTGTATGCTTTTTGACTTTGAGAGTGTGTATGTTTTGGGCTTTAATAAGTATTTAGTTATGAAACCATGTATCATCATGATGATATGAGTTTTACTGGCTTTTTAAAGACTCAGGAAGTTCTTGAAAATGTGGTTTTTTTCACTGATTTATGAAACCGACACTGTCTTTGCCAAAGAGGTGTTCTGGTTCTGATTTTTAATTAAATGAGAATAGCTACAATCCTTGACTGTGGGACTGCACAAAGAAAGATTTTATAAAAGTCTTAATTTATTTTATTTTTTTCTTGTTTTGGTTCTCCACCATTTGGCTTAACTTTCCTTATTGCCCAGAGCACTAAGGTTGCAATGAACCTTAGTGGCAACTGAAGAAGGGTGAGGTGTGAGGTTCACTCTGCAAACAGCTCTCTCAAGCTGTCAAAAGTTCTGCAGTCCCCAGCACCTACTTACCATTCCTGTGCTGGAGGTAACAGCCCCCTCAAACATGCCTCTGTGTGTGCTCCCTAACCCCTTTTATTCAAAAATTAGATGGGTTAGTGACAAAACGTGCTGTTGAACCACTTCAGTGAATGTGCCTTTTTTAGACTGATAAAGGTTAAGGAAAAGTCACCTAAGCAGCCTGAGCATCAGCAGATCTGAGGCAGTGTAATTTCTAGCACAGGGAATCCGAGGATTTTTCATGAGGATTAGACTGAGAGTGGCAGGATATTGCACTGGCACAGCTGGAACAGAAAAGCATGTCCTTTCACTGCCTAGGAGTGGTTAAACCAGTGCAGTGTCTTCTGTCTTCTTAAAGCTCACATTCCTGTAACTCACCTGTACATTTACTCCTGATTTCCCATTATTTCTTAAGGCCACAGAGTGGTCTCCTAGGATCCAGCTTTGTAAGTTAGTGTAATTGAAGGTGGTTGTGCTGTCTCTCCTTTCATGTAAATTTTTCCATCTTCTTTTAACATGAGGTGTTTGTTCTTTTGCTCATTACTGTTCCAGGTAGGAGATTGTAGAGGCAGAGTGGTGTTTCTGCTGCCAGAGCTCACAGGTTTTGCAGCCTGTTTTAAACTCCACTGAAATATATTTTGGGTTCCAAGACAAAAGACAAGCAACTTGCAGAACAGTCCAGCTTTACTTTGTCTCCTGCTTGAAGTGCTTCTAAGCTGAATATAATGAAGATCTATTCTAAGAATTCCTAAGGGATCTCTTTACACAGGATCTGGAACTGATCCATGGGTTTCAACACTTTAACCAATGCACCGCCTAATATTGATTTCCTTCAGAAGTCAAAGCAATTTGTTTTTCTTCCCTGGAGACTTTGGGTTTCTACCTTTGGCTGCAGTCCTTGAATTAATATGGAAATTGAGAACATCACTTAGGACCAGTCTCACACACAGGCACAATGTGCAGTCTCATGCAGCCAGGTGCTCATTCAGGCACTCAGAGGATTCCTTGGTCCCCTCTGGCAGCTGGAAAACACACACAGCTCTTTTCTCACCCTGCTCTGAGCCACTGTCACAGGAGCAGAACACTAAGTGATTTATTTCTGATCTCTTTCTTTTCTTCTCCCCTTTCTTTTGATCACTCTTTCTCATGTCACTGGAGAAAAGGCCAGCACAGTTCTCTGGAAATTTTCTTAGACTGGTGAGGTAATAAGGAGCTGATTAGAAGCCAGAAGGCAGCTCCATGGAAAGCAGCCATCTCTCCCATCATTAATCCATAGTCACCCACAGCTGACTGTCTAGCAAGCCAAAAGTTTCAGATTTACAGCTAAAGCCTAACACCTCTCTGCTAATCAGCATTCCCAAGCTGCCAGTGAGAGTGATCACTGCCTGTGTGAGCCTCCTTCCATCCCTTGGCAGCCTCAAGGCTGAGTGGCTCTCACTGCTTTATACCACAGAGCCCTGGAGGGGAAATACTGGGGAAGGAGATGTCCCATGAGGGAGTTCCATGCTGGAGTTCCTGGTGAAAGCCTGAGTGTGACAGAGGGCTGAGGAGCTCGTGCTGTGCACGTGTGGATCCCATGGAGCACGAGGAGACACACGGCACCACGAGAGCAGGGCCCTTGCAGCAGTACAGGGCATCAAAATCGTCCTTTCAAATGACATGTGATCTTGTGGATTTGTCACAGTGCCAAAGGAGCTGAAACAATTCCTCTGGGACACAAAGACATGAGTGCAGGCAGGATGTAACCTGTTAGGATCATATCCAGCCTCATTTGAAGGGTAAGGCTCTTGGTGGTGTTAAATGACAATCTGTTCTGAATTTATCCTGCCCATATGTCATCAGGAACAACCTACAAAACACACCTCTCATTTTAGATCCAAGTTTGCATCTGTTCCAAGCAAAACATGTGCCATTTCCCTGTATATTCCTAGCAAGTCTATATTAGACAACACAGGAGTAACCTGAAACAGGAAAAATTCCTTTTGCTATTATGGGAAAATTAATCACAAGCCACTGCCATTTTGACCTGGCTTTGCATGAATATAAAATCACAGAGGAGAAAACACCTCAAAATACTTCTCCATGGTTCCATGACATGTGCAGGGCTATTGGAGCTCAGGTACTGTCCCTTGGCAGAAACATTCTGATACTTCAGCTGTGATTTGTCCATCTGTGCTTGGTTGCTGCATCATACAGGTAAAGAGCATCCTTAAAATAAGGATCCAAGCTGAGAGCAATCTATCCCTGGATACTGAGATGCCAATAGCTGATAAGGCTTATGAGAGGTTATAGCTTCAAAGGAATTGATTTATAATTGTTTTCTATTTTTAAATACGTAGCTGGACATCCAGGATGATCTACAGAAGCATCTGACAGGCTTAAAGGCTTAATTTACATTGACTAAAACCAATGTTTAGGTGCTTCTATAAATCTCCCTGGCTGTTTGTCTTGATCTCTAGGCAAGTAAATGCTTTGGAAAGCTGAAACAAAAAATTTAAGGCCTGATTTTCAAAATCTCACATCTCACGTGACATCAATGGCCAGAAATTTAAAATGCTCTTTTATCAGTGTCCTCAACTCTTGAAAATTCTACCCATTTGCTGTCATAATTTGATATATACTTTTTCCTGAATTTTGAGCTTGTAATCTGAAAGGAGTCAAGCCACATTGCATAGAAATCTGCAATCACAGAATATAAACATTCTAACACTAGTATTTACTAGTGAGGATTGAGGATTTTTTTTGTGTTACAGTGATGCAGAAAAGAACCCTCTAAAGTGAAATTCCGCTCTAAATAAATCTTGTTGGTACTTTGTTTGCTTAGTCGACTCATTTTCTACATCAAATACACTCACTTTATATTTTAAAATATTTTTTATGAAGAGAGAATTGTCAGGGAAAAAAAATCAAACACCTTTTCATATGTTATTGTCAAGAACAAAACCTCTGAAGGCTGGACTCTTCCGACTTCTGGACCAATGCCACCCCTGTGCCTTCAGGGAGACCCTCAAAGGAGGCAATGAAAATGTAGTGATTCTTCTGTTGTACCAAGCAGTAATATAAACAAATTTTCATCCTCTTAGATGCAGCAGTTCCAGGAGGAATGAGAGAGCAAAAGTCTACTTGCAGCATCTAGGTGAGCGGCAATGTCAGACAGCAGCCTTGCTGAACGAGAAGGTGCCATGAGAGCTCACCAGAACAAGCCTGTCTTAAAGAGTTTAAATAACTGCTTTATTCAATATTCAGAAGAGATTTGAATTTCCAAATATTTTTCTAAGGGATCTTTCTGCTGAGCTGGCACTGAAATTCCAAGTTGCAGAACCAAGGAAGGGTTTTAAGATCCAATCACAATGAAAAAAGAAAGCTAATTATGTCCTACAGAAATGCTGACACCAGCACAAACCCAGCCATGTTCCCAAGTGCTGCCTTTGTTAATAATGTTCTTTTTTACACTTTTTGAGGTCATGCATGACGAATTTTTTGCTGGCATGAATATTAATGTCTTTCAGAGCTCCTTCTCTTTCCCCATCATCCCTTCTTCCTGTTAGCATGTCAATACGAATCAAAATTAGGCCAAAATTATTTTGATGATAAAACCTGAGCTGTGTCACAATTAAAACAATACTGCTGAACTGTGCTGCACTTTGATATATTCTCCCAGCTTACTGAGAGTGGCTGAAATGTGCTGCACCATTCCACCCATCTGCTTTCCAAACCACAGATCTCCCAGTGGGAGAGATGGAGAGATGCTACGAGCTCCTCGTTGTTTCACAAGGCTATAGTTAGGGCTGCAAGCTCCTATTTTTGGACACTTCAGCGACTACTGTGAGAGTTTGTGTGATAAGGAAGGGAAAATTCACATCTTCCCAAATTAGCAGCCTCTGTGCACCCATTTTCCTGCTGCTCTTTGTCCCATTTTGCACAGGACCAGCTGCCCCTGAGAGGGTACAAGGAAGGTGACAGCTGAATGCAGCCAGGGTGACGTGTTCCAGGATCTAAATGGTTCCTCACAAGAGCTTCAGGGTGTCTAAGAGCACTAGGGTTACAGTCTGGCCTGCTATTTGTTTTGTCTGTTTTGCCAGAATTTCATTGGTTCTCTGATGGTTCTCTAAAACTAGGATCAATACTCTAAAACCAGACAGTACAATCAGAAATATTTTTGGGACAACTTCATAATTCAATAGAAAGTAAGGAAATACTCAGGAAGTTGAAAAATCCCTATTTTCATATATTCAAACTCCAAGTTTAGATTTTAATTTCACAGCAATTCGATTTCATTTTAATGAGATTCCAGGATATTTTAAAAATCAGTAAGGACCTAGAAATGGCTTTTTATTAGATGATAAGCACATATTAATGTGACTTGATCCAGTATAAGATTTCCTAATTCAAAATAACCCAAAAGCAATTTAAGCTCAATTATACATGAAAATGACTCAAGGAATGTAGAGTTTAAAATTTTTCAATAAATTATGTATAAAATTGAGCCATTCCACACGTTGTTGTCACAAACGCAACATGTCAAGGACACCACGTTAAGAAAAACTGTGGATGAATATAGAAAACACAAAGTATAATTAATTCTGACTGCTTTTAGGCTCACATTTTTTCTGCCTGATTAAAATTTAACTGAAATAAATTAAAAATAATGGAAAAATATTCCCAGCAACCTGAAACCTCTCCCTAAGCTTTGTGCACTTGCTGAAGTTTCCTTGCTGTAGTTTTGTCGACTTCAAATAGATCAGAGCTGTAAATTTTCCAGCAGACAAATGTGGCATTTTTGTAAAGGTATGAGTAGGAAAAGGTGGAGAATATAGAGAGAGGTTTGTGCTCCTGGTAGAGCACCAAACACTCGGGGGATGCCCAGGCAGGAATAATGATGGGCTGGCAGGAGCAGTGTCAGGCCAGCCTCTTGCAGCAGACGAGGCTCTGTGTTCCCAGCCCTGCTCCCACATTCCAGGAGCCCTTCCCACCCAGCCTGGCCTCTTGCAGTGAGATTTAGCTCTTGGTAATTCAAAATTAACACCAGTGACACCTCTTTTAACAGATGGGCCCAGTCAGCTCTCCCTTCCTTATCAAGCAGGAGCAGTTCCAGGGGTTTGTTGGTGCTCACTCCACCTGAGAGGAGGAAAGAGCTTTGTGGCAGAAACAAAACCACCTGCAGTGAGGACGAACTGCAGACTAATTAAACTTAACTGTCCCCAGGTGCTTTCTTCAGAATAGTTGCTCAAAATTACCTAAACTAATCCACATTCTTAAAACCCCCTGAGGTTTTGTTTTCCTCCATTAGGATTCTACCTTTCTCGTTCCCATGATTGTGATAATGTTGCCTTTGATTTATGCTGAGGAACCTGCAAGCAAAATTTGGCCACTCAGCATTCAGGCTGAAATGCTCATCTTCAGATAGCTCTCAGCCTAAGGAATGTTTTCATCTCTTGCCCACTAAGACAATCACAGAGCTCTCCATCTGATAGCACAAGGAAA
This sequence comes from Irena cyanogastra, assembly GCA_013397155.1. Taxonomy (NCBI): domain Eukaryota; kingdom Metazoa; phylum Chordata; class Aves; order Passeriformes; family Irenidae; genus Irena; species Irena cyanogastra. The sequence continues at coordinate 1,520,767 of VWZV01017135.1, read as the reverse complement.
TTGCAAGCTAAACTCGCTATTAGAAGTTTCTGAGAATAACCAGAGTTAGGCAGTGAAAACAAAAGTTGCCACTGACTGTTACAGTAGATACAAAGACCCAGAAAGAAAATGAAAAAGCTTTCTTGCTAATGAAAAAATATAATTGTCTATTTATATAACTCCTTTTTTATTCTAGAGAACCTCATCAGTTTGGGCTTGACCTTCTCTTTCTCCCTATTTGTTCACCACTTACATATTTTCTGTGCAGTGTCTCGCAATTTAGGGGACTGCAAAAGCAGAATTAGGCCCTTTCTGAGTGAGTAGCAATCTAACTATAAATGAGTAATAATCTGGCACTTAGAAAAAGCCTGTAAGAGGGCAAAAGATCACTGCAGTGCTGTATAATGACTGTCACAGCTGAGCTCAGGACAAGAGGAGGAACAGGGAGAATTTAGGGGCACAGATAAAATGAAATAAGAAAAAAGTGATTTGGCTGTGCTGACATTTCAATATCAGCATGTAATAAGAGCTCACTGGAAATTTTCAGGAATAATTTGTTTCCTTTGGAAAATGCTGATAATGTTAACATGAAAACATTTGGCTGGACTGTGTTCTATGGCACTGCCCTCATCAGAAATGAGACAAGGCAGGGAGTTCTGCCACATCCTGCATTGCCCAGGCTCACCCTTTGCCCAGCTGTGGTTTTTGCCCTGAATTTCAGGCATGGAACAAAGATCCATTCTGCATGCCAGAATACAGAATTATTCACGCCTCCCTTTTCCAAGCCACTGCTAAAAAACCAGCTTGGGTGCTCTCATCCCCCATCTCACATCATCCCCACATTATCCTCTGCCATGTGGGCACATCCACATGAATCCTCACCCTGTCCCATGTGCCCCAAGGAGTTCTGTGTTCTTAGGAACCAACGGAATTGGCCTGACACTGAAGAGCTGCTGGTCTGGAGAGTTTCACATAGATGGGCCAAAAATCTGCTTCTCAGTTATTGAAAAGTTGAAGAGAATTTTCTCCCAATTTAGTAAAAAAAAATATTGATGTTTACCTTCACAGGAAATGTTGAAACTTATATTTCCATTAAGAATTCGTTGTCTGCTTGTTTGTTTGTTTAAAAAGAATAAATTATTATTTTCTGCAAGAATTATTTCTTCTATACCACAAAATTGAGCTTCTGTTTTTCTAACAATCAAGTTTTCAGAATTTTAGTCTTTCCAGAAATTCAGGGACCTTGACCACGTGTGTGTTTTATTTAGCTTCAGGAGCAGATTGTGGGATTTAAGAAGTCTGGTTGATGCATATACTTGGCCCTTGCCCTCGTGTTTCATTTCATTAGTATTCCATTCATTTTCCCATTGTTCTAATGAACATATCATTTATGGCCCTATTTTTATCACAGAATTGCACTGCTCTAATTTAATAATGAGTTTCATCTAAGATGGTGAAACCATTGCAGAAAAACTAAGGTTTTCTTTCAGTTCAATTCAAGTGGTTTATTTTGTTTCATTTTATTTGAAATTGTTAGAAGTATTTTAATCTAGTTGACAACAAGCTACTCTTCTCAGTAAATAATAGGGTATTAAATATTTTGCTTTGCTCTAATTACACTGGTTGGGAATCTGTTTATCTTATATGAATACTGCTTTCTCATATAATCATCCTTTGTACTCCAAAATTGTAAAGAAACTTACAGATTCTCTTGCTTCTGATGATCCATTTGAGAGCACTTAGCAACAGAAAATAAAACAACTGTAAAAAATCTATTTCATCTGCTTGGCTGCCAGTTTTCTGTTTAGATGAACCTGAGCAGTCATGTAAAGGATGTTTTTTTCCATTTCAAACATATGCGACAGTGGCCTTCTGGACCTTTTCCTAAATAACACAAGATGTATTCCTAGGCATTGTATTCTGCCCTGGAAATGTGAGTTTATACAAAGAGGCAACACTTCTGCTCCCAAAAGCAAATCCTGGTGCCACCTGCATTAACAGTCACCCTCCAGCCTTTGCTGTAGACCTCTGCTGCAGCTCCTCCTTGTGCTCTTACAGCCTCAGAGGCTGGCAACTGAGAACATCCAGGAGAAGGCAAAGTGGGAGCAGTTGTGGTTTATGGACACCCCTGAACCCATTCAGTTTGCCCATACAGAATGAACACTTTGTCGGAAAAAATGGAGACAGGAGACAGAAAGAGGATGAACACAGGCTTATGCACCCAACAAACTAGAGGAGATTATTTTCCTATTTCTCAGCTGAATACAGCTGAATTCCACTAAATTCAGTTTCTGCTTAGTGGGAATCTCTGTGTGCTTTGATCAAAACCACAGGAAACCACTAAAACGAGTACAACTGTTCCCCAGCACCCCCTGATATTTGACCAGCTTTGATCTCTAAGGCAGCTGTTACATGAAAACTTGAAGAAATAGATGTGTATTTAACAGCAAGGGAGCCAAATCTGTGAAACTCTGAAGATGTAAGAAGGAACTTTTGATAACAAAAAGGACTATAACTTCATCTCTTCAAGACAAACACTAATATTTAGTTTTAAATAACATACCTGGCACATTAGGTTCTACCTAGTTCAGGAGGATAAATTTCTGTGGCAATGCCAGATGCTCATTTTGGGAACCTGAACTTCATTTTCAGGTTATGAATTGATCTGAACATCAGTAATTTTTTTTTTAAATTCTTCAACACATCAAGGTGATGCAAAGGTTTTGAAATCTGCTCCTTTCACTGATATTTCTGACCCACTGGAGGGTTTTAGGCAAGAGATTTCACCTCTATGTACCTTAATTTCCTCATCTAGATATTGAGGATCATCATACTTCTGTGTATTACTTTGAGACCTAATGATTGCAAGGGCTGCACAAAGACAGTACTATTTTTATAAGTAATATTTTTATTTTTCCACAATACCTTCACCTTGCTAATTAAAACAGTTTGGTTTTATTTCAAAGTGATAAGAGACTCGTATGCAACAGGGCAGTTTGTGGACATATGAGGTTTTTGTTTGTTTTTGTTATGTAATTATTTTTTGTATGGAATTATTCTTTTCTTTGTGGATTTCCTTAACAGAAAATCTTCCTGAAAAGTTCAGGGCTCTAACTTCCATTAGGCTGCAATTTGTTTTATTTCTCTGTGCAACAGATTGGACCTTGGGCATCTAATGGTGTTCTTAGAAGCCTGTACTAATAATTTCAGAGCATTGATGATATTTTTAGTATTTTTAAAGATGCAAACTACCAAAAAGCCACAGGAAAAAAAAAAACATTCTATGTCTCCAGCAGACAATAACCTCAGTCAAATGCTAGCCCTGAGTCAGGTAAGATTTGCTCTGTTTCTCTTCAGTCAGTAAAGAGGAACGTTTTGCCTGTAATTAGATCCGAGGAGCTGGGCTCCTGTTAAGAGTTTGCCCATCAGCAAGAGAGGTGAGCTCTTGTTGTTCCATCTTTGCTCTTCCCAGCTGGGGCCCGGCACTAACGAGGTGTCCTGGAGGTGAGCAGTGCCCCGGTGACACGAGAGGGAGCAGGAGCAGCAGCAGGGCTGTCCCAGGTGACCTCCCCAGCCAGGAACCGCACTGATCAATCCGCGAGCACCTGAGAGTGCCAGCCAGGAGGGTTTGGCTCTTCATCCCTCTCTGATGATTCCCCCTCTGCCTCAGGGCTGGCAAGTTTTACTTTCGAGCTCGTTAGATACGTGACTCAAAGCACCGAAGCGTCGGAGCCCAGGCAAACAAGCAATTAATAGTGGATTTACAAATGTCACCGGCTGGTGGCCGCGTTGTCGTGGCACACAAAAGGCTGTTCTGAGCTCTGCATTCCTTAAGGCACAAAATCAATGAGTAAAATGGTTCAGAAAATATGAGCCCGCAGAGCTTTATGTCCCTGTGGTTCTTGCCAGAGTAAAATGCATTAGTTCCCTGGGGAACTGTGGGAATCACACTAATTTTCTCAAGAAAAGAAAATTTGGAAACCCTCAGCAAGAACTCAGGAAATGGCACTTTGCATTTGATGCTTGGCCACGATAAAAATATTTATTCAGTGGAATAATTGCAAGAGAACATTTTAAGACTTTTTCTTTTTCATTTTTCCACACAAACTTATGTCAAAAAGAGGCCTGTCAACCACCAGAAATACACATTACAAAAGTATGTCCAGAAAGTACAAGGAAATGATTCTTTGAGACGCAGAAAGTTTCTGAGTTGGATTGATTTTTTTTTTTTCTGTTTCCATTGTGACATTTGGAAGTTCAGGTATGCCATTAATGGTTTGTGAGGGTGAACTGGCCAGTGACTGACAAATAGCTCCTGAATTTGCTGTTCCAGGAAGCAGCAGGCAAAGGGAAGCAGCAGGGTCTGTCAAGAGTTCAGCTGTTTGATCTGCTGCCTGGTAAAATCTCCAGGCTCTATGCCCTGCTCTAACCTGTCCCTTATTACTCGTAGTTGAAGCTATTTTTGAATCAGTCAGCAATCATATATTGTTCTATTTGCTACAGATCTAATTACAATTATACTGGTGCAGGGTCTAGATATGTTTTTTCCTTGGAAAAGTGTTTGCCTGAGCTGAGACAGGGGTAACGTGGAGGCCATGATGTGATACATTTCAGCCCTGCTTTGCCACCTAACACCAGACTCCTGAGATTAGCTTTTCTCAAATGATTCTTTTGCTCTAAGCCACAGGCCTCAAATTCAGCAATGAGCTGAAATGGCTGCTGGCTGAAAAAGTTATAACTGATACAGATATCCATTGAAACTGGATTTTAGAGAGAACATTCAGTTTGTACAGAAAGGAACACCAAATTACACCTCATTAGTCATGGGTACAGTTTCATGTAAACATTTTGAAATAAATGTAATTGTGAGCTAATGCATCTGGGCTAAAATCACTGCTGTCCCAGTTGCTGTGACTTCAGTAGTGTTTGCTACCATCAAATTCTGACCTTCCTATATCAGTATTATCAGAAAAGCTGTGGAAAGTGATGTAGCTTTTGGAATCCATGGGGATTTCAGCATGTTTTGAGGGGGTCCCAGAACACTGCAAAACACCTTCAGAGAGAGATCACAGGAGAATGCAGAGGCCATTCCTTAACAATACATCCCTGTTCAACATCACTTCAACACATCCTCGATCCAGAGGCTTACAGATTACAGTATCATATGTCCTGATCTCTCCTGATTTCTTTTGCCTTGTGTGTGATGAATTCTGTAGGTTCTGTTGTTACATCTGACACAGAAGAGAGTCCCAGCCAGGAAAGAACTTCCCATGCTCAGGTGTCACGACATGGGGTGTCGTGTTGTATCTACACCCCACAAAGAAAAGGAGAGCAGTGAAACTTCTCGAACACAATGTTCCTGAACTGATGAGTCTGTCTGGGAAGCTGATGTTCTCCCTTAGCTCAGATCCAGCACCTCACCAAAGTGGTTTGGCTGCAGTCAAGCTCTCAGTGCTGCGTGCCCTGAGTGTCCAGTGCTGGTCACAGGGATGGCTTCTCCTCACGGAGAGCTGCCTGCAGGATTTCTGTGCAAAAGGCATATCAAAATTGAAAGAAGTATCCTAGATAAGACTGTGTATTGAAGGGAGGATCCTGAATCATGTCAGAGCCCATAGAGAGCCATGGGGCGGGTGTTCCAGGGGCTGGGTGACAGGAACCAGCCACAGGTGTCACCCAGCGTGGTCACATTCCAGGAGCAGAGTCCACAGCACTGCCCCAGCTCTGAGTGTGGGCTGGGACTGCTGTGCTGCATCACCTGGAGGCACAGCACAGGAGATCACCATTCATTCTGCTTCCCTGGTGTTCGGCAAAACCAAATAACAGCTGGAAGTAAAATGGTTAGCACAGGTTTATTACCTTCAAGGGAAACAAATCACAAAAGGGTAAATTGAAATTAACTGGGTTGAACGCAAGGTAAATCAATAGGGTTATACCAGGGAGGACTGGTGAGGGAGGGCTTTCTTCTATTATGTGGCCTTTTATGAGGACATGTTGGAGGAAAAACACAAGAATGAAGAGAGAAGACTCTGAGCTTTAGATAAATAGCAGCAACCAGATGTTTTTAGCAGGTGCTGTAAGCCCTAAACAGTGGGATTTTGCTACATGAAGCCTTATTTGTCTAGAAAGGACTCCAAGAAAGGACTTAGACTAAAGCCAGATGGGTGCAGGTGGCCATGGGCATTGCTTCCAAAACTCAGTGGCATCTCATTTGCTCTGGTGGGAATATGGAAGGAAAATTTCTTCTCAACAGACAACTCATCTAAAAATAACTCCCTTAACAGATTTTCAGGCTTCTTTTTGTATGTCGATATTAAGTGGAAGTAGTTTATGACTACTGAGACAGATTTTGTTATTAGGAATTTGCATTTTAAGTCAAATTAAACCGGGAAAAAATTACCTCTAAATTATTTTCCTCATTTTTAATTCTCATTTTGAATTTTAACTTCTTGATTTCAGGTCACCATCCTGGGCAGTTTATGTTATGGCTTCACAGTGTGTTATAGCATTGACTATAGCTGCAATCTTGCCAGACCTATTGCTGCAAGCAGCAGTTGCTGCAGTATCTACTCTATTACTAAAAAACTGATTGAAATATGAACTATGAAATGATGACTATGAAATATAAAATTGTCATCTGTGCAGTGAGTCATACTCATTTTCATAAATACATCTGTTCATATATATACGAAAATTTCAGATGTTTCCATTCCTGAAATAAGATTCAATTGCTATGATACCTTTTCCTGTTGCCAAACAGTTGTTTGTTTCCTGAAGCTAATGGTGAGTCAAGAGTAACATCAAGATGCAGTTTGGTAAATGGTGAATGCTGGGTTAGAATAAGGTGATTAATTGTACAGCAGAGATCACTTGTAGCTCCTGGGAAGATACAGTCACTAAGAACAAAGACAGAGAAGTAAATCCCATGTTAATGAAAACTCTCACATGTGCTTTGGATACACTCTGGATGAGCTAGGCGAAAAAAGTACAGAAAGAAACTGGGAAGCAAATAGTCTCTTTCTTGGAGGTCTTAAAATCTTGATGACATGCAAAAAAAAAAAATTTAATTTGACCTAGAAAAATGGCAGTTCACCTCAAGGAAAGAAGCTCCTGTTGTACATACTTGCTGTGATGGGCACACCTGGGAAGGAGTAACATGAAGGCCTGAGAAATTGCTGGAATGCTGTGCCCATGCAGCATGAATAAGGAGGCATTGTTCATCTCCATTTAACACTGGCAGAAGAGTACATGTGTTTTTAGGTAGCTCATTACAACAACAAATTGAAGGTTATTCAGTATAAGGCAGAAATAACTATAGAGGGACTTTTGTATAGACAAAAAGAGAAGGTTGGAATGGATCAATATTTATAGGCTGGTGAAAAGAAGGTTAAGTGGTTGAGAACAAAGAACTTGCCAACAGTCTACAAATGGGATAAGCAGCAAGAAATAAGAGGAATTCTTTAGAATGTTCTAGGAGAGAAAGGATGAAGAAATTAAAATTTAAGCTGAACACCAAGATAAAAACTGTGATACAGAAATGAACTTGTAAAAATCTCATAGGGAAGTATTTGAACCTCACTGCTTGAAGACTTGGAGACAGTCTCGACTAAATATATTTCTGGGAATAATTCATTTCCATTAGTATCAGGACATGACCTTCTCACCAACTCCTATTAATCTGTATTGTGTAAGTGCCTTAGGAGGCAGCAGCAGAGACTGGGCTGGCTGTTAATGCTTGGCTGGGGGACAATAAACTCCAAACAAGGGCAGCTCAGACCCATGGCAGGGCCTGGGACCAGTCCCATCTCCCAGAGAAGTCCATACAGATCTACATTAAGTGAGTATTCCCCAAAGACTTTGAAACTCATAAGTCATTTGTATTAGAATAGGATCTACAGTAATTTTATCTATAATAACTCCAAAGTGAAATGAGATTTTAAAAAACAATGTCTGTCTTTCCTGTTTGGGAGTTTGCAGATTTTGGCTTTCCTTCTGGACTGACTTTTTGATAACTCAATGACTTTCTGTTCTGGTCCTTAGAGATTTTCCTCATGGGAGCACTAAGTGTCTCACTGTCTTTGCTTGGGCTTCAGACAAAGCTCCTGACTGTCATTTTCTCATTCCTCCTTTGCCATGTGTGCCAGTGGGACCATCTTCACCAAACAGGCTCAGTTGTTTCCTTGGGAAGGAGCAGTCTCTGTGGGCTAGATGGGTCTGTCTGTCTTGGACACTCTTTTAAGGAATATCCTCAGATTGAAAATGCTCAAATCAAACATTTACTGTCTGTTTCAACTTCCCATAGTACTCATATCCCACTTCTACTTCAGGCAGGTTCAGACAAAATTAAAAGCCTCCAGACTGGTATCATATGTGAAAGTAGATGTGACCTCAAATCACAGATAATGCAGATAAAAAGTACTAAAAGCCACTGCTGCACCTGGCACTGACATCTCTGTTGGAAGTCATGGTTAGGTGTGTCACCTAAAAGTGAATCAAACACAGATTTTCCACAGGAACCTTTGCAACCTAGTAAGAAATATAAGGAGTGTGAGGGGAAGTTTTTGGTGTTTGTGTTCATATGCCGAGACCACATTGCATATTCATTCCCATTATTATTAAATTTAGTAAATAAAAGTCTATGCAATTATATTCAAAATCATTTGGGATGAGTAGCACAGAGCTGCACAAAAAGAGCACCACCATTCTGGTGGTTTTGTGTTGTAGGACAGTGGAAGAGACCATTTTCACAAACAACATCTTTTTAGTTTTCCAGCATGTTTTGCCCTGTAGAAATACCCTCTGGTGTGTTTTGTTGGGGATTTTTTTAATGTCATTGTGGGAGCACAGTGTGTGCCTGGCAGAAAATAATGACTCTTAAGATGATTAACATGTCATTAAACTCTGGGATAATCGCTGTCCTGTCAAGTGTCAGCTCGTGCATTTCATCAGCCCCACGTGTCAGTGCTGGACTGCTCATTGCTTTCTTTAATCTAAGGAGAGTATTTTTCATGATCAGCTGCTGAATGTGACCCCTTTGGAACTGCAAACAGCATAAAGAAAACAAAAGTCACCCCAAAAATAATACTGTTTTTATACCAGTTGGAGTAAGCCTAAGCTGACTCCTCATGTGGCAATGTATGGGTGGGGCTGACAACAGTGAACAGCTGGGGCACAACAAAGTGGGAACTTTGCAAGAAATACAGATAATTCTGCTTTCAGACTATTAGTCACGTACAAGCACCTGCATGATGAAATGGACCTGTGCCATCTGCTACAAGTGCTTTTGCATTGGCCAAAGAGCTAAGCCCAAATTTATGCCAAGGCCTTGAGTACATGTCTTTATGGAGTTTAGTTGGATGAGTTAAGGGGTTTATGGGCTGAGCTCAAGATCAGCCTCTCCATTGCCAAGAACTACTATGAAGAAAGCTAGAAGTGAGGGCCTGCCCCTGCTTTCCCTAGGTAGTTGCTGTTGAGGGTTTGATATAATTTTCCCAATGTTATTTTGCAGCCCTGTTGCAGTTGTGTCTGCACTGAGCTCTGGCCTGCAGACTTGAACCTAGACCCAAACCCACTGGCTGCTTGTCCAGCTGGAGCTGTCTCATCACTGAGGGCCCACTGGGCAACCTCTGGGCTGTGTCTGACCCAGATCCCTGTTCCCAGCCCTGATCCTGACACTCCTGGCAGGCTCACCTGCTCTTCCACTCACAGGTGGCCTTTGCTGCTCTTGCTTTGTCAGTCTTCTGATGTTAAGCATCTGAGTAACTGGGTGAACTCTGCTTGGTTTGGGGCTTCCAAATAAAACAAGTGAAGGGATGAAATAATTGCTTTCCAAGGTCTGTCACGTTGCATGGTCAACAACTGAAATCAAACTTGTAAGTAATGGTGTATTTTACCCCAACAGAGGAGTGAGACCAAAGGCAGATAAAGATATCCTGTGAAGTGGTGCATTCAAACTACAGCTCACCTGCTGAGTGACTTTGATTTCTACACCCTGCTGCTGCCTCTTTTCAGCTGTGAGAGCCACTGTACAAGAGAACAGTGGCTGTCTCCACTGAAAAATACATTTGTTTTGTTTTTTTGGGTTTTGCCAGAGAGCCAGCATTTAATCACTAAGATGTGTCATGCTGCTAAGCTGTGTGACAGCTTGATGCACCGAGGGATGCTCCCCACTGAAAATGTAAACAATTTATGCTGTGTATTTTTCCACCTAAAGAATCTACAGATTTTTGCTAATAATGGCTTTCATTTTTTCCTGTTACAAAGCAGTCTGCATTATTTGCAACTACAAAACAGGTGTCTGCATTTCCATTCTGGTATCAGTGAAGCTAAACAGCTCTTGTACTCTTATCTTATTTCACAATTTTTTTTTCCGGTGATCATTATTTTCAAGTACAAAGCAATAGTGTGTTTACTTTGGGAGGAAAAAAAAAGGATTGGTATATCAGACTAGCCAGGCTGCTGCTTTCTCCTGCTCTTTCTGGCTTCTAACACAGCTATTAGAGACCAAAATTCTGTTTCATCTCTGAGCTTGTGAGGTGCAATTTCCGAAGTTGAATACAGAGGGTTATGGTCCATTTTAGGTACCAGCAGAAACTGTTGCTCAGAGCCTGCCATTACATCTTAAATTCCACAGTAGCCCTTGTTATGTTTGATTCATTCATTTGGTCTTACCCAAAATACAGCATATCCTATTCTACTTTCCCCTATCCTTTCCCTGTCATGTATCCTCCCTTTACATGCTGCTGGCAGAGTGGGGTTTTTTTCACAGCACTTTGCCACAACTGGTTTGTCAAAGACTCTCCATAGTTTCTGACCACCTGACCCTGTAAATTATCCTTACAAGAAGGCACTTCTAGCTCTGGGTAGGGAAGGCTTTTCCTTTTATCTTGGCACTCAATGTCAAAATAACCCTCACAGTCTGGGCAAAATCCCTTCCCCCTTTTGAAATTTCCAAACCTCTTCTGGATTGCAGGAGCCAGAACTCTCTTTGGATGCTGAAATTCATTTAAATTCACCAATTTTGAAGAAAAACTGTTCTTCATATTTTTCAGATGTACTTTGTGATCACTCCTAACACAAGGCAGGCATTTCCATCTTTAAAGAAACGAAGTGGTAAATTTGCATGAAGATATTATAAACCAGGTTAGAGAGGTGAAAAATAAAAAATAATAGCAGGCTGCATTGAGGACCTGACAATTATCAGTTTTCCTGGCTGCCACTAGAATTTCTCAGAGGAACATTCTGGCAGGGGGGAGGGTAACCAGGCACTTCAACCACATCAGCCTGAAGTGTTACTTTTCAGGACCAACCTTTTCCTGGGCTATTAACCTTCTCTTTAAACTTTCAATTGCACGTATGCTATCTGGCACTACCCAAGCTTTACAGCATCTTTGAAAGTGCTATACAATTTCCTTGCAGCTTTTCAACTAAGGAAATATTGTATTGGAGCTTTGATTAACCTGGGTGTCAGTGAAGATACAGTGATAGAACTCGAGTAGCCTGAATTGTGCTTACAAGGATTTTGTTGATGCCTTTTTATAGACGGTATGTTGACATTTTGTACAGATGGAAAAATCTGGATTTCTGTCTCCCACTTACTGTTCTCCTACACACGTACACACAGTCTCCCATGTATATATTTACCAGTTGTAGGAGGATCAGATCATCACAATTACAAGAGGAGAGTTTTAGACACCAGTGGTTCAGATTTGTATGTTTATTTCTCACTTCCAATCAAATCAGCACAGAGCTACACCTGTAATTAGTTGTGACAGCAAACAATTGCATTTGCATATGTAAAAACTTAATTTGTGCTATACTAATTAGCATCATTCTTAGGCCAGAATCACAAAGGTATTTGGATGCCTAACTTACGGTTTTTTGATTCTTTCTTAGGTACATTCTGTGATTTTAGCTGCCAATATCTTTAGAAACACAATTTGGTATCAGTGTCATAAAATGTGCTACAAAGGAGAGGTGCATGGAATGTATAACTTGCATTTCAGGTTGTCTCTGCATTTGATTTGGGACACAGAATTGGGGGTTGGGGGGTTTTGGGTTGATTTGGGGTTTTTTGTAAGAGAGCAGTTCTGGCCCTTGCTGTATTTTTGGCAGGGGTCCCTTTCTTCTGCTCTAAGTCATGGCCATTACCTGCACACATACACATCTTCATTTCACAGTACTATTTCTTTTTTCACATTTCAAGCTACCTCCTTCTGTTTCTGCTTTAGATTTTCATCTGTTTCAGAGCCTCTATTCCCTGCGATTATGTACTTTGTTCAACTGCCTTAACAAGACAAGAATCAAGAGGAAATCAACAGCTGTATATTTCTTATATTCCGGAAGCTCCAGCCAAACCATGTCTGGACTTTGACACTTGATTGCTCTGATTAAATCATAATTATAGACAGCAGGGAAAGCAAAGAAAGTTCAGTTACCAATTTCCGTCTTTCATGTTTGACCTGAAACCTGCTGAAGTCAGTGAGAGTCCACAAAGTCTCCTTCCAAAATCCCTCAGAGGCACAAAACTGCCCATTAAGGAAGTGGCACTTGTTTTTGTCTCAGCCTTTGTAATTTTTTCACTGAGCCAAAAGGCAGACTGGAACACCAGGCAACAGGTTTTACTTACAGATTTTAAACATTTTATTATAGAAACAGGAAGCCTCTAATAATAAATTACAAACCTAAAGATAATTATTAAATTCAGAGCAGATATATTTTTTCCATATATAAATTTTTGTTAATTTACTTGCAAATCATTCCAGCTTTCTGGATTTAACGCTGCGAGGAATTCACTAAATGTTTAAACAAACAAATATCACATACATACATCAGTTTGGCATTCCACTGTTCCATCTGGCCTCTGCTTTTGGTTGATAGGAAAAACAAACCTGATCTGTTGAGAGACTAATGAATATCTACTTAAGGCTGTTACTTACTGGAATTATATCAAACAGATAATTCTGTAATTAACTTCTCTTTCTGTTTCTAAAAGTATTCCTTAATCACTGTATTTCCAAAAAATTCCTATTGAGATAAAAATTAATTGGAAATCATATCACACCAATTCAGTTTATCATTTTTAATGAGAGATTCACCTGCTAAAGACAAAAATAATTTTGGTACATTTTATTTGTTTTCAAGGTATGCTCATGCATTAAACTGGAGCAAACATGAAGATAATTAATCTGTATCGTGAATTTGTATTGCCAACTGTTTAGCTCTTCATAAGTTAATTAAAGCAGTTTCAACTTTTTAGTTTTAGTGTAGTTTAAATAGTGACAAATTTAAAAGAAATTAGGAGGCTGCTAATTAGTTTGTGACGATGGTTACATGCCTGGTTCATTGCAAGCCATTGAGAAAACAACTTCTGATTTTTGTACATTGCTTTTTAGGCAGTATTTATTGCACATGTTACACAGATAGAATGTTAGAGCAACTGACCATGAGATACATAAATAAGTAGGTTGTTTTACCAGAAATAGTAACTGGTTTAGATCTTCAATATTTTTAGAGACTTCTTTGAACAACTTTTGAAAGTTCATATATGTTCTATGACAGTTAAAAATATGTAAATTTCTGGAAAAATAATTTTATAATGAAAATGTGAATATTGCTCTACTACAAATGAGAGACTTAATAACCAAGAGAAGTTGCATGCTTACAGATCTCCTTGTAGTGCTTGCAGCCTTGAGCTCAAACATTCACACTTTATTTTGCTACACCCTAGAAATGTAATTTTGAGCTCTAAGTAGTGATCTACTCTGCTGACAGGAAGGTTTTGATGCTGCTTTAATGTGCAATCACTCTAAAACTGAAAAACCAGGATCATTCTCCTTTGCTATAAAGCAGGAGATTCTGCCAGTCTGTGGAGTGTTAGAAGCTGGAAAACCCATGAAAACCTCACAAAAACCTGTGTGCTCAGCACACTTGCTGCTGAGCCCCCATGTATCACAGGAATTTGCTCTGCAGGCAGGATTTCTAGATGTGCTGCAAGCTGTACAGGTGGATGTGTACATATTGTCTCTGTCATGATTGCTGCTAAGTTGCCTGACTGGGGTTCCTGCCAAATAAGCAAACTTTCATTCAGCACGGCCTGGTTTTCATATTTAGGGTAAAAAAATGTCAAGGGCAATGTTTCCTCCAGTAACCTTTTCAGTTTCACCTGAAACCTCTAAGCACCTGTCTCTGCTCTGCAGGCACAAAACGCTGCACTGGGTGCACAAGCTGAACTCACAGCATCCAAAGGCTCAGCAGTGCCACTGCCTGCAGCCTGACAGAAATCCACAGCACTCGGAGGGGGGTCTCCACTGACATTTCTTAACCATTATTTCCCTTGTACTCCAGCAGGCTCTAACTGTTGATTCAGAGCCCGGGCAGTTTCCACAGTCTGTCTTTGCATATTTATAACATGCAACTGACTATTCTTTGTCTGCATGTTTCTAGAAATCTGAGAAGTGCAAAGGTCCTTGACACCAAAAACAAGTGCTGAGCACACTCCAGGTAAGTCTACATTGCTGAAACCATACTCTCTTACAGACCATGCCAAAGCTGGACTGAACAATGAACTCATTCCAAAGGGAAATGCTTGAATGCCCATGGCTTGGGTTGCTCCATCCGTCAGAGTTTGGGGTTGTCTTCACATTTCCTCCATCACATTTGGTGATTAAACCTGCAGACATCTTGTCCTCACAGTAGGGCTATTAACTGGCTAGCAGTTATTCTGTGCTGAAGGTCCTTTCATCAGTCTTGAGCTAAAATAATATCTTGGATATTGAACAGTCTCTTTTCTGCTTCATAAATTAGCAAGTCTAGGCAGCAGGACTGCTTTTGGCAGAATTTTCCATAAGTATAACACAGCTGGTAGTACAACTCTTCATGTTCGTTCTCATTACTACTATTAGCTTCTTCTTTCTCAGCCCAAAGGACATATTTAGTTGAATATTTCACTCCTATTTGCAACAGGCTAAAATTTATCTTCATATGTGCCCAAAATTTACAGAGAATAATACTTCGACATGCATGATCTTGGAGAATCTAATCTTTTTATCAGTGATCAAATGTGGCTCTGGGCACAAAATCCTTTCCTGCAATGAGATTTTCTTGTAAGCTTCTCCAGTGATATTGGATGCTTGGAAACATTTGAGAAGCAGCTTGACCTTGTTGCATTCAAGCTGTGCTCACTGGATTTGGATGAAAATCTGCTCAGTATTTCATATACCCACTTTGAAGTTCTACCATGCCTACCACTGTTTGGGTTGTTCAGGTGCAGTATCACTGCGTGTTTGACCCTGCGTCCAAAGCCAGTGTGGTATAAATTCATCACCTTTTTACTGTGGGAGTTAAAGGCTGCAGGATGGATTTTGTGAGCTGCCTTTTAGCATGCACTGACCTGAACTGTCAGAAGATCTACACCGAGCGCGCTCAGACACGTCTGGTGTCAAAGTACCTGGAGTGTTCCTCCTCCTGCAGGGTGAGATGTTGACTTGTATGGCTTTCTCCTGCACGATCAGGACACTCCTGCCCACCCTGTGTTTACTTAGCAGATGGGATCAGGCACTACTCATCCAGGGAGTTCTTAAATCAATGGAACAGAGGATTAACAGCATATGGAACACGCCCCATCCTCAGGCCTGGCATCTCCTGAGCAGTGTATATAGCCCTGGCTTTATTCCAAACCCTTCCATTTATCATTATTCCCGTCTGAACTGTGGTGGCTGCTATTCTCTTTTATCAAAAGCATTTCCTATTGGGCAACTGAAGTAAAGCAAGCAAAGAATGAAAAGAAAAGCAGAAAACTTCTACCACTGAAAAGATGGAGAGATGTTTTTAAAATCACAGTGAATATCCAGGAAGTATCCTGCGAGAGAAAAGGATGCAAAAGCTTGTGTGTGCCCTGGATGAGGTGGAACAACATAGAATATGTCACAGTCCTACATTACTTCTCAGCTTATTACCATAACCTGAAAAATAGGAACAAAAATTACAAATTCAAGCACACACTCTGCTCTGGCAAACTGTTTCTGAAGCTGGAATTATTTGGGGTAATTTAGTTTGCTTGATTAAGATAATTTCAGGATGTGTTTGGCCCAGATAAAGAATGGATCACTTTAAATATGAAGTTAGCTCTCATGTTCAGGGGCAACTAATCTACCTTCTGTGTTATAAATTAGTGAATTTCCTGAAATTGAACTGATTTTATATAAAGAAGAAAATTTCTGTAAGAAGAATCTGCTGTTGTATGTGGTCGTGCTTTCACAGTGATTTTTTGCTGCTGTTTTAAGTCCAGAAGTTGAAACACACTGGAAGTCTACTCATAATGTCTAATTTCTTGTACATAGTATGTGTGTGTATCTGCATATGAGACTGGGGAAATGCTTACACAAGCAGAGCTCATGCTTCAAACAACTTTTTTTTTTAGCTCTTGTATTTGCTAAGCAACACCAATTAACTCTTACTCAAAATACCATTCCTCAAATAAAACTGCCCCTATTTGCAGCTGTGCCACATGGATCAGGACACTGCACTTGCCACAGAACTCATCCAGGAAAGGCTCCTGTTTGCACTGGATCCATGCAGGTGAATTAACCTTCCCATGTCAACCTGGCTCTAATCAGTCTAAATGTCTAGAAATTTCCATCTGGTGTTAATGGTGTTTCCCCACCATGGTAACCAGCAATCTAAGAGCACACCTGGTCTCATAAAGGTCAGCAAGACTTTAAATCAAAATCTTAGCAGCTCTTTGGTACATAGTAAGTATTGTGCCTCCTTTATCTTCTCTTATATTAAAACAGGGGGAGATGAAATGAAACTAAAACATAAATTTGCCCTTCCAGTGTCTTCCCCAAGTCTGCTACACCAGTGATATCCCTGCTGGCTTTGAACTGAGCTTCTGAGACCAGAGTCTTTGATATGATCCTTGCCCTCTCAGTCATGCTGCTTCCTAGAGGAGTCTGTGTCCCTGATCTGCTGACAGCCAGATTGCTATTTTTTCTCCAGCATTGTACTGAGGGGAGAAATGACATTATGCTGTTTGCAGTGGGTTTTCTCCCCCACCCACCTCCCCGTTTAAAATTAATTATTAAATGCAATGCCAGGGACAAATTATTCTTGGGAGCTGAAAAACTGCGATCCTTCTAATAGGCTTGGATTAATTCCAGCTGGTTTTAAGCACCTTTCTCCATTAGCTGGAGAGGTGATTAGCATGAAGAGCCTCCTGAGTGAAGTGTCTTTTTAGCATCTAAACTTAGCTCTGGGGAGCAGGGCGGCCGAGCCTGGCGCCAGGCCCGCGGCAGTAGCTTGGTTGTGCCCTCAGCCCATCGCCTTCTCCCGAGGGAATCGCCCTGTATTCCCTGTTTCAGCACAGCCAGGACGTCCCTGACCGCGCACTGTGTCACCTGTGGGCTGTGCCGAGGGGAGCCTGGCCAGGGACAGCGCAAGGAACGGGCATTGGGGACGGTGCGGAGCTGAGCCCCACGCCCGCTCCTTTATCCACAGAATCACGGAATAGCTGGGTTGGAAAAGATTTCTGAGATTATCGAGTCCAACCTGTGGCCCAACACCATCTTGTCAATTAGACCATGGACCCAAGTGTCATGTCTTTTCTAAACAACTTCAGGAGCGGCGACTCCACCACTCCCACCACCTCCACCACTCCATTAGCCCGTTCCGATGTCTAATCACCCTTTCTATGAAAAAAATTCTTCCAAGTGTCCAAGCTAAACCTCCCCTGGAGCAGCTTGAGGCGCTTTCCCCTCGTCCTGTGGCTGGTTGCCTGGGAGCAGAGCCTGACCGCACCTGGCTGCACCCTCCTGTCAGGGAGTTGCAGAGAGTGACAAGGTCACTCTGAGCCTCCTCTTCTCCAGCTGGGCTCCCCCAGCTCTCTCAGCAGCTCCTCACTGCACTTGTGCTCCAGCCCCTTCCCCAGCTCCGTTTGCTTTCTCTGCGCTCGACTGCCGTAACTCAGGGCAGCGCTGGCCGAGCCCCGACCGAGAGCCGCCCGTGCTGTTCCAGGGTCGCTCCCTCGGAAGCGAACACGCTCCAGACAGCGCTCGGAGAACGCGGCGGTGCCGCGGCTGCGCCTCGTCGAGCGGCCCCGGTTGAGGTGGAGCTGCCGGGCCCGCGACACCCCCGGTTCGGGCTCCGCTCTGGGCACTCGGGGCCGCGGGGGCGCAGCGCCCCCTCCCGACAGCGCCTCTGCGGGCACTGCCTGCACGGGCCGCCCCTGCCGAGCCGGGCAGGATTCCCGTGGGGAAAATCTGTGTAATTTGCACCATGTGTTTCAATTATTCTCTCTTTACTTACTCTCTGTTTATAAACTAGACACGGGCCCGCGAACAGCGCCTCTGCCTCCCAGCGCGGTCCTCCCGCTCGCCGGGGGCGCTGCGGCCTCCCGGTCCCGCCCTGTCTCCGTTGCCCGAGCGGCGGTTCCCGTTCCGGGCGAGGCGGCGGCGTTGGCGCCGGGATGGATCGGGAGCTGCTCCGGCAGGCGCTGAGCCACCACGGCCCTGCGCTGCTGTCGCTGCTCCGCGCCGAGCAGCACGACAACCCCGACTTCCGCGGGCTGCTGCCGCCGCCCGGGGCCGCCCCGGAGCCGCCTCGCGGCGCCCCGCCGGCCGCCTGGTGAGGGGCGCCGGGGCAGCGGCCGGGCGGGCCGTGAGGGGCTGCGGGGCGCGACTCACCGCGTTCTCCTTCCCCCAGGAAAGAGAGGGCGAGCATCGACACCGAGATAAAGCGCTTCATCGCCAAGAAGGCGGATCTGCTGTTCGCGCACTCGTGGAAACCCAACGGGCCGATCGAGGACACCATCGAGGAGAATGAGGGTGTGTGACTTGGGGGCGGTCACTCTGTAAGGATAGCACTTGAATTTGCGGTATCTTCAAAAAGAAGCTTAAATTTTTTCCTGTAGATTTTTATAGGCTATGCATAAGCTTCCTTTTAGCACAGAAAATCATATTTTTACGTGTTTTGCTGTCGTCAAATATTTTGTGATCTCAGGGTGCAGCTTGGCCGTTTGTAATTGTCTGTGCCCTTGTTGCAGAGTGTTACGCTGTCATGCCACCCCTGGAGAGGTTCTTGGAGGTGCCCAGGGAGCAGAGGAGAGAGCTGTTCTTCCGCGACATCGAGCGGGGCGATATTGTGATTGGGAGGATTACATCTATCCGTGAATTTGGCTTTTTCATGGTGTTGATTTGTCTGGGAAGTGGTGTCATACGGGAAATTGCAGATTTGGAAATCACTGTAAGATACAGCTTTGGTCAATAGTTCATTTTTGACATTTATTTGTTGCCTCTTGCATCTCTTAATGGAGTGGAATGTGTAAAGGTGAAACAGCTTTGGGACCATGGGTAGTGTCTGACTTTGTGGGCATCTTGTGATATTTTGCTCAGCCAGTGAACACATCTTGCAGTGATCCACATTAGTGGGTTGAAAAGTTCATCATTTGTGGATGCATGAACCAGCTGTATTTTAAGAATTGCAGTTCTGATGTGCATTAAGTTTAAAGTAATCTTTTTTGGCTTGCTCTTGGGGAAGAAAAAAACCCCAACCCTATGGCTTCATTTATGACGTTCCTGCTCTGTCCTGTTGCAGGCCCTGTGTCCTGTGAGGGACGTGCCTCCTCAAAGCAACCATGGAGATCCTCTGTCTTATTATCAAACTGGAGACCTTATCCGAGGTGAGTAGCTGCAGAAGTTTTCAGGAATGGGTTTGCCTCGGGTTTGAGCCATTTCTGTAATTTTATCCCTCCTGTATTATTTCTGCAGCTGCACTCAAGGACGTTGACCGTTACCACGAGAAGCTGGCGGTGTCACTTTACAGCTCAGCTCTTCCACCCAACCTTTCCAGTACAAAGCTTGGTGTGATCACCTCTGATGACTTCCCACTGCATTATAAGTAAGGATGTGCTGTTAGGCTGCACTTGCTGGCTGCAGTCAGGGTGTCTGAAGCGCATCTCTGACAGGCTGGCTGTCCCTTAAACTCCTCTGTGGGCTTGCTGATCTAACTGGCTGATCACATCCTCCTTGTTGTTCCTCTCTTTAGCATACCTGTGTCTGGATATGTAGGTGTGGTTGGCTTTTTAGCTTCTTTCAAAAATATAAGGAAAGCAAAAGGCAGGGTGAGATATCTGTTGTTTTTTGACTGTGTTAACAAACAAATAAAAGAACCCCAAAACCTTGAGAGACTGGAATATGAATTCCTAGCATTTAAAAATTGCCCTTAGAAGATGGGGACACAGCTGTCTGTAATATTTGTCATGTTTTTGTATGTCCTGGTGATATCGGGGTGGGTGCCTAAATAGGTTTCAGAAGCTCACTTGGTGTAAAGGACATAAGGGTCAGTAAATAGCAGGAAAATACACGGCTGTAGAAGAGAACAGTTTGTGAGCAGTAACACAGATATCATATAGGCATTTATTCTATACATAAGCGTGATGAAATAGGGTACAGAGCCTGAGGTCTCATTTGTGTCCATTGATGCTGTTCCTAGGCGAAGCCTGGAAGTTGCCAACACAGGAGAGACATTCGAAGAGGTTTTGCATCGTTCCCCAGGCTTCGCTAATCCATCATTAGTTGAATATTTAGCAGAAAAACTGGGACTAAGTGAGTCAAATCCACCGTCTTTGCTGAGAAGTCTTCAAATGTAAGTGATTTTTACATTGTTCCTCTCCTATAGCTCTGTGGAGATTATTCTAATCCATTGAAATAGACTTGTGAGTGGGAGTCCTAGACCACTTATACTTAAACCTTTTACATTTTGACTTGCATGACTGTAGCATACGCGTCCTTAAATATTTAAAAGCAAGCTCCTCTAGAGTAAGAAATTTGCATTTGAAATCCTATTGCTCTGAATAAGTAAGACACCCTACCACGCACAACGTTTGATATCAGATAGTTATGGAATTTATTGTGTAGCTCCTGTAAGCATCTGTGGATTGAAATGTTTAAGTTTTAATGTCCTCTGTTTATTCACAATATTTATTTTACTAATAGATTTGACCCCTTTCGTAAAATAAGAGTCAAATGCAATGATTGATGTTGTGACCCCTACGTATATTAGCCTCAAAGCAGGTGTGGACTTTGTATGTTTTTATTAAATGTACTGCAGTTGTACTGGTTCAGTTCAGCACTTCTAGAATGGTTTGGAAAAAACTGGTTTCAGAAATTTGAAAGAACAGACCTGACTGAGGGAGAGCAGTAAGGCATGGACAAATAGTATTTCAGCTTATTTCAGCTGCACTGCATACTGTAAGCTTAACTTTGTAGACTCAGACAGCCAGCTTGATGTTTTTATTTGTTTGTTTCTTAAAGGAAGAATTTCAGTGAAGAAGATTTTGCGCCTGCACTGAGGAAAAAGCAGTCTGCATCTTGGGCCTTGAAATGGTATGTGGTACTTCTTGTCAAAGTTTGTTGCTAGATTAGGTTGCAGATTATATTTCTGCAAAGATAACACAACATTGAAATAGTTTTTCCACTGCACGTGTAGCAATGTAACCAGGATCTTCTTGAAAATGGACCTATCTGCCAACTTTATCTGACAGATAAAGTCCTGAGATTCAGTTCCAAAATGTGTGTCAGGTTTAAAGAGTTGTTCTTAGAATACTTTTAATATCCTGACCCATTCTAGAGTTGAGAGCAAGATTTGTGATAACACCAAGCACACAATTTTCTGTTTTTTAATTGAATGTTGAATGACTTGGCAAGTCATTTAAGCATCAGACTGTAGATTTAACAAGTACACTTGCTGTCTTTGGAAAGTTAAACGGAGCAGCAGCTGTGGATATTTACTTCTGCTTTTACACTATATAGTGTATTTGCAATGTTAGTTGCAGAAGAGGTTGCATATAATGTTAAATTAAATTTTAATTTTTAAGAAAAGTCTGTAATGAATTGTTGTTTTGAAAATAAACTTATATGAATTCTCTTCTAATAAGTTAATCTCTTGGAAAATGCGCAAGAAATGTTCAGGTAATATGAGATGTAAAACCTCAGGATACTTGTGTGAGGTGAGGTGGTTTGAGTTTGTACCATCTGCCCATGTCACCTTGTGCCATCGCTCCAATGGGGATTTTTAGCTTTGGATACAATTAAGCCCGTTCAAGGTTAACGGTGGTAGGTCACACATAGTTTTGTGCAGAAAATTGCTTGAACAATAATTCCATACATGAAAAACAAGGTAATACAGTAGCACTCTCTGCAGAAATGCTCTTAAATGCCTTAAGATACTGGATTAAAGACAATACGTTTTTGTGGAATTAGGTCAGTATCACCTAACTGAAATGCCAGTGTGAAGTACACAATAACAAGGTCAGGTTTTAACCTGTCTCTTGTTTGGAATCATAATTTGTGAGTAACAGAACAATCTGCATAGACTAATTGTACATACTATTTTCTAAATATTTTTTCTCCAGTGTAAAGGCTGGGGTGGATTATTTTAAGGTTGGGCGCCACGTGGAAGCCATGAACGAGTACAACAAGGCTTTGGAAATTGATCCACAAAACGTTGAAGCTTTGGTAGCACGTGGAGCTCTGTAAGTCTACTTGGTTCACTTTTTTCCTCTTTTGTGGAAGAGAAGCATCACTGTTTCATACGCAACTTTCTGTTGTTCTAGGTATGCAACCAAAGGAAGTCTGAACAAAGCCATAGGGGATTTTGAAATCGCTTTAGAGAATTGTCCTACCCATAGAAATGCGAGGAAGTATCTGTGTCAGACCCTTGTGGAAAGAGGCGGGCAGTAAGTGTTGGGCTTGGAGTTTGGTTGGTTGTTAACAATATTTTTTTCTAAGTATTTTTTTTAATACCATTCTAGTGAGGACACAAAATGGCATCTTTCGTTCCTGGCTATGTGTTTAAAGAAAAATAGAAGTCCTTGGAAATATCCATCCTTGTGTAATTGGTTTACACTTTGTCCTCTGTCCTAGTTTAAATCCTGGCAAAATATTTGAGGTTTAATCCTCGATGTCCTTTTTAATCCTTGATACCCTTTCACTGGTAGGATACCAGGCTTGCCTAAAGTCCTGTGAATTGTTTGAATATATTCCAAAAGGTTGAGGATTGTTTGGTTATTTTTTTAAAGAAGTTTTGTAACAAAATTACATTCTGTTACTCTGCTGAAATAGTGCTGATTCACTAATGCAAAATTTTAGTTTTGAATATTTAAGAAATAGGTTTCTTTTAAGCCCTGCGTTGAGAATTCTTGAGAGAGAGACAGTATTTTTGAGACTGGAATTCATACTTCAAAGAATAGTGTTACAGGTCAGAATTAGGAGATGATGAGGTCAGAAATACTGTTTTGTATTGTCAGTGGGGTTGAGCTGAGATGATAGAGGGGATCTCAGAGGGATGCAGTGGTACTGTCATAATGCAAATAAGAAATACTTGCAAATAAGAAAGCCCTCAAATAAGAAATAGCTGTCAAAATCTGTGTCCTAACTGTATATGAATTATCATTTCAATTTTAGGTTGGAAGAGGAAGAGAAACTGCTAAATGCTGAAAGTTATTATAAAAAAGCCTTGAGTTTGGATGAGACTTTTCAGGAAGCAGAAGAGGCCTTAACAAAGCTCCGTAAGCACATGCAGGTGATTCTTTACTTTCTTTTCATAAGGTGCTCTCGGTGACAAGAAATGAACATCAAAAATCATATTAAATCCTTTGAACAGGGAGGGGTTAAATTGATGGTTTGTCTTATTCTCTGCTTCCCTACTCAACAGTAAATGTTTTCTAGTGAGCATTATGGCTGTACCTACCAGAAGAAAGGTACTTCTTGGTGACTCCACTGTTTTGGGGTAGTAAAGAAATGCAGACAGTGGAGACTTGGAAAGAGCAAAGCAGGGATAAGAATATCTCATCACAGAGTGTGATTAATGAGGTTGATTTAAAACATTCTGGGAATACAAATGTTCTGAGTGTGAAACACTTCAACAAGCTAAATAAACATTGTTACCATTGTCTGGTCAGACCCTTGATCCTTGGGGTAATCAGAGAGAGTTAACACCAGGCAAAGCTGAGGCACAGGGAGCTCACATGAGAGGGAAATTAAAGTAATTTAAAGGAAAACAGCAGGGGGTGGAGGGTGGGCGAGCAGACCGTTAGAGTATCTCGGCTTTCTCCTCTGTTGTCCGGTGGGTTTTTTCTCTCTTCCCTTGCACGCAGCATGTTTCCCAGGTGAGCCTGCTGGGTCTCTCTGCTAATCTGAGTTGTCATCTTTTCCCTTTTATTTACCTCCTTTGCTTGTGTTGTCTTCCAGAGTGGGTCAAAGAGTAAAATAGAGCACTGAAGAACACCTTGTGTTGTTCTGTGCTTCTGCATGTGAGGATGTACACAGGCTGGGGTAGATGGCCATAGTCAGCACTTCTTCAGTTGGTGGAGCCATAATGCTGACAGGATGTGTGGAAACCAGGGGGAAGAGGAGATGGGACAATCTGATAAAACTGAGCTACACCAGAGATAAAGGAGGTGTAATTTGAGCAGTACCTACATTTGGCTGCTTTAGAAAGAGGTGTCAGCTAAAATGATGAATACTCTCAGTGAGTAGGAGATAAATGTTACTCCTTAGATGTTCTCCTGCAGTCATTGATGCAGCAGATAAAGAATATGACAGCTGTTATTTGTTGCTGTGCATGGCCTTGGCTGCAGTGAAGGGTTTCCTTTATAATACCTGCTAAGACAGTTGCTGAGTTTTGAAAACTATAAATCAGACTTGCTGCTCAATAGAGCGACTCTGTAGGGCTGTAAGTGGCAGAAGTCTGATTTCTTATGGACTTAAGTAGTTTAAGGATTATTTATCTACTTAGATGTCCTTCTGCATTTACCTGTAACTTAGTACATAAGTCTGATACTGTCTCTGCTGTGTAGAATGGCTGAAACAACTGCAGTGTGTTTTCCTGTAATACTGATTATGTGTTTTTCTCCAATGCATTTCCCTCTGAACGGAACTGTTGTTGCTGTGCCTGCCATCTGGTGCTGCTCATCACCACCAAACCCCTGGAACTTGATTTCTTACGTAAACTATGCATCAAACTGCTCTATGAAATTGTTACAAAACGGTTTGTATTCAAACATGGCCAACTTGAATTCGTCTTCAACTGGGTTCTGCTGTGTTTCTCTTGTAAACCACAATAATGATCACACTTTCCCTCAAACTCTTCTGGTTTGGTTGTTTGGGGTTTTTTTCCTTATTTTTCTACATGTTGGTAATATTGGGGATTTTTTGCATATTCTATTTATAACTTTTGGGCTGTGTGCTTCCTGGTGTGCTGGATCATGGGTACCACTGCAATGACTGGTCAAATATATTTTTTAATGGAATAAAAACTGCAATATGGTCCTTAAATATAAACCTATCACAATGGCCAATACCAAATTCCTGAACAATAATCATTTTTGGTCTGGGAATCCTGGTAAAACATTACTGGTGTATACATTTGGATGGGGTTGAATGGGGGTTAATACCCATGTTAACACTACTAATGTGATCTTTTTTATGATGCTTGGGTTCAAAAAAGAAATCTTTGGAAATGAGGGAGAAACAAGCTGCCAAAGAAGAGAGACAGAAAGCAAAGAAAATAGAAACAAGTGCAGAAAAATTGCGTAAGCTCTTAAAAGAAGAAAAGAGGTAACTGTTACATTCAGTGTGCTGTTTATGTGGCAATAAGTGCAGATGAGACTGTGAGCAATCCATTTCAACAAACAGTAAGCTGGGGAGAACTTCTGCCTGGGTAAAGTGCTTTTCCCTCAGAATGTTTTTGTGGATAGTGTCCTTTAGCGCATATAACCTTTAATGGAGATGTGTGAAAAGAGAAGTTGTTTAAGGAATACTTTGCAATGTTACATATTTGCAAAGTATAATGCCATGCAAAATTGGGAAAGAGGTCTTTTATAACAAAATGTTCAGTGGATTCCATCTTAATTTTTTGATGAAGAAATGACATTTGAAATTGTCTTGCCAGTCAGGCTCAGTTTCTGTTCCCACTTTACAGTCCAAGCTGGGGTATGCAGATTTGCTTTCTATGTGTAGTTTTTGCCTGACACTGAAGGTTATCTCACAGGTTAATTATTTTTTTAGGTTGAAGAAGAAAAGGAAAGTTGCGACTTCCTCCTCCTCCTCCTCCTCTTCTTCTTCATCCTCCTCCTCCTCATCATCATCAAGCAATTCATCATCAGATGTATCAGTTTCTTCCTCCTCCTCTTCCTCTGATCACAAGAAACGTAGGAAAAAGCGTCGGCATAGATCTGAGTCTGCTCGCAGCTCCAAGAAAAGCTCATCTAGAGCTTCTTCCCATTACAAAGATCAGAATAGGAAAGAGGAGTGGTATTCCCCTCCAGCTGATACCTCTGCTTCCTTTCTTAACCAAAGTTTTGAAGTGGAAAAGCTGCTGGAAAGGCAGGACAGCATAGCGTGCCCAAAAATGGAGGTAAAAGAGAAAGACAGACACTGTTCTTTTTCGAGGACTTCAGGTGATGATGAAGACACTTTTGGAGGTAGGTCTGAAGATTCAAGAGATTCTTACAGTAGCTCCAGAAGTCAGCCAAGTCATAGCAAAACTGAAAAATACAGTAAACCAGAGAGATTTTTCTCCACTTGGAGGGGTCCTTCAGGTTCGTATCATAAATCAGATTATAAACCCAGGATGCATAATTACAGGAGATTTGAAAGGGATGGAGAGTGGAGAAGAGAGCAGTTTAAGAGACATGGCTCAGGTCAGGACAGGTATTACATGTCTCCAGGGTCTGACTATTCTGGCAGGTCAGGGGGGAAGTACAGGTCATATTCCAGCAGCTGCTCACATGAAGGTGACAAAGGTTATGATAGTGACAGGCAGCATAAAAATGAAAGTGAATCTAAGAATAGAAAAATAAGTTATGAAGAGACTGATAAAACAAAGGAACCAGATGAAGAAGTGTCATTAAATGGTACAGAACAAGCAGAAAGTGGTGTTAAAAGAAACCTGCCTCAGAACTTAGTTAACATATTCAATCAGATCGCTGAGTTTGAGAGGGAAAAAGGAAGTAAGCAGAAAAAACAGTGAAGTACTTGAGAATACACTACTTGGATGAGTGTAGTTATGTGAACTTTTAACTTAGTATCTTTTGAGGAAATAGACACAAAGAGTGAGAGAAGGGCAGAATTTTTTCTGCATCTCAGAATGTCAATTCTAAAAGATCATATGGTGGAAAGAGATGGAAGAATATCTTACATAAAATATCAGTTATTTAAAATACAAATTTCCTGTGCTCTTAATTTGAGGTGTTCCTGTACAATATTCTGTCTGATGGGCTGAAATCCCTTGATACCCTTGGGTGTAGTTAGCTGTGCTCACATCAAATATGCACTTTAACAACAGCTGGGCTTGGTTTTCCTTGTCCCTGGGGTACTACTGACTGTTGATATTCTTCTATCAAACTTAACTTCCAGCTATAGAAAAGGGATAACAGAATGAAGTCATGTGCCATCAATGTATATAGCCCATTTGATCATTAAATTTTCTTAATTTTTCTTAATTTTTTGTGTCTGGGTTTTTGTGAATGTTGCTGCGATGTTTCATCCTAGTGCATTGTTACATGTGCTGTTTACTCCATGGAACCCTGCTGTGTCTGTGAAGGCAAGTGTATTGCACATTCTCTGAGTGTAATGTAAAAAAAAAACCCTAAAACCCCTACTTGAAGTAGAAGAGCAAGTTTTGCAACACCATTTATTGTTTAGGTAAGCCCAAATGTGAACCCTTGGTTTGAGCTTTGGTGGGGATTTGCTTTACAAGTGCTTGGAGGCAGCAGTTGTGTTGCTGAAGAAAAGGTCACATGGTTTACAGGGAGATCTGCAAAGGTAAGTGGCAGAACCACACAATGACAATTGTCCTTCAGCTGCAAGTTTTCCAGATAACTCCACGGCTATCAGTTAGTTGCAAAAATTAAAAAATCTCAACAAGCGTGGCCTTCAAAAAATAACTTAGGTCTTCTTGCGTTCAGAAATCCCAGCGGTGCTGCCTCTGCTGGCTGGCTGTGAGCCAAGAGCTGCTGCTTCCTCAGGGGTGGGGATAGGCAAGGTCAGCTCCACGACTTTGGCTGGTGAAACCTGACTAGAGGCTGAAGCTTTTCTACTGGCGGCTCTGAAAGACAAAAATTTACTAATTAGGATACAGAAATCCCTGCATCTAAAACAGAGCTGCCAAGGGTGGCTCACAGTGAAGCCACCCAGTAGCCATGTTCATTCCAGAGAGCCCCTTAAAAGACCTCTGTAGCCACCACCACTAAATGGCTTCAGCAACCCCTGGGAATGTGGGATCATAACTGGGTCAGCATGGCACAGGCTGTATTTGAGCATACATTGAACAGGGGAAGAAGGTACCAGTAAAATCATCAATATCTTCTCTATTTAATTAGGAAGGGGTGTTCACACTACCAAGTGTAAAATGTGGCTCAAAATTGTTCTTCCATAACATCAAACCACTTTTTTTTTAGTTAGAGCACAGTAAACAGAAGTAAATAATTATTCTGTAATTCTTGGGTTTTCTAAACTGTGATGATGTTGAAGTAAACTTCCTCATGTGCTAGAAGAATGTAGTAAACATAAGGGACAGAGTAAGGAGAAAGTTCTTACTGAGTCTTCAGCAAAAAGAAAATTGAGATGACCTTCAAGAGTAAAGAATTCTTTCAGTTAGGGACTAATATTGCAGGTTTAAACTTGATCTTAAAAAAAACGGAAAGCAACCCAAGAGTGTTAGAACTTACCTGGTAGGAGGTAGTGAGCTCTGTGGGGACTGAGAAGTTTGACTACCATTGGGAGAAGCAGCCACAGGAAGCTCTAAATTGTACTAGAAAATTTGGAAAGAAAAAACAAGTCGACCTGATGGTTGTATAATAGGATTTGGATATCAGGAGCATTTATAGTGCTTGGCATTTGAAGAGATGTTGAAAGCAGGTGAACACTTCCCTGTTTTCCCATATTGTGAGTTGTCTTTGAAAGACACTAAGTAGTAGGCTGGAGCTCTCACTCAAGATTTTGGTGGCAGTTAACTGGAGAGCTCACCTTGTCAAAGTACATTTGAAAGGCTGCAGTTAAACCAGGATTTGCTTCTAGAACATCAGCTATCACTTGGTTGATGGTTCTGTTGAAGCTTTTCAGTTCACGAAGATGAATGTCTCTCTCTTCCAGTGTTTCTGTTCCACCTTCCCTCTGAGACTCAATTTCTCTGGATAGTTTGGAACACTTAACACAAATATTTTTAAAGCATTATTATGAAAATACAACACTTTTTAACTGCTAAGTTAAAACCACAGAGTTTAACTCACACCACTGTCTATCACGATAAAGACAGTGATAGTCATCAATAAACACACAAACCTGTTTTATAACCCTGTTTAGTTTTGGCTTGTGTTCTTCAATGTCTTTCTTCAGCTGCAAAACAAGAGCTTGTTTTTCATTCTTTTGCTCTTTGAGGATGGCCTGCTGCTTCTGTATTACATCAAAGTGTTGTTGCATGCTCTGCAAATTCATTTGAACAGTAATATTAGTTTTTAAAGCAGGTTTGGTATCCTTTCACTTTTTGTATTTGTGGAAGGGTCTGCTGTCATTACTACTTGTTTTTAACGTAGATCAAGCAATTAATGCTAATGTTAACTCTAAACTTTCTGCCAGTCCAACTGTTTGGTGGAATACAGGCCAGGACAAAGAAACTTCCAGGTAATACACATCTCTTTTAAAGGTACTGTTACTGAAGTTACAGGTATGTCTTTTCAGATATATCTCATAGTGGCTACAAACTATTTACTTGGCACCCTACCAACTTACCAGTGCCAGCTATCCTGAAAAAAGCCCCAACATTGTTTCCAGTATGAGAAGAGGGATACTTTTGACTGGAATGAATAAAATCAGCTCCATAATGGCAGCTGGGTTTTTAAATAAATAAATAAATCTTTAAAAAATTAAAAGGAGGAATGGGTTTGCTATAACACCTCATTATATGCCAGGACTTACTCCCTGATGAAGATCTGTGTCCCTTTTCTTTACCCTAAGAAATTTAACATCTCTGAAATAAGAGCTATGTCCTGTGGTGGTAGGATAAGCAATAGGAATGATTCTTGACTGCAGGCAGTGACTCAGGACTTAGAACAATCATGTGGAATATGACCATGTGCCTTTGCTTTCTTCTGCCTAATAAAATTCTAACTGAAATGTCACACATCAGAATTAAGTGTTGCTCTTTCTTAAGGTCCAAGTGGCTTTTGGATAGCCAGGGGAACCATGAGTGAGTCCTTGCTATGGAGCCTGAGAACACAAGCTCTTGTTTGCCCTCATTTAGTGCAAGTCAGCTAATTTAATCCTGTTTAACTGAGGCACCCTCAGTGCTAATAAAACTGAATCTGTTCCAGAAAAATCCTGAGATGTAGATGCCAGAGGTCCCAAGCTGTGTGGATTTTAATCTGTGGTGCTGGACAGGATGGTACAATGGTGGTGTGTGCTGCATATGAACACAGCTGCTTTAGTGGCTGCCAGAACAGCAGCTGTCAGTGCATGTGGGATTCTGAAACTTCTAGCTGAATGTGACTAAACACCTGAAGTTTTGGTGTGATTCAAGGAAATTCAAGTAATTTCACTTTTTGAAAGGGGATGTAGAGCCTTCTAAAAATCAAATCTTAATAAAAGAGCAGAAAAAAAAATTGTACCACAATTTCCTATTATTCCTCTAGGATGACTTGCATGGATTTAGCTACATGCTGCAGTCTTGTCTGACTGGAACTTGTATTTTACCTGGAGATTTTCCTGAAGTTCCTTGATCTTTCTTTGTTTGTATTTGTATTTTTCATCAGCATCCCTTTTGTTCTTTTCTAGTTTCAATCTTTCCTCAAGTTCCTCACCTGTGGTCCCAAACAATGAAGCAGCATTATTGCTGTGCATACAACTCAATTTTCACTTGAAAATAACTGCATCTCAGAGTATTACTATATTGAGGTTGGCAGTATTTCAGTGCCTCAAGGTTTGAGGGGTTTTTAAATACTCTTCTACTAATTCCAAATCACTATGAAAAAGTAACTGACTTCATGAGGGAGAATGATTCCAGAGCCAGCAGAGGGCACAAAAGTTAAATAATAAGTATTATTTGGAATTAAGTTCTATTTTCTATCTAATTTCTATTTCACATACTTGTCTCAGGGAATGCCTTGAAAGATTCTTTGTAGTTTCTGTTCCAGTTTTTAAGTACACACAAACTGTTTTCCATAGCCATGATTTCTTTTTGAGCTTTGGAGATCTTTGCATCCAAATCATCACCTTCTTGTTGAAGTGCTTCCTTTTCCTGTGCAGCCTGAAAGCAAACCCACTATTTTAGGTGACTGCAGACATACTGAAAATACTAAGGTAATTATACAGAAAATATTTATTATACAGCAATATTTAGGGGTTAAAAGTAAGGTTGTCTAAGAGCCATGGGAAATCTGTAGCTTAAATAATTTAATTATAATGAATGATGTTGATAAAATACCTTAATTACATAGTAGGCCTGACTTTTCATCTCCTCTCCTTCAGGTGGCATCATGGAAAGAGTAAAAATTTCATATCTGCGTTTCAGTTTATCAATTTTCCATAGGCGATCTTGAAATTCAGCACTGATTTGTTTGGAGAGAAAATAAATGGGTTGAGAAAATGTTTGTCTGGTAGTGTGTTGTGGGCAGTTCTTGCTGCAGCAGTTTAAATTCCTGGTGTTATTCTAGCAGCCAGTACCAGGAATTGTGCTGCTACAGGTCTTGGTGGTTTTTTGTGTTCTCCCAACCACAAACATCCCTTGTTCTGGTTACCTATGTGCCTTTTGAAGTTCTAAATGGAGTCAAATCTGTTTTCACATCGCAGATCACTGCATCCTGGGAGGCTGTGCCACAGTCCTTCCTCAAACTTACAGGTCTGGCAATGCACTCCCAGAGCATCTCCAGCTGCCCCCTGTGGATGGTACCTTAACATTCCCACTGCAGGATGAGTGTGAGGAACAGCTGGGAACAGCCCCAAATCAGCCTCTGTGGAAGTATCCAACTGCTGGGTGGCACCAAAGGAAGAAGGCCACAGTCTGTGCCTCTCAATCACACTAAATCACTCTAATTCCCATTGTGAGGGGTGTGGTCAGCAGGGCAGTTCAGCTGCTGAAGTGTTCATTTTTGGCTGAAGCTAGATACTGGGTTTTTAGGGCTAAAACCATCTCAGATACTTTGGATTGATTATTACAGGAGGGAAATGTTATTTCTGTGTCATTGCTTTTTAAGAGGGTGCATATGTAGTTAGAAAGATTTAATTTGTTACATAGGATACATAATTGAAAGCTCACTAGTTAGAAAGAAAAAGCCCAACCAAATGAAATACATCACAAAGCAAACCAGTCTTAGTGTTTGAATCAAAGAAATTACAGTTTTATCAAGCAGCTGGGAGTAAACCTACTTTAAAAGCAACTTTTCTGTTTCATATACTTTGGCATACCTCCAGACACATGGTTTCACATGTCCAGATTATTTTGAAAAAGGCAGAGTCACACACACAGTGTTTACTGTAAAAAGATGTCTGTGACTGAGGTTTCCTCTCACTTCTGCTGAGGCTCCTTATTCACAGCAAAGCCACTGATCTCCTGTTCACCAAAGGGTTAAAGCTGCAGCCTGGGGGGGGGTCACAGACAGGGTCTCTTGCTGGCCTCAGCTGTCTTGGTAGATAACTTTGAGCAAGATTTATTTAATCTTCAATTTCTCTTATGGTGAAGCTGGGTAAAATGCTTCTCTTTTTAGCAAGTCCCCATAAAAAATGAAGTCAGTCAAAGCTACAAGTTGAATTTTCATAAGAACTGTTACCTCATGCGATGCCGTTCCTGATCCAGCAGCCTTATCTGGGACTCCAGCATTGCCTTGTGGATCCTGATTTCCTCAGTTCTTTCTGCTATGGCTTTCTTTAACTCCAATTGTTGTTTTTCCAGTGTAAGAACTTTCTCTGCTTTATTACACAGGGTATTTCGAAGGCGCTTCATTTCTAGTTTTAAGAGATTATCTTCGACCATCATCTCCTAATCAGTGCCAAATGGTATCAAAATAAGAAGTCCTTGTTTTAATTAAGATTATTTATAATTTAGTAAGTTAATACTTATTAATTTTATATATATAAAACTGTAAGACTCATTTTGCTCTGCATTTAAAAGTCTTGTAATTTTCTCATTTGCCAGCCGTCTAACATGGTGACTGTGATGGGGGTAGATTGTTTCCTGAATGGTTTTATACAAATTCATCCGACTTTCTAATTCAGGCTGAGGTGTGGGTTATTAGACTTTTCCTTCTACAACTTTATGAGTTTAGGTGGTTTCAAATAAAATTAAAGACCTTAGAAGGAGCTTTCTGGAGCAGTTAATATCTCACTCGAACCATAAAAACTGCCTTGGAGTATATTCTAGATTCTGTAGGCCTGCAAATCTTGTTGTTACATGAACAAATTTTGTATATAACAAAGCTTATGAAAAGCAGCAAGTAGTGAACTTCATTAGCATGCAAATACGTTAAATCATTCTTTTCAAACCTCATATGATTCCAATTTGACCAATTTTTATCCAAGTGCTTTTAAGTCATCAGCTTCTTTTGTTCTCCTGAATTTCATCCCCACAAAAAAGTTCCATATTTAGGGAAAGAGTTTTTCATTGAGGAGGAAGTGCACCAGTTAAGTCAAAGGAAAAACTCTTTCCCCTGCTACTTAGACTCTGCTTTTTTCTACTATGTTAGTGCTTCCTTCAGGAAGGCTACAGCTTACTGCAGAAAAAAAGATTGTGCAACAATTGGAGGAGTGGGAACTGTATTCTTCTGCTTATCAAGATGTAAGGAAAGGATTTACACATTGTTTCTAATTCCTTAAACTGTCATATAAATTGATTCAAATCATCTGTTAGAAAAAAAAAATGCTTACAGTTTAATAACAATACTGTGCCAAACTTAGTAGGCATCACAGCTTGAGAATAAAAACTCAGTGTTACATAAAGACATCCTTGAGCAGTAAATATATTTTCTATTTTAAACGTAATTGTTTCTCAGAGGAAAAAACACCAACACCCTCTGACCTGGTGGATATTGTGGTATAACTGATGTGGGATTAAATTGATACTTCATCAAACTTTATGCTGTGGAGAGAGGAGAAGCAACACTTTGCCTAGTATGATGATAGAGATGAAGATGACTTCAAAGTTTGGGAAAGTAGTGTAAATTAGAAAACTATAGGAAGTGTACTTATGGATATAATGATGTAGCACTGTGGAAAGCAGATGATATTCCAAAGAAACAAGAGCGTTCTGTATAAGTAAAGTTGCAAAATAATACTGTACCTGCTTAATGTGTTTTGCTTTTCTTAACTCCTGAAGTGATCTCTCATTGACAAGAGTTAGTTCTTCTATCTTCACTATCAAACCACTTGTTTCTTCTCTTGTCTTATCAATTGTTCTCTTGGTGATTTGGACATCATTCTGTTTCAAAAAAAGTTGTATTGAACTTATTTCAGTGAATGTAAATTGCAACAAAAGCTACCAGTTAATTTTAAATGAGATGTATTTAAGTCCTGGAGCCAGGAACCATCATCATGATGTGTCCAATATGCTGCTCTGCAAACCCCATGGCATGACCTAATGCAGAGTGCTGCATGGAGACTCTGGACAACTTTAAATGCAACTGTATTTACGAATTTATGAAAGTAATAGCTTTACAAAACAGCATTCTCCTATTTCTGCATGGGCCTAATGATAAACTCAGACATTTGCAAGCAGTCAGTCACATGCTGATGAAAGCTCAGCTTGTCTTTCCAACATTCAATGCTTGTCTTCATGCTAAGGTGTCTCACTTGGGCAGTAATAATCTATTTTTCTGGAAGTTATAGGGAATTTTCTACATGGGTTACACGAAATTCAGATACCCTTTAGTCTAATACCAACTTCTTAATTACTAAGACCCAATCTACTTAATTCGCTGAGGTTTCTAAATGATATACAGTCAAAATGATGTTCTAAGGAAGTTACCTGAAGCTTCCTGTACAGTGACTGCAGAACATCATATGCCTTTTTCTTTTCTTCTAAGGTTTTCTTAAGTTCAGCAACTTTTCCTTCCAAAACTTCTTTTTCATCTGAATTAACCTCCCCTTCTAACCGTGACAGCCGTCTCTGTATTTGCTGAATATAAAAATCCTGTTAAAATAAATTTGAAGAGAATTAACAGTCTGAGATAAGCAATAAACTTGGATCTAAATGTTGGCTTTAGGACAGTCACCCAATTAAGCTATTGTTTTTATAATAGTTTCTGGCTTTTAGACCTCATTAGCAAAATATCTCAGATGACTGATGAGCAGTGATGGTTTGGGGTAATCTTCTAGAAGAGTAACAAAGCACGCTCAGCACAGGCTGCTGTAGGGAGGCTTACAATGCAGTTGCCATCTTGTTGCTACCAGTGGATGCTGATATAAAAGCAAATTTTCAAAGTGGTGCATAGGAAATATGCACATAATCCAATTACTAAATAACAGGATTTTGGCATGTACCTTTTGTATTGCTTTAAAAATATACCCTGAGGTGTCTGTGGTTCAGAGGGATCAAAGTAAAGAATGGATTTTAGAAATTAGTGGGAAAAGCAGCAGATCCAAAAAATAATGAAGCACACAAGTGCGAAGTGTAGGTGATATACTTTGGCAAGTTTCAGTAATTTCAATTTTATCTTTACATCTAGAAACAGAAATAAATGCAGACTTCAAATGATAATGCATAACGTTTACAAAATGGAAAACCATTAAAGATTACAGAATTCAAACAATGTGCTATCAGTAGACTCAAGAAACAATCACAGTATGAAAATACATTAATATTTTACCTGGTTATATATTAATTCTTGTTGTTTTAACAGGTCTGTGTCAAGTTTGCGCAGTCGACTCTTGAGATTTTTAAGTGATTTTTGACCTCCTTCAATTTCTGCCAGAACAATCTTCTCCTTATCAGTCTGCACTTTTAACTCCTGAGTCTTCTTGAAAAGTAGGTCCTTTAACTGTCTCATTTCATTTTCTTTTTCCTGGTGACAAATTGATCATTAAGTAGAAGAAAGAAGAAATAAATCACATCAGAATTAACTTCTGAGAAATTATTTGTTTTTGTTAATCATAGGTAGATAAAAATTATTATAACTATATCCATTAATATGAACATGGATTTTTTTAAGTCTTCGAAATGGTTGGCATAAAAAAAGCATTTGACATAAAGAGAAAGTAATACTTTTTATTCATTTTTAAATATCTAATCCTACCCTACAATTACATTACTTTTTTCCCAGTTATGCTACTCTTTTCAGCCTTTAAGAAAACTAAATTCCTGTCATTCTTTTCAAAAAATCTCCATACTGCCTCCAGCATCTGTGAATATTTGAGAAATATAATACAAAGATTTTCAATGGTTTTTTAAATCTTGTAATGCTGTATGTGCACATATATGTATGTGTGTGTTTATCTAAGATGGAATAATTCTGAAAAATTACACTTTCTAAAATCACTTCTTTTTTCTCAGAGGTAAGTTGTCATTAACACCTAAATCAGTGCAGGAAATGAGGTTTTAGTAGGATAAAAAACAATGCCAAACATTTCAGGTAACCTAAAATGGACTGAAAACAATGAAAATTGAGATTATTTTCTTTTTATAACCCTAATAAGGAAAACAATTTTATTATTTCCCTCTCTCCTTCCACCTTTCCCATACGCATAGCCAAAGACCTTCCAAAGCTCAGGCCATTGGGCCTGCCAGTTTCCTGTGAGGTACATCCTAAAACAAGTGATGTGATTTTCCCTTCCTGCTCCAAAGAACTCATTTACATTTAGCTCAAGTCTGGTACAGAATTTGAAGATGTACATTTAAATTAATATGCAAAACACCTGAGAACTCACTTTTCTACACTGATTAACAACGTGTTTATCCTGAAATTAATATGTATGTAACCATCTTGCTGGCTTAAATAATGGTGAAAGATAATTTAATGCCTTCTCTAAGGGTTTGTAATCAATTGCCCATTTTACCCAACAGAATTTTTTTTGCAGTTGCACTTGCTGTAAGTGCAATTCCAAATTCAAAACTCAGGATGGAAAAGGCAAGTGTAAATTTAATATGAACTTATTATGGACTGTAGCACATGTCAGTAGGCTTTGCATCATGCTTGAACAAAGGAACTTTCATTTGGAAGCAAACTGATTTTTAAGCACGTGCCAAATGCTGAGCTGTATCTCTGAAGCTAATGACAATTATAAATTTATCCACTGACACTGGACCATGATTTGACCTTCACTTCATGGTCTTTATTACATATCTAAATTAATTTATTTAACAGAAATTGTTGCTCTCCCTCTAAGTGAGGTTGTTAACAGAGATAAGACATTCAACAAGCCTCACTGTGCAACAGTGTTTTGCCACTGATTGAAGAGGGAGAAGTACCACAGAACTAGAGAGCACAACAGTGACATTTCATCCATATTGTCCCTGTAAATATCTCTTCACAGTAAATTAACAGAGGCAGCAAATAGCCATGTGTGTCTAATGGTGATGGAAGGGAGGCTTCTGATTAATACATTACAGACATTGTTCAAGAAGAGTTCATCCTAGCTAAAATATTCCCCTGCAGCTGTGGAGCTGCCAAGCTCAATGTCACCTTAGGTTATCCGCCACAGCCACGGGTAAAGAAACCCTGCTAAGGCTTTTGCCACCCTGGAAACTGTCTAAAGGGGAAGCAAAGAAGGTTTTCATTTTAATGAAATGCTACACCATTACTTGTTTTCAAATTATCTGAAAAGCCAAAACAGTAAGGCCTGTAATTTAAGAAACTCTCTATAAAGGAAAGACATCCCATCTCTAGTTTCTGAAAGTGTATTTAAAATGTGTGATTAATGCCTGTGGAGTTAAAAAGTTTGAAAAATGACATTCACGCTACTGCAAGGCATTATTTCACATGCATGCTCTAGGAAACATAAAATAGGGAAGAAAAAAAAAAAGAGCATACAGTGGTATGAAAGAGCATGCAGAGGTACAGCTTTGTTTTCAGTCGCGTGGGACACCTGCTGTCACATTAATTTAACCTGGTCGTTCCAGAGCAATGAAAGCTTCACCATATCCAATGCTCAGTCCAGCAAAATGTAAAAGAATATTTCTGTCATGTTCAGTCAGAAGCTAATTCGTGAAAATACTTTAAGAGAATTAGCAGCAAAATGACAAACAGTATAAGCATTTCTTGAAATGCAGGAAAGTTCAGAAGACTGCATTACAACACTGCATTTATTCAAAAGCTTTTTACAGCTAAGCAGATGATATAGAATTTTTTTCCCCTATACTTAATTTGCAACCTAAGAAGTGGGTTTTTAATTTTATAAAAGTATTATTAGTTATGTTAAAAAAATAATCACCTTACTATAGCTTGTATATGCCACTTCTCTGATCAAAATCCTTATTCACAAAAATGAATCTAAAGTGAACCAGTAATTATTTAACAGTCCACAAGTTAGATGTGTCAGAATTAAAACAATGAAAAGCAGACCAGGCCAGCCACATCTGATTAAGATTTCTAAATATTTTTTGAACTGTTTGCCAAAATCACAGCTCTTTGCAGGTTTTTAAATTTTGGTGGTGTTTTACTAGAGCAAAGAAGTTTTTGGTGGCAGTGTTGAAAAGTCATCCTGACAAGATTCTCAGTCTTTAAAAACCTTATTGATGGGTATCAGTATTCTGAACTAATACAGTTAGAATTACTAGGATCATTTATTTTCCTCCAGAGTTTTTTCAGCACAGACACATCTACATGCACACTTACTTCAGTATTTGATGAAATAGCTACATGTCATATCAATATTTTAATTTCCTTTTAATAGAATATTAAAGGGATAATTTTAAAATATAAAGCTTGCAAATACGAACAACTCCCCATTTCTAGAACCCATGAAAAACATTTTACCTCAACACTTTTTTCTTCTTCTTTCAATATTTCTTCCAACCTCAAAGCTTTCTCTTCTGCACTGAGCGTCTCCTCAATCGCAAGCTTCAGTTTATCAGAAAGACTTGCATTTTTTTCATTAAGGAGTTTTAATCTAAACAAAATGACAGAAGTTAAATGTAGGTTGCCTAGACAATGCTGCCAAAAGGAAGCAGCAAATCTGACTGAGCAGTTGCCTGTCTAAACTTCAACCTATGGTAAGCAAAGCCCTGATTTTTTCCCCCACCCTTTAAAAACAAGGATTACCAAGAGTATTTTGCCTAAATCACCCAGTACCAAATCTATGCATGAAATAACCAGAAAGTTGGAGATTTCAGTCATCAACATTATTTAAGGTTCTTTTCTATTTCAGGGATTTCGTTGTATTATTAATCCTTACCAAAGTTATCTTTAAAGGTCTGTTTCTTACCTGGCTTGTTTTCCCTGAATTTCTTTCTTCAGATTGGTAATTTGTGTTCTCAAAGACTCTAGATCAGAAGCAGTTCTGTTCACAATGGATTTCAAAGTCTGCAGCTAATAAATTACAAAAAAGAGCAGGAAAGCTCTTACTTACTTTGGTACATGTTAAGATATTTAAAATTATATTTTCCTATTAATTGGAAAGTATTCCATTACTTTGAAACAGTGCTCTCCAAATGAGGAGTGCTGCAAATTCTGAGGCACTGTAAATTGGCCCAATATACTAATTACATAGTATGAGTAATGGGAAAAAATAATAATAATTAAGAACATGAATTATGGAGGTGCTATGGGCTGCAATTCTTATCCAACAGCATCTGTATAAGTGGAACCATGGTTTTATAGTGCACAGCTGACTTTGCTGAGGTTCTTTGTGAACATGGATAACCTTATTTATCTAATAAACATTTCTATGTCAAACTTTGCTGGATACATAAAATTATTTTGATTAAGATATCACTATGACAAAAATACACAGATGTTTAATTTGGTAAAAATACATGACAGCATACACCCATTAAATAGGTTAAGAATACAATCAGTAGCTCTTTCATCTTCATAGTATAACTTAACAGCATAAGTTTAATTGTTTTCACTTTCACAGATGAAGAAAACTGATCAAGAGCATGTATAGCAGGTTTCTTAGAGGTCACAAGTTGCTGCCTGGACTGTCTCCTTCTTTCCTTGTTTCTCACATGCATCCCACAGATATTGTAATAAGGGGAGACTGTTCTATTATCCCATCATGAAGTATTAATTGTGAAAAACTTCAAGCAAGAATCTCACAGCTTGAGATGAAAACCGACCAATTCTACAAACCCTCAAGCTTGCATGAATTATAGGGTAATCTAATAGCCTATACCTTGTTTGAGCTACCTACAGTTTAATTAGGAGATCAGTCTATGAACCACCTGCTACAGAAAAGCTATCCTAAGTTAAGGCAACAGCAGATGCAAGGTTTTTCAAAAATCACTAAGCTTGCCGAGGACCCCAGTGTTACCATTTTCTTGTTAAGAAAAAACTTACTCAGGTGATACAAGTGTATCCCTTCTCAGCAGAGCCATCAATCTTGAATTACTTCTTCGAAATACTTCTACAGGCATTTAAGTAATTAAGCAGTGCAGCTCATTCCCAGATTTAAGTGGAGATTCAGTATGGACAGCATCAAACATGGCTTGTTCACAGGGCAGCCCTCTTGATTAGAAAGCCACGTGAAAGCACTGGGTGCTTTCCCCAGGAATTGTAACCTGACTGCCAGGCCATCAACACACACTCCTGAGAGCAGGGGGCAGGAATTGTTTGGAATCTGGAAGAGATTTCTTTCACCTTTATACAATACTGCAGTCTATGTATGCTAAAGGAAAGAAGCCTCCTGAGGCATCTAACAGTGTTAGACCATTTAAGAGAAAATTCCTCCATTTTACACCCACACAACAGAGAACACATTCCTATCTTTTCACCACTCTCAAATACAGGATTAAGTTGAGGGTTCGGATCCCAATAAACAGGACTTGGCTGAGAAAAGCAGCATTTTGCTGAATTATTAAGAGCCTAGTATAAAACCAGAGAAAAGGAAATGCTTCCATCTGGTCCTCAGTTATAGCTTCAGTCTGTTTTCCTGAACTGTTTGGTCACTCTTACCTCATCCTGCAGCTGAGTCCTTCGAGTATCCTGAGTCTGGAACTCCTTTCGGAGGTTGTTTGCTTCCCGCTCAGCAGTAAAGATTTTCTTTTCATATTCCATATTGTTAACAGTTTCATTTACCAAAAAGGCAGTCTTCTCTCTCAGCAAAATTTCTTTGTTTTGGATCTCCTGTTTTGTCTCTGCAATTAGCTATCAGGATAAAAATTTCTTAGATTTGCTTGCACTAGTTTGTGTTGGATTAATAAAGGGTACAACCAGAAGATCAATTCCTATTATGATTACTATCTGCCTGAGACAGCCCAGTAATCATTCTTAAAATTGTTTTATTCCATGGATACATCACACCAAACACTACAGTGGTTTTGGACTGGAAACCTCCAAAATATTCCAATAATTTAAAAACACAAAGACACTAAACTCTTAAGAAAATAAAATAATTCTTTATTGATTAAATTGTGAAAAAAAAGCTAAGCAAAACTTCAGGTGTACTTGAAACAGATGAAATTAAACAGGGAAACTACTAGCATTAGTGATGCTTACTTTACCTGACAGATTTATAGCTACTCAGTGAAAACTGTGCTTTTTGAAAGGTTCGGTAAAACATTAGCTACCCAGAAAATTATGCTGTAGTTTTGATGTCAAAAAAAAAAAACACATCAAAACCAACCCCAGATATGGATCAGTTACAGGAGTTTTACCAAAGCACATTGATCAATCTCCTGATCTCTTTTTTGCATCTGCTGAATTGCATTCTCCCACTGCCTGATGACTTCTTGCCTTTCTTGATGAACCCTGCGAAAATCTTCAGCTGCTCTGTCAAGTTCCATCTGTTTAAAAGAAAGCACCTGCATGATTTCTGGAGTTAAAAATGACACATTGTTCTCTTTGAGAACCTTAAACACAAACCTGAGCTGTCATGGTTTCTGTAAGCTCATTATCCAGAGCTCTGCGCTTCTGGTTTGCTTCCATGGTTAACTTTTCTATTTGAAGGGTTAATGCCTAAAATGAAAGGATATGAAAATATTTGAAAATTAAGTATTTGAAAATAAATAGATCACATTTTATGAATTCCTAAAGCCCTGCTACAATCAGGGGTTAAATTATTGAGGCATCAATTTTATTGTGTTCTAGAAAACAAAAAACTGACAGTGTAGCCTCCCAGATTTTCAGTCAATACAAGTGGCCATAAGAACCAAACTGCACCAAGGCCAAAGTAACCCTTGACTGTGTGTAAATGTGTGTGTGGTGTCCTTGGCATGCAGCAGTGAGAGTGCTTGTGTAAACCAAAGGTTTTTGGGTTAAGTATTTAATGAGAAAAAAATCAAATTTCTCCTCACTCTATTTAAAGGCTAAAAAGAATAATAACCAGGGTTTCTTATCTCTACATTAA
Organism: Irena cyanogastra; assembly: GCA_013397155.1. Lineage (NCBI taxonomy): Eukaryota > Metazoa > Chordata > Aves > Passeriformes > Irenidae > Irena > Irena cyanogastra. The sequence goes on along the minus strand of VWZV01017135.1, from coordinate 1,478,306 downwards.
TAATATATTTGGGAACTCACCCTTATAAACCCGGAACTTCTGACTGGAATTCCTCTTTATACAGATATATATGTTTATGTCTTCCATTATTCCAGGTAGCTTTACTGAAGTAGCTGTAATTTGTTCTCAGCAACATTAATAAATTCAGTTCTAAGGGAAATCCTACACTATTCATCCATACTTGGTGTGAATTTTTTAACAAACTTCTCTTAATTCAGTGGCACTGTTTTCTAGACTTTATTATCTATTTGTGCACCCTCTCAAAAATTTAAACTTAAATCTTACCCAGATGAACAAGCAAATTAATGTCTTCAATTATGTCTCTCATTATTGTAAAACCTGTTATCTCAACTTCAAAATGAGCCTCACGTGGAATTGCACTGTTGTGCCAAATGGAAACCAGTTTCAAAGCAGTGTTGTACAAAATCTTGTCTTCATTTTATCTGACTTGATAACATAACAAGGTCTTCAAGTGATAAAATGGTTCTTCCTTTGGTTTCTGAAAATTGCTGCAATTTCTACTTACTCCTAGTTTCCCTTCATCTTGCAGTGCATACTTCTGGATTGCAATGGAATCATTATCTGTAAGATTTATTTCCTTTAGCCAGCTCTCCAGAAGTTCCTCATCCCAGTTCATCTGTTGTTTCAAGTTTTCCAGCTTCTTAGTGGTTTTAACTATAGTATTCTAATAAAAGAAGAGAAAATTAAAGGTTCAATATCAAATGTCTAATATCCATTGAATAGTAATTGAAGCAACCAGTTCAAGCTACTGTAACAAGTTTACTTACATCTCGTCCACAGAATTGATAGTTTTCTTTTTTATTAATTGTGTGTTATACTTGAGGAATAAAATTGGACATCCTGGTCTTAAAGTAAAAACAAGACAACAGGCTGCCGCAAATTTAAAATGCAAATACTTTTAAATAGAAAAGTCAGCCTCTGGCAAGATATACCCATATGCAGGGTATTTGTTGCATATAATAAACTGATCTGAGGCATCCAAAGGTAAAGTTTCTGCCTCACTCATTAAGGCCCAGGTGTTAGACCCTTATCCTACCTATCAATTTTCAAATGTGACCTCTTCACATGACTGTGAAGAGACTTCCTGACACAAAAATGAGAGAATCTAGATCCAGCTGAACAGTGTGAATGTCTTCATCTTGCTACCTATTCTAGGAGACTGGAGATTACAAACAGACTTCAGAAGAAAAAGAGCAAATTAAAAAATATATAATTAAATAATGAACAGAAAGAAAAAGAGTTCCAAACCCAGAAGACCACCTGTAATTGAGTAGCATTAGATTACTTTGTAACTTAATCCAAATCTTTGATCTTGAAATCATGACCCAAGTTTATTTTATGTAGAGAATATTTGCCACCAACCATTTGATTTTTAAACCATTAAGAAAATACCTGTGTGAATTAGGAATACAAGAATTAATGATATGGATGTGTGGCTGTGTACCTGGCATTAAGAACAGAATTCTTTCAATATTTAATTAATAGTTGCTAAGTCTTGGCCAGTCTATGCAGTAACATTCTCAGTGTTACTCTACTTGCCTACACAGGGAAAAGCCCATCCAGACCATCTACTACAGTTTATAAGCTTTAATTAAAACTAGCTATTCTTGACTTACACTACCATAGCTGTACATACAAGTGAGGACAAGCCATGAAATTTTGCAATATAGGTGTTTCCTTCCAAAAATGTCAAGCCTTACTTCTTGAATGTTTTTCTTTTCTCTCAAGGAAGCTATCTCATCTTTCAGTCGTTTAATGTCGTTTCTGAGACGTCCATATTCCCTCTCAGCAAGGGCTTTAAAGTGATGTTCAGTTTCAATTTCATTCTCTTTGGCTTTGTAAAGAGACTGCAGAATAATAAAGTTCAGTATTTTACAATAAACAAAAGGCACACATCAACAAACTTTTCTTTTACGTACAATCGAATCCCAAGTCAGAGATGGTTTCACCATGTAAATGAAGGAATTGTCAGAGAAAATGTATTGGTTTGATTTTAGTATCTCAAATACATATATTCTTATATATACATATGTACACATTGTATCAAGTATCCACAGATTAACTTTTTATAGCCCTAAAAACTCAATTCTAAGATTTTTCACCCAAGATTCAGAATCTTAACATTTCAACATCAAAATCTTAGTTTCTTGATCACCAGCAACTTTACATCAGATTCAGGAGGCACAGAAAAAAATATTTTATTGTTCTGTGCTGAGAGAGACCTCCCCTGCTGGCCTATAGCAGTACCTGGATATTGCCTAACCTTTCTTTCCTTTAATTCAAATTAATGCTTGAATCTGGCTAAAAAAATTAAGAAGTTGTTCAGCTGCAGGGAAGTTTCTTAAGACTCTTCTACCTAGGCTATTTTATCTGAAAGATGAAAATCTTTGTCTCAAGACTCTTTAGAAATCTAAACCAGCCTTTTTGGTAAGTTAATTCAGAGTGCAGGTAAAGACTTAGACTTGACCATCTCACTTCATTTTTTCATGTCTGTGAATTAAGTCTTCCCCAGCATTTCACAACTAATTCTTCACCATTATAAAGATTATAATTTTTTTCCCTTACACTGGTGTTTTCCTTGATAATTTTTTTTTTATTAATACCTACAAAAGTCCCCATTCAGAAAGAATTCTAAGATGCACCCTTCCTGGCTTCTTCCTAGGTACAGTAATTTGAATTTCGATGGTCTTAATGACCATCAAATAATATCACTGAGGTACATAGTTTAACTTTTGTTTCCTGTGGAAATCCTGAAATAAAGGCCTAACAAAGCTGGCCAAATAGATAGAGATACCAGTCACAGAGGGATACTCAGGTTATAGTCTATCTGACAAAACAGATCTGGCCAGAGGTGGTGATTTACCTGAGAGAAGCTTATCTCNCTCCCGCGCGGCCCCGCGGGCCGGGCCGGGCCGGGCCGGGCTGGGCTGAGCGCGGGGCGCGGTGGGCCTGCTGCGGGCGGACGCGGCTCATTGCGGGTCAGCGGGCCGGGCATGGGCTGTGCCGTTCGTAGGCGTGCTGCAGAGGAGGGTGTCAACCCCAGAGCCGCTGGTAGCCCCTCAGAGCCCCCGGCTCCCCTCAGAATCCCCCGGTGCAGAGCCAGCTGCCCCGGGTCTCGGGCCGGCAGAGGGGCGGTTCATCTGGAGCTGAGGACACCACCTGCCACTGGTGACACCGACTGACAGGTGTCTGGGAGGGTGCACTGTACATGTCTTGTTTCTGAACAGGTCTTTGGCATTATCTCCACAAGTTACAGGTGGGTTTCCTGAGCCACGCAGGTTTCAGGTGACCATAAGCACAAACGCAACATCCTTGTGAACTTGCCTGTCACCTTGTGAAACCATCTCTGCTGCTGGGCTGCAAATAACCCTGTGCCACTGAGTTCCACCATTCACAGACCAAGACACACGCAACACTCTTGGTAGGAATCGTCGAGTCATAGAATGGTTTGGGTTGGAAGGGACATTAAAGCTTATCTGGTTCCAGCCCCTGCCGTGGACAGGGACACCTTCCACTAGCCCAGGTTGCTCAGACCCCATCCAGCCTGGCCTTGAACACTTCTAGGCGTGGGGCAGCCACAGCAGCTCTGGACAACATGTGCCAGGGCCTCACCTCCCTCATAGAAAAGAATTTCCTCCTAATATCTAGTCTAAACCTACACTCTTTTAATTTGGATTCATTCCTCCTTGTCCTGTCAATACATGCTCTGGTAAAAAGTCCCTAAAAAAATGGTAGCCTTGATGCAGAAACCCTCCATTAGTGACAATTGTCTAGCTAAAGCATCTGAAGAGACATTAAAGGAGGTAATCAAAGCATGATTCAAAGGTGCATGAGCCAAACAGCAATAAGCACTGGCAAATGTTTGGGAGGTGGTTTGGAGGAGCAAGGAGTTTGCAGTGAGATTTCTTACAAACATGGGCCCGTGGCAGACTACCAATACAGACCACAGAAGACACTGGTCTTGCCACATATCTATAAATGTATTATGGGATATTTTTAGAGATGAAAAGTTTGCTGAAGGATAGTGAAAGTCAGGCCTGATGAGGACACACCAAAAGCGTGACTTGAAGCGTTGTGGGGATTATTGCTGGTCATTTCACTAATCATCCCCTGAGAACAGTCCTGCATTATTCTTGAAGTATTGAAAGAAAAAGGAACAACAATGTATGAGGGCAACAGTTCCTTAAAAATGAAGGAATGGTACAAGGTTCAATGCCTCAAGCTACCTGTGAAAAAAATATAGATGTCATGAGGAAGATCTTTTTTGTCTCTTGTCTTACCTGGCACGTTTGGCTGTGGATGTTTGTAAGAAGCGCCGAATAATATTTTTGAAGCATCAAGGATAATGTAGTGTCTTGAGACAGTAACTGGCAGCTAAGCAGCCTCCTGCCACCTTCCTGTTTGCCTTCTGGGATGTATGAAGTTGTGATGGCCAGTGACCTGTGTTTTGATCTTGCTGTATGTGCACTTTCCCAGTCTGCAGCTCAGTGATGATGTGTCTGGTTGTGAGAATGATGTGCTGAGTACAGTTAGTGTCTTCCAGAGGAACACGGGATGATTGGACCTTCATTACCAATGTGGGCAAGACAGAGATGCGGATGATGCAGAAATATAGCTGAGATACATGGCCATTAAAAAGAAGGGAAACTTCTATAGGCAGAAAATTGAGACTTAAGATATCTATATATATATATCTATATAGATATCTATATATATGTATCTATATATATATCTGTGTATCTATTCCTGATTCAAGCATACATGGAGGAGACTTCTAGAAGCTGGACATCTGTAGCCAGGTGACTTTTCAGAACGAAATCTTAGGACCAGCAGCTCGCAGCACTGCATCAGAACTGGGGATTAGCACAAAGGGATCAGTGCAGAGGTGATGCAGGGCTATGATGACAAGGAGGGAGCCTCAGCTGAGCCTCAGCTGCTTGGACAGTGTCAGATGAGCACGTGGCCTGCAAAGGACTGAACCTTTTGACCCCCTCAAGGGTCCTGTGCCAAGAGCCACCTATCGCAGAGTGCGGGGAGG
>VWZV01017135.1:1416711-1472542 GCA_013397155.1 Irena cyanogastra | reverse complement strand
CGCGGCTCATTGCGGGTCAGCGGGCTGGGCATGGGCTGTGCCGTTCGTAGGCGTGCTGCAGAGGAGGGTGTCAACCCCAGAGCCGCTGGTAGCCCCTCAGAGCCCCCGGCTCCCCTCAGAATCCCCCGGTGCAGAGCCAGCTGCCCCGGGTCTCGGGCCGGCAGAGGGGCGGTTCATCTGGAGCTGAGGACACCACCTGCCACTGGTGACACCGACTGACAGGTGTCTGGGAGGGTGCACTGTACATGTCTTGTTTCTGAACAGGTCTTTGGCATTATCTCCACAAGTTACAGGTGGGTTTCCTGAGCCACGCAGGTTTCAGGTGACCATAAGCACAAACGCAACATCCTTGTGAACTTGCCTGTCACCTTGTGAAACCATCTCTGCTGCTGGGCTGCAAATAACCCTGTGCCACTGAGTTCCACCATTCACAGACCAAGACACACGCAACACTCTTGGTAGGAATCGTCGAGTCATAGAATGGTTTGGGTTGGAAGGGACATTAAAGCTTATCTGGTTCCAGCCCCTGCCGTGGACAGGGACACCTTCCACTAGCCCAGGTTGCTCAGACCCCATCCAGCCTGGCCTTGAACACTTCTAGGCGTGGGGCAGCCACAGCAGCTCTGGACAACATGTGCCAGGGCCTCACCTCCCTCATAGAAAAGAATTTCCTCCTAATATCTAGTCTAAACCTACACTCTTTTAATTTGGATTCATTCCTCCTTGTCCTGTCAATACATGCTCTGGTAAAAAGTCCCTAAAAAAATGGTAGCCTTGATGCAGAAACCCTCCATTAGTGACAATTGTCTAGCTAAAGCATCTGAAGAGACATTAAAGGAGGTAATCAAAGCATGATTCAAAGGTGCATGAGCCAAACAGCAATAAGCACTGGCAAATGTTTGGGAGGTGGTTTGGAGGAGCAAGGAGTTTGCAGTGAGATTTCTTACAAACATGGGCCCGTGGCAGACTACCAATACAGACCACAGAAGACACTGGTCTTGCCACATATCTATAAATGTATTATGGGATATTTTTAGAGATGAAAAGTTTGCTGAAGGATAGTGAAAGTCAGGCCTGATGAGGACACACCAAAAGCGTGACTTGAAGCGTTGTGGGGATTATTGCTGGTCATTTCACTAATCATCCCCTGAGAACAGTCCTGCATTATTCTTGAAGTATTGAAAGAAAAAGGAACAACAATGTATGAGGGCAACAGTTCCTTAAAAATGAAGGAATGGTACAAGGTTCAATGCCTCAAGCTACCTGTGAAAAAAATATAGATGTCATGAGGAAGATCTTTTTTGTCTCTTGTCTTACCTGGCACGTTTGGCTGTGGATGTTTGTAAGAAGCGCCGAATAATATTTTTGAAGCATCAAGGATAATGTAGTGTCTTGAGACAGTAACTGGCAGCTAAGCAGCCTCCTGCCACCTTCCTGTTTGCCTTCTGGGATGTATGAAGTTGTGATGGCCAGTGACCTGTGTTTTGATCTTGCTGTATGTGCACTTTCCCAGTCTGCAGCTCAGTGATGATGTGTCTGGTTGTGAGAATGATGTGCTGAGTACAGTTAGTGTCTTCCAGAGGAACACGGGATGATTGGACCTTCATTACCAATGTGGGCAAGACAGAGATGCGGATGATGCAGAAATATAGCTGAGATACATGGCCATTAAAAAGAAGGGAAACTTCTATAGGCAGAAAATTGAGACTTAAGATATCTATATATATATATCTATATAGATATCTATATATATGTATCTATATATATATCTGTGTATCTATTCCTGATTCAAGCATACATGGAGGAGACTTCTAGAAGCTGGACATCTGTAGCCAGGTGACTTTTCAGAACGAAATCTTAGGACCAGCAGCTCGCAGCACTGCATCAGAACTGGGGATTAGCACAAAGGGATCAGTGCAGAGGTGATGCAGGGCTATGATGACAAGGAGGGAGCCTCAGCTGAGCCTCAGCTGCTTGGACAGTGTCAGATGAGCACGTGGCCTGCAAAGGACTGAACCTTTTGACCCCCTCAAGGGTCCTGTGCCAAGAGCCACCTATCGCAGAGTGCGGGGAGGTGACCTGGCTCAATGGAAAGGTGGAATTCCAAAGACACTACAAGCTACTAGAGAGACAGCAGAGACTACAATGGCACTTCCCTGTGTATATATTAGGGGCCCCTTTCTTTCCTATCCAAAATGAGAAGCTCCTTTTAGTCACTGTATGTGAATAATAAATGCAGCTTGCCTTGCAGGGGTTTTAAACTGACACCTGTAATTCATTGTGGCTTTGCAGTGATGAGCACCTGATAATCTTGTATTATCCAAGCTGAGCTTTTGTGTGAAAGAACGTGAGACCATATAGTGCCTGAGAAGAAGAAAGCAAATTATTGGAAAGCTGTTATTAGGTGACCAATCAGTCCTGTTCACTAAGCAAGGCTTAGTGAAAAAATGATAATTTATGAACACATGCCTTAATGCATGCATGAAGGAAATCAAATTAAGTAAATCTTGATGCAGTTAGTTAAATTACACACCAAACTTTTGAATTTTTGTCATCATAAGTGTACTGTTCACATATTTTTGAGTCCAGATTTATACATAGTGTCTGAAAAGTATTAAGTGTTATATGAGTAAAGAGTATTATTTCACAAATTTAATGGAAATTCTACCCTCTTCACTTTCTCTTGCCTGATGCTGACTAAACAAATCTCCATTATATGCTTTTGTTCGTATGGTTCTCCCTTCTCCTGCCTGTGGATATGTGTTCAATAAATGCAGAACTGTTTGCCAGACCTGCTAACCCACCAGATGGTGCTGTGCGTCTGTGGATTCAGGGGGATTTGATGGTGTCGCTTTAAAATAGCACCAGTCAGTTATCAACTCTTCAGTTAAAAGAGAATATAAAATTCCAGTTCTTATATATATATATATATATATATATACGCATGCACAGAAGGTTGTTTTGTTTTATTTTTTAAATTATATCTCTTAAAAGTACTAGAGGAACAGGAGTACTTGTAACATGACAAACTGTTTTTCTGTTAACATTCCTTTTGGGTTGAATTTTCACTTATGTAGATCACTGTGCCCATTTGTTCAAAAGATTTAAATGTAAAACCACTGTTTCTGGCCTTCAAAAGACTTAAAGCTCCTCTTTTACATTTAAAAAAACATCATTTTTGTTTGTTTATGCCTGACGTCCTTAAACAGTTATCTACGTGAAAATAAAGATTTTAATTATGGATTTTTTTCTAATACATGATACTTTTGCTATAAGATATGGGAAAATATTTTTTCCTGACTGTACATCTAAGCCATCCTTTGAAAAAAGACTCATTTAAGGGATTGCTGGATTATTTATAACTAACCCAGTGTAGCCAGTTGGTGGTCAGTGGTCAGTTAATCATTGTTGATAATCAATTTCCCATGTGAACCTTCAAGTGGCCGGGTGTTTGATAATGGGTTGTAATGGTCCACACTGTATCTTCTCTTTCAGATGGGTACACTAAGGCTGCTGGCAAAATGGAAGAAGCAAAAATAGGAAGAGAGATTGAGGAGACCACACAAGTGAGTGTGAGATCAGGACATGCAGGGAGTCTGAAGGATGGAGGATGTGGCATGATAATGACTGAAGTATTGACTAAAAGCCCAATGTCTTTATTGAAACCTAGACCTCCTGACCTGGGTAGGAGAAGCACAATTGCTTGAAAAGGAGAATTGCTCATAATTCAGGTCCGATGTGTTATCGGTTATGTTTACTCTATCACTAACCAGCAAATGATATAAACTAACAGCAATTTAATACATTGGTCTTGGGGAAAAAAAAAGACAAATATGAGCCAAAATCAAATACTTTTGAGGTTTGAGGAAGCTTGATTTTATTCTCTTTATCCTATTCTACACTTTTTGCATAGTTGTGCTGGCAAAGGCTGCAGTATTGCTGGTACAGTGCCTTGGCTTTTGTGTGCTGGAGATGGGTGCGGAGGACAAAAACCCCATCCTTTTGTTGCAATACTCAGTTGAAAAGTTACTATAAGACAATGTGCCATAGGGTAATTTGTTTTACTTGTAGGTCCCGAGTTTCAGCGAGCACTGGGATGTCAGCTGTGAGAGCAATGCCTTTGCTCAGGCAGGAGTGATTTGTGCAGGGGCACAGCAGACCCTGCGTGCCGCGCCCAGCACAGGCGCTGCCTGGCGGGGCGGGGTGTGCCTGCTCCAAACACTGCTCAGAAAACGTTCATGTAAAACCATTACCAGGTTTTATTTAATAACCTCCTAACCCTCTCTCTCTCTCCTCCTCCTCCCCTCTGTTCCTCTAATGCCTTTTACAGCTCTTGCTGCACAGCGTGAAGCCTCAGAGCTGTATTCATCAATGACTCACGCCCTTGCTTAGGGGCCAATTTTCATGGAAGCTATACAGGAAAATTTTGAAATGCACCTATCTCATGCAGGGCACAAGATGATTTCTCTATTCATTACTATTCCAAAAGGACTTGTTGTCCTTTGGAAATGTTCACATATTACTTACATTTGTGTGTGCATGCATACATGTGCAGAGCTAACTTGCCTTTAGATTTGAGTGGTCGAGAAATAAAAATGTATTGTTATTTTCATTGACACTAGTCAGCTGAAGGGTAACTGAGAGCCTGCTTGCACTCAGTGAAAGCAGACAAATGCAAAGGAAAATGCAGCATTGTGCGTTAGGTGAGCAAATTCTACAGACTCAAGCACAAAACTTGTTAAAAATCACCCTTTTGTTTGATGCTATGAGTAGCAGCTTTCTGAGGAATTTGGGAGTAAAGCCAAGGACTTACTCTGAGAAACAAAACTGCAGCTCTGAAAGCTTTTTGTGTACTCAAGGTTATAATACCTTTCGAAAACACTCCAAAAAAATGCATTCATTTCCCTTAAGACACCACGAGTTAACTCAAGTTTTAACTTTGAGGGGAAAGAGAGGTAAAATCATAGAAATTATTATCCAAAATGACCTTTCAGTTTAAAACCCATTTGACAGGAGGGGAATCATTACTGCAAAATTGCCAGTTATAGACTAATTGCGTTCTCAGGGGTTGCTAATTATATCCAAAATTACTTTAAACAGTTCTGGGGAAGAGACTGAGACTTACTGCTTAGCATAAAGCAGTTTATTTACGCATGTACAAAGTAGCTTACATCTCTAAGGGATTAAACCAATTTCAATATTTTACTGTAAATTGTTGTAAAAATTGTGTCATGCAATGATGAATCAGAAGTGGTATGAAAAAAATAGGGAAAAATATACTTTTGCTTTTCATAATTTTTTCCAACAGGCATTTCAAATTGTAATTCTAAAAATAGCTTTTTTTCTTCACTTTTTTTCTTAAACAAAATGGAAAAATCTCTTTCTGCAAATCAGGCCCATCCACTGACATTAATTTCTACCTTCTGTCTGTGCAGGTGAGTTCCTCAAGAATGGGTTAAAGATCAGAATTGGGTTTTCTTTGTTTGTTGATGTTGTTTTGCTAAATGAATTTTGCTAACAAAACTTTTTGCTTGACAGATGACCTTTTTCCATGGCCTAACAAAAGAGAATTGTCTTACAGGAATGCACAGAATTACCAAGCTCCACAGATATGTTACATAGATCAGAAAAATTCACAGCCCTGTCAGAGCCAAAAAATAGCAGTGAGTCTTGTGAAAGCAGTAGTGTGGTCCTTGTTTTAGAGATGACAAAATAGAGGCATGAAAAGGTTAAGTAAATTCCCTCATATTGCCCAGAATACCACGTAGAAAATTGGATTTTTAAAAATTTGTAATTATTTGTAACTATTTTAATTTTTTTTATTATATTTTACTTTATTTTATTTCCAGGCACAGCTTTAGCACCTCTAGGGAAGTAATGGCTGTTTTGTTTACAGTGGGTACCCTGAATCCAATCCAGTTCTTCCTTCCCAAAGTCCATTTGTGCTGTAGAGAATATGTAGGGATTGTGAATGTACTCGTAAGTAGCATTCCACAGTTGAACTAATTGCCAGGCCAAGCGAGGGACCACAGTAAATGGGTGAATAATTTGATCCAAGATGGATTTGTACTCTACCAACACAGCCTGAAATCTTCTAATGCTTTTGGATTTGACTGTGAGCTGTTCATTGTTGTTTGAGCCTGTTCTTTTCTATTACCATATTTTCTCTGGATATCATTTCTGTGTACCTTATCTTTGTATAAAAGGCCACATCTTTACCATATTTCCAGGGAGTAGTCAGTAGAGGCATACAAAATTTACTGCTGTAGACCAAAATATGACAGATAAAGGTAGTGCATTACAAAGTTCTTGCCCTCAATCATGCAGAAGGCTCTCTATGCTTCTGTGAGCAGTGGCACGAATGTGGCTGCACTGTAATGGGAGAAGGGTTAACAGCAAACCAAGACATTTTCTGCAGCAAAAAGAGATGGAATCTTCTCCAAGCAATTACCTTTTATGTAATAAACAATGTCAGTGGTCAATAGAGGGAGTTTTCTTGCCCCAATCCCCTTTCATTTAGCTTAAAATAGAAGTGCTATTAGTTTGACTAGCAGGTTGATGTATCATGAAGCCTGGTCATACCTGGTTGCATGTTAAATTTAACTGCTCCAGTAGCTTTTGTCTATGCTTTCCGTGAATAAAATACAATAATGCATGCTAGAGCTTCAGTGATGTTAGATGCTTTTGTCAGATGTGTCTGTTGATATGCTGCAGCCTTTTGGAATACAGAGTGCCTTGCTTTTTACTACAGATTTTATTGGCATCATGAAGTCATGAGTAGCTTCTCCTGTACTTTTAGCTTCTATTGGCTCTGAAAGTCCAGCTCTAATTACTAATGGATACTTTCAAAAATAATTTCTTTCTGGTAAAGGATGCACATAACCTGTTATCATTAGATATCTGCTGGCAGTAGATTCAGCCCAGCTTATGCTTTGGCTAACCCTTGAAGGAGAGGAAGGTTTGGTAAATGAGAAAAGCCAAAAGCTTTTGTGCTTATATGTGCTTAAGGTAACGAGGAATTTAAAGATTACAACAACATATCTGTCCTTCTATGTACAAGCTGTGGCTCTCATTGGATGTGATGCTCCTCATGGATGCAGTGAGATGTGACAGAATGGTCACACAGCTGAGTATTCCATGGCTGAGTAGCCCTCAGCTCAGTTACAGGACACAGACAAACAGAGCTTCAAGGCACCATGTTTCCTTTGTGTTACATATATCACCTCTGTCTGCTGTCCTTTCTAGTGGAGTGCAGCTACTGTGATCTCTTTCCTGACCATCAGTTTTCTTGTGTCTTCTTTTTTGCTTCAAAAATACATTTATTTGAAGCAGAGTTGAAGTAAAAAAATAAAATTGCAGCACAAAATCAGAAATAAAAGAAGTTAGTCCTACTTTATATTATTAAAGGTTATACACAAAAGCAGTGAAAACTGCAAACCTTTTAAAATTTCTTTTAGTGTTGTTTTAATTTAGTCTTCATTTTTGTTTTTATCACCTTCTTTATAAAGAGTGTAATGGTAAAGCAAGGGCAGTGCCATGGAAGGTCAGAGGTCTTCCAGTTACAGAAGGGTGATCAAAGAGAAGAGCCTTAGCCTGACCCAGCCACAGCCATTCCCAGCTCTTTGCTGAAATCTCAAGCAACTGCAATTTCTTCTGTTCCCTCCTTGTGTTTGTGAATTCTCAGTGCTTGAATCCTGCTGCTTCTGGCTCATAAAATCCTGTGTCTGTAGCAAATTTATTCATTTTCTTTCTGGTTTTGGCACTACTGAAAGAATCAGAACACTTTTAATTGTTTATTCCTTAGCAGTTCTGTATCTTGTGGAAGGAAATTTGCCTTCCTCCTGCCAGCATCCAGGGAGCCAGAGAACACCCCAGAGTTGTCAAGGCAACAGCTTTTGCTTGGGGAGCTGCAAAAGAGAAAGGAACAGGAACGTCCTCTGGGCTTTTGTTGCAGGGCACAGAAACATGTGTGTGGTCCCTTACTGCAAACACCATCTATGGCTGGGTCAGGAAAACTCACATTGCAGCACAATGAGGTGGAGCTTCTGAGAACAGCATCCTGATGTGCACTCAGGTCTGGAATCACAGGCCCAGACTGGGCTTCTCTTCAGTGTGTTTGTTCTGTTGGGCAAGGCCCTCCTGAAATAGTGGCATAAATCAAGTCATTTTAGGCTTTTGGATGGGAAAGAGACCTTGGTTCTCTTTAGTACCTAAAATTTTTAGCAAGCAAAGCTTTCAATTTAAAATTTTTATCACTGTTCAGTTGTCTAGAAGGATGTCTATTGGTCTAATTACTAACTGGATTTCTGTGGTGATCATGCTTGCCTCTGCCGGGAGATTTGCTTCTCATGCTGGACAAACCTTACAGTGAACAAGATCCTTAGCTAGGATAAGGCACAGGGTCACCTGAACCAACAGACCTAGACTAAAACTTACCTGGTGCAGACTGTGAGCTGCATGATTTCAACACAGAAAATGCCATTGCAGAAGCTCTAGAAATGCATAGAACCTAGCAATTCCTGGTAGTAGCAATTCCATTGTAGTATTCCTGGTATTTCTTCTGCTTCAACAGCCAACTATTAGAAAATCTTACACCGGTATATTACTGTTGGAATACTCAATGCATATTTCTGTGGAAACATGAAGAGTTATGCATTTCCCATTAGACATACAATGAGGCTAGCAAGGGTTTAACAAAGTATTTTGTATGGGGAGATCAGATGGCCCCAAGACTTGTTGCTGTGCTTAGTATTTGGCACATAGTGTCACCCTCTTCATGCAGTAGCTGCTTGATATCTCTGAAGTGCATATTTGCTGTCATGTTACTGCTATGTGCATAGTAAAATGCTATATAGGACATAGCATAATCTTGTTTGACATTATGATCCTGTAATTTACTTTAAAAAGATTAATCTTGTAAATACTGTAAAGTTATATTAGTAGTTGCAGTAAGCTGTTTAAGATTTATGAAGCAGCATTATTTATATTTATAGTCAGTGACCTTGATACCTTCTACTTAGAGTTATTTTTATTACTTTGTTTCTTTATTTTCTTGGCCTTGGTTAAAAAAGAAAAGCACCCCCAAAAATAAACAAAAACACTGTTAGATTTTTTTTATTTTCAAAAGATCTGCCAAACTTTTGCAAACTGTGATCCACAGAGATTTTGGAGGTTATTTTAACAATTATTGCCATTTCATGTAGTCATTTAAGTCATTAGGGCGTGAGTAAGGTACACTTAGAGAGACAGGACATTATCTATGTATTAGCCTCTTTGAAGTGCATTTTATTGTTGTATCAGTCATTCCAGAAAAAGGTTCTGAGCCTAAGAGCACAGATGAAAATATATACAATCCCTTTAGAAGGTGGAATATTTGAATTTAGCTTGCAACAGAGTTGCATGAAATTATCACTCCTGTCATGTCAGCTGAAATATCAGAAATCCTATTTCTAATCCCTTCCATGTAATGTGGCACGGGGACATAGATACATATCAGCCACAAAGGGAGCCAGCACAGCCTTTCTGACTCTGCAGGCTGCCTGCAATTCAGCTCTCCTTCTCCAGCCTCTCCACCCACTGGTTGAGCCTCTTGTTGCCCTTCCAACACCTAATGCACTCCTGACACAATGGAGGGAGGGCAGGAGCAGTGTGGTGAAAAATCAGACGCTGCAGACAAAAACTTGACAGACTGTCTTCCTCCCAGTGCCACAATATGAACTGGCCAAGTGAAAAGTGATGGCCATTATCCTGTCTCACTGAATGACTTAAGTGACTTACAGCCACATGCAGAGAAAGTTCTTTGGACTATTTCCATGGGGATTTCTAATTTAATTTGCATGATAAGATGTACAAGGTAGGTTTTTACATTTTGAGGCAGCTTCATTTTCCTCTGATTCCTGGGTAAAGTAAGGATAATTTCACCGAAGTAACTGGAGTAACTTCATTATCAAATGGATGTTGGGAGAGCACTTTCACAGTCCTTAGGCAACTTTCCAGTCATTGCTCCTCAATACTCACCATAAGCTCCTACTTACATCTTCCCTGAGGCTGGTGGTTCTGAGCACACTGGGCACTCATCCAGCACTGCACATCTCAGGAAAGATTGTTCCTGATGGATTTCTCAGTGATGTACAGGACATAACCTGAGTCAACAGCCAGGAGTCTCATGCGCCCAAGCAACTTCTGTATTGACAACAATCTGGAAAATGTAGGTGTTCTAATAAGCACAGTATTGTATTTACATGGAGAAATGCTGCCTCGGGTTCACTTGAACACTTTGTCTTTGACATTCCAGGCTAGTGCCTCTATCCTGGGATGCTGGCCATGCATCTCTTTGTTTGCTTTGTCACAAATCTTGACGAGATACTTTTCTCTCTTGACAGTTTTGCTAAAATGGATAAACTCCGCTGAAAATTTTCAATTCAGAGAACTGATTTCTTGAAGAATTCTCAGCAAGCTCTTTACAAAAGCTCTGACAAAAGCAACTGCTCTCTACCTCCCCGTGCAGTGACTCCTGCTGACTCAAAAGCATATCCATGAGCTTGAGAAGAGCAGCTGTAAGAGCAGAAGCAGCCAGAGACTAAATGTAAGCAGAGAGGAGATGGACCAAGATCTCTGTACTTCTGTAATTGTTGTATCACATGGGAACTTGAGGCACCAAGCCTGGCTGTTGTCCCATGGTGTGTGCTACAGCTTCTAGAGCCTGGCCTGACCAGTAAACCCTTTATTTATTTACAATTGGGCCATGCTTTTATACATGTCCAAAAGCCAGGAGAAGGCTGCTTGGACCCACTCGCCAGTTGCTGTCAAGTGTGTATAGCTGTTAGAAAGCACACATGGAGCAGCCAGCAAGTAGGACTTGAGAGGCAACAAAAGATGCTGCATGTCTTGTATTTATCCCTAATGTAGATAAGATACTGTAAATAATGGCAAGCAAAAAAAAGAATTCAGATTGTTGCAAGTGCAACATAGTAGAAACTGCTTTTTTTGCTTTGCAGTGGAAATGCATTTATCAATCTCTTCCCATTTATTATTTCTGATGGAAGCAAAATCTTACCACATAATAAGGCAATATTTCATATACCTGAATCCACATTCATCCTTCCAGCACTATCCTCCATCTTTTCTCCCTTCCTTTTCTTTTTTTTTTGGAATTTGTGGTTAGAGAGTACTTATAGTAAAATAATATTTTAATGAATTATTACTTGCAGGAAATCAAATAATAATGTGTACTATTTTCATTTTTTTCACCTTTGTTCTGATGTGCTAAAATCATGTTTTTGGCAGCTGAGCACTCTGTTGATGAAACCTGAAGCACATGAAAATATGAGTGAAATTCATTATCAAGCAAAGAGTGTAGTGAACTTTACAGCAAATCATCACAAAGTAATCTTGCTTTTCTCTCTGGTCTTACTCTAAATGCAATTTGCACTCTTATAGAAAGGACTTTGTGCTGGTTTTGATGTTACATACAAATAGTCTTGCTTTGTGAAATTCCCATTATGTCTGTTTACATTTAGCAGCAGAGCTATTCATTAAAGCTGTACTGATTGGAAAGCAGAAGTTGTTAACGCTAAGCCCCTTCAAAGTTTTTCATAAATTTGTGGCATTTTTCCAGCGTTGCTCACAAAACAGTATAGAGCTGCTGGAAGGAAATGCTCCAGCTGCAGGGATAAGTGGAGCCAAAAAGTAACATCCAAATAGAAATTATCCAGTTTGTGATTTCACTTTGATCACCAGATGTTTGCCATGTGACTTCAGCATTCGAGAACACAGGAGAGGAGAATGTGATGGTGTGGTACTCAGCTTAAATCTAACACGAGGGCTCATAGCTCAGCAATAGATACACACAAACAGTTATGGGCTTTTTCCATTTTTTGAGAAATTCCTTGCTTTATTGTGATATTGATTGCAGCAGACTATGTCCTCATACCAAGTTTTGCTTTGGTTTTTCAATTCTTTAAAGTCTGAAAGTCTGTGCAAGCAGAGCAAGATACACTCCAGGTTAATGGTATAGTTTACTCTGGTTTGATTGGTAATTTGTCTGTATAAAGACTGGTTAGAGTTGTTAGCAAATCATAAAGAGCATTATTCTCCACCTCTAAGGGTTTCAGATTTAGATTTTTTTTGTTTTTCCTAGTTTTGGCACTAGCAGTCATTTGATTTAACTGCCACTAATACAATGTACTTGAGGAAGATTTTTCAGCTTTTCTTAGTTAAGAATTAGTTGAGGCATTTGTACAGAATTGAAAGGACAGTTTAGAGTTTTCAAGTTGTTACTCTTTATCACCTCTGTCAACCTTCTCATACAGTGCAAAGCTCCATCTAAAATATTTTTACAATTTTTGCTCTTATTAGCATCACAGGATAGCTGATGCAAATTTTGGGTGTTTCAGAGATTAGAAAGTCTCTTGAAATGTCCATTCTAAACTTATCCAGGGTCTGTTTATAGCCACTTATTCTCATAATTGAAAAATTATGTGATGCATGCCATAGAATTTCTAGGTGAATTTGGAGAAATGACTTTTCCCAAAGCAGGAGTTTTCCCCCCTCCATCCTCTCCCACCTGGCCACACATTTTTGTCTCTTGCTGCCTCAGGTATTCGCCAGTTCCTTTACTGATCTGTGTCAGTACCTTGCTGTGCCTGCTTTTGGAGGGATGTGTTTATGCTGGAATAGTGAACCAGGACAGCTCAGCAATGGCCTGAGGAGCACATGGAGAGGCAGGGCCTGGCAGTTACACTTCTGGTTTAGCTTGCTCTGGAACTACAGCCTCAATTCTAGATCGATAAAGGTATGATAATTTGTTATTTCTCAACATTTTGAATTATAATTCTTCATTTTCAAACATTTTTACCAAATAATCTGTTTAGATTTTAAGTTCTGCAGATCGAAGACTATCTTTTGGTGACTTGCACTGTGACAACCACAGTGGATCTCCACATTTATATATCAAGACAGTGCAGATAGAAAACCACCACACCAAAAAGAGCCTTTTTGATTGCTGACTTTCTACCCCTCTCTTTTTGTGTTGTGCTGCAAATGTATCCAGCTTCACTGAAAACAGATTATATTCTCTGTCATTTGCTTCCAGCTTAATATGTATCATTATATACAATATAATGTGAATTTTTAATTAAGTCAGCTTCAATTTTTATTAGTGCAACAGCATAGATTTCATTAACCATATAAATTCCCACTTTTCTTTATTACATGAAAGTTTCTTACTTATGAACTTCCTTGACCTACTTAGCAGTCCTAACAGTGAACAGCATTGATCCTCTTTATCTATTAACCTCTGAAATGTGTGATATTGACTTACAACATAGGTTTTAATGTAAGATGAAATAATGCCACCTGTTATTATGGAATCTGGACCAAAAAATGTATTTTATAATAGGTTCTTTTATATGAAACAAAGTGTTCTTAACATTTTTAACAATTTCTGAATATACTGTCTCCACCCTTCACTACAGTGTTTTGCATACGTCTGGGGATTTCTAGGTCTGTTTCTCACAGCAGTGTTGAGAAAATTTCATGCTTTCACATTTTTCAGCTGTAATACTATTTGCTTTGAAGAGAACTGAATATCCTCTAGTATTCTGCCAGGTCCCTCTCTAGACTTCCACACTGAGGTAGTTTTATTTGATCCTTTTATGTGAAAGATTAAATTTCCTTGTGTTGTATGGTGAGATACCAGTGCTTATTTTCAGAGAATTATCTCATGGAATGTTCTGTGTTCTAAATTATTTGCACCCAAATCCAAAATGCCAGGAGCTTTTGTTTCAGTAATGGAACATCTGATCTGCTCTTGCAGTTCCAGGGAAGGTCCATTCCCCAATATTTACATATGTTCTCCGTCTTTCATTAAGGAGTCAACCCCTTAATTCTTACTTAGAAAAAAAAATACAAATAATTATATTTATTAATATTCCAAAGATAAATAGATAAACTTACATTGAGTCAATTGCTGGGAAGGAATTCACTGAGACATTTGGAATGTTCATTGGTTTTCAGGTATATGAGCTTAAACTGAACTTCAGGAATTTATTCCAAAACTTTATGCAATTTAGTATTTCTTGACTTTCTGAAATGTTCATTTAATCTACTGTATAACTGCCATAGGTATTTCAGAGCCTGAGCACACTTTCTATGTTCAGACAAATATCCACTGTCTCCAATGAGGAATTTTACATTGTGATAGGAGTTTTGACTGAGGAGAGGAAGCCGGCTCAGTCCCACGTGTTGTAGAGACTTAAAATCAGGAATTAATATGCAGCAGAGCTATGACAGTGGCTTTAATTCTACTCACATTAATTTTCACTGTTATTATTAATTAAACCCTGAAAATCAGGGATTTAATGGAAACTCTGACAGACCTTTAATTATAGCATTTCAACAGACTTATAGTATAGGATGTCCTCTACTAGTGCACAGGACATTCTGTACTTGAGAGGATATAAAAAGAAATTGTAGTTTTTGGTGTACTTTATGTTCAAAACATTCTTTAATGCTTTATAGGCTTTTACTCAGTGTTGTCTGCTGCATCTGGATAAGTTACATAGAGTGAATACTTTAACTGTTGTGTTCAAGAACAGTTTGGAAACAGAATTTTTAAATGTTTTTAATGCTATTGTTCATTATTGTTCAAAACCATCTGTCATTGTTTTAGGAGGATGGGTTTCTCACTAGCTATTTGTGTAGCAGAGTGAATTATGCTCATAGATACATCTACAACTTATTTGGCTTGCAAATTTCTGACAGGAAGGATGACCTTTTTTTCCCCTGTTTATGTGCCATCTACCATAGAGGGGTCCTGACCAGAATTCCTATGTGTACCCATAACATAAGCCATAAATTCCAGTCATTCATCCCACATGATGTGTACCAGTGTGTCTCAACTCTTTGCATTGTGTGTTCCTTTGAAGCCTCAGATGAGCAGCTCAGGCCTTGGCTGTGCAGGGTGAGAGCTCTGTCAAAGTGATTTACAGATATGGAATTGTCAGGAGGGAGAGGAAACTGTCAGATATTGTGGGCAGCAGTGTTCTGTAATGTTTCGTACATCACATTTCAATCTGTCCAAGCATACAACCATATAATGAGCATTTTTGTGTGTGAAAAACAGTATTATATCCTACTGGCTAATTTTTACAATTTTACCACAAATTTAGCAATATATACTTTCTGAAAAAGAATGTTCCTGGGTTCACAGGGACCTATGATAATTGAAAATGTCATTGATGAGTGGAGAGAAATGGATGTAACCCTGGAAGAGGTACAGTCTAAAAATGAAGGAGGTACAGTCTAAAAATCTCAATATCAGAGACAGATTTGAAGTATTTGTAGCCATTTCCAATAATTATAGATAAAACAATTAAAGATTTTGGAGAAGCTGAGTAATAAGTTTTTAAGTATTTTTGATACTGGTAAAAACTGGTATTTAATCAGTTAGCCACCTGTTCTCTTGATGAGATAACTGAAACATAAGAAACAAGTAAAAATGTGTATGTTCTAAAATTAACAGGGAAAGGAATACGCATTTTATGTAAATGTAGGGAAAAGCTCCTCCAAAATAATGGCTTTGAGTCATTAGGAAAGCTGCTTTAGTGTAAGGACTACAGAGACTTCTTAGCAGGACCAGCATTGACTGGCTGGGTTTAGCCAAGCACTGGGGATGTCAGCTCTGGGCCGAGTTGTTGTTAGCATTAGGAGATTGCCTGCTGTGTAGATGGGCTTAATGCACTATTATACGGTGTGGATGCAAATTTAATGGGCTTGAAAGTAGAGAAATTGAGCCTGAAACCTGTGGGGCATGTCCTTGGCCCAAACTAACCCACACCACTTTTAAGCAGAGTCAGTCTAGTCAGAGCAGTGGAAGGTATTAAACCAGAGGCTGATTAGAATCAGGACATTGTTACTTAAAAAGGAGTTTTGGCTGGGCAGGTGACCACAATGGCTTTTTGCTTTATTTTTTCCATATTTGTATTTTTTTCAAGGAGCAGAGCAGCCATCCATTTAAATGCACACGAAATACAAACCCAAAGTGTTAAAATGACATTTAGAAATAGCATAACAGTACAGACAATGTTAAAAGAATGCAATTTGAGAAGGTGTCCTTCCTCACAGTAATGGGATTGCCACTGTTGCTCAGCACATCACAAGAAAGTTTTATCTTAAAAGAGCAAAATAATATCATTAACAGAAAATTAAACTTAAAGTCACCATGAACTATGGACTTAAAAGACCCTCAAGAAATGAAAACCAATTGTCTGTTGGAAAACCAGGAGGTCAAGTAGTCATTGACCAACCAAAAGCTGCACCGATTGCTGAAACGTACAGTACTTTCAAATCCAATTAACTGTTTCAAGCAGACAGTCCTCATTTTCTCTTTCATCAGGAAAGGAAATTTGCAATCATATATTCCAATGAAAGTTAAGTTGTTTTGATCTGATAATTGTCAGATGTATTTATCTTAATTTGTAAGTTTTTAATGCTAAAGCTCCAAGCTGTTCAGATATAACAGAAGTACTGGGGAAATGAGGTACAAAATGCTGGAATTCAAATTAACCAATAAATATATTTTAATATATATCAGCAGGACTCTAGAGGATTCCATTAATGTTGAAAAATAGAAAGGATTTAGGTTAATTTGGTAAGAAGGCAGGTCAGAACGTTTACAACAGTGGCATAGAATTGTATAGAGATGCAAAATTTTTCAAGAGAGCAGAATTTTTTCAAAAACGCTGACTCTAGCTGTCACAGCCCTGCCTTGGTTAAATCCAGTGGAGAGATATGAGGACTTTCTAATTTGCTTTCCCTCTATTTTAATAATAGCTGTGCATAAGTAATTTATGAAAGGCCAACCAGGCAGTGGGCAACAGAAAATTAAACTCATTTTATCTGAAAGCAGGTGGATTTCTATATATCATTAGCATGCATAGAATTCTCACAATGTTATTTCTCATACTGATGGAATGTAACCAAATAATATATGAGTTTTTTGCTTATGCACGAGTGAAATTTTTAGATAAAAGTGCCAGCCCCAATGGCAATTTTCTGCAAAACGAAAACTAATTCTGCGAAGCTTCTTATTACTGGGAAGACTCATTTGGCTTGCATTAGAGACTGACATAAGTGACTTTAGGATTTTACTAACAGATTAGATGAGATGTGCTATATGCAGTAATATCATTAGAGAATGTAGCAGAAGAAGCAGAAGAGTTTGTGGCACTTAAGGACACTGGCACAAGTAAATTGTTTTCATTTATGACAAGCTTTTAAATGATTTTTTCTTCTCCTGATGAGAATATGTTTTAGTTTTATGTTTCCCTCACCCTTCCTCAAGACTGAAAAAAAAGCTTCTGCCTGAATTACTGCTCATGTTATTTCAAGCCCTAATAC
The DNA here is from genome assembly GCA_013397155.1 of Irena cyanogastra. NCBI lineage: Eukaryota > Metazoa > Chordata > Aves > Passeriformes > Irenidae > Irena > Irena cyanogastra. The sequence goes on along the minus strand of VWZV01017135.1, from coordinate 1,455,142 downwards.
TAAATCAATTGTATGTGCCTGCCTTATCACCTATATCACCTTGAGAGGGGCTAGATTTTTATGAAGAAAACAATACCAAAAAAAAAATAAATGTATTGCAGTGTTATTATAATCTAAATAAGGAGAGAAAAGCGAACCACATATTTCTCTACTTGCAATATTTTCACTATTTGTTAACAGAAATATGTTTGGAATCTCTCCACATATCATTCAAAGTATTTTAAAACAGCAACAGATATGCTGCAATCATTTGACTTAAACAATTGCAGCTTTCCTTTTCTTACCTCATAAAAGTCTTTTAGGAGTTTGGTTGTTTTTAATTATGATACCCAAAGGTGTATCCTGCACAAGACTTTTTCCACTCTTACATCTTGTTTAACAATAAGGGGCATTGGCCAAGCAGTATTTTTGTCTGAGGCAAGAAGCAGTAAAAGACCATGCTAATTCCTATCCCGTATAATATCATTTTTTGTGATGCAGATGAAGGTGAAACTTTCAATTTTTAATTTATTTTTAATTCAAGAAGCAATAGTAGCAGTTACTGGGTGTTAGCAGTAACTACTCTTCAATGGTTGTTTGGCTTGTACTGCCAACTTTGTAGCTTGCAATGTATTTTGTTCGCATTTGAATTTCAGAAAAGAGGGAAGATATGACTGTGTTGTTGGAACCAATAGCACTGACCCAAGTCGTATGACAGAGATAGTCCTTTGTAACCCTGGTCCATGTGAGGTGACTGTGTGCAGCTGTTCTTAAGCTGTTTATTCAGTTCCTTCTATCAGCACTCATGTATGTCACACTTACGTGACTTTTTTATATTACATGAGTATTTTATTGGTTTACTTAGATAGCAAATTTTATATTGTCCTCCACAGTCAGTACTTTTACAGAGCTATCTTGACTACCAAAGGCCCTAAGGGACAGGAAAATAAAATCCTGAGGTAAGCTGCATGGGTGTAAATGTAGAATGACTGTGTTTACCTCAGTGAAGCTAATCTGGGTATGTAGTGCTCTGCTAAAAAAAGCTGAGTTTGACCCAATGGAACCAATACTGAAAACAGACTTTATACTAAAGAGAACCATAATTTCTTTTCTCAGGGAAGATGCTGGTGATGGCCATGGTGAGGCAAGAACAAAATACTTCTGCTGCAGTCCATGGATTTCCTTGAGACATTGCTCCGCACAAACAGCGACAGGGCTTGGCTCTGCTGTGCCATGGACTCAGCCAGAGTATTCAATCATAAGGATTAGAATTCCAGTGGTAACATTCAAATGGATCCATCACAAGGCTCTTTACACACTCTGGTTCATAGAGTCACTCCCTGTTGCACTTGCCACAAATATATAAAAGACAGAGAGAGGAAATAACTGAAGAAGAAATAAAAAAACCCTGGAACTTCTGTAGTGAGGTGCATGGACACCTTGCCAGCATCTGCTGAGACCTGGCTCCTGCTGGCACAGGAGAGCTGAAATACAGGGACAGGAGTATGTCCTTATTCCAGATCAATCCTTCCCCATTCTGTGCCACCCCTCCTAACAAATAAACTGACCAGTGGTAATTTTTACGTGATGCTAACACCTAGCATAGAAACTTAGGTCAAGACTTTCTGGAGGATCCTAGACCATTAAATCTGTTTCTTGCAGGAAGTTCAAGATGTGTCACATAGTTCTGACCATAAATATCTGAAATTCCCTCTTAAAGCAAGTTAGATTCTATGCCTTCACATTCTCAACTGGAAGGCTGATACAAACATCCATGAAAAATTTTGACCAACCAAATATAACAGCAAGTTTGTTCCAGTGCAGTCTCCTTCCTTTGTAAACTTTGCTCTAAGTCAATCTTTGTAGAAGAGCTGCACAGTAGATCCTCAGCTCTGCCCTGCTATCCCATAGGCTGCCCAGATACTTCCTGATAATTGGATAATTGGCATTATCCAATTGTACATTTGAGCAAATATCTCTTAGAAAAGCCAGTTCAACTGGCTCAGTGCTAGGAAATGTGCCAGTTCAATTCCTTCAGTGCTCGGAAATGCTTTTTCCCATATAATATTTCCATTTTCTAACAGCCTTCTGATAAATAAAGAGGGCCTACAAGACAGTCAGAGAGGGAATTTTGAAAAGGACGTGTAGTGATAGGACAAGGGGAATGACTTCAAACTGACAGAGGGCAGGGTTAGATCAGGTATAAGGGAGAAATTCTTCCCTGTGAGGGTGGGTAGGCACTGGCACAGGTTGCCCAGAGGAGCCGTGGCTGCCCCATCCCTGGAATTGTTCAAGGCCAGGCTGGACAGGGCTCTAAGAAACCTGCTCTTATGGAAGGTGTCCCTGCCCATGGAAGGGTGTTGGAATGAGGTGATCTTTAAAGTCCCTTCCAACCCAAACTGTGCTGTCATTCTGTGATTTACCTGTGATGCTTTACAGCTTTGTTTAGTGAGGGCTTCAGCACTTACGGCCTGAACTGTGAGACTTCTGCAGGGTAGTACAAAGTATTTAACTTGATTATAGCAGTGATCAGGGAATCAAAAAAAGACAGAAGTGAGAACAGAGTAAGTAGATAACGTGGTGGAAGAACATCAGAATAATTTTTCATTGCAAATAGACTAAAAGAAGGTGTACATTTTTCTCAGTTTGCATCTTCTTTTTATCGTCATATTTTATTCCCTACTCAGAACATCAGAGTCAAAACAAGCATATGGATATGTCTTTATTTACCCCATTTTCATTCAATATACAATATTTGAGGACATTCAACTTTCTGCTTTTTATTTGCAGCCAGCAATCAAAAAGTATTTTCACTGTATTATTAAAAACTGAAAAATAAATACTGTATTTTTAATCTTAAGCGTTTTAAAAATGGAAGGAGATACCAGTGAGTGTCAGTAAGTCTAGCTCTAAGTTGCTTGTGTTGACATACTGCTGAAGGCTAAAAACAGCTTATACAGATTTTATTTGTTTATAGGGCAAATTATAAAATGTTCCACTAAAATAAGTAATGACAATTTTTGTCTACATAAATGTGCATGTAAATGTAATGATGTTTGTTGTCATTTCAACATGACTGCCATTATTGAAATAGAAGAGCCAGTACTAATTCTTGCTGTCATATTTCTTAAAAAATGAAAATAAGGCATTTAAAGAAGCGTCAAGGTTTTCAGTGTAGATCATTCATCTCCTGCATGCTCTTAGAATAACACCCTCAGCAAAACAGACAGACAAAAGCTAACTAGAGTTCTGCTCTCTAATCTTTTTAAGAAACATACATTTGAAGATATTTTCCAACTTCAGAGTGTTCTGGAACTCAGCAAGACCTTAATGAATAAGATGTGAAGTTTTGTCATTGACTTAAAGGTTGTGTAACCTGGGGACAGGTGAAAACCTGCAAAAGTCTGTCTTTGATCGCATCAGCCAGAAGAAACCCTTGTCTTTTTTAGCTGAATACTTGGATGTGCCTTGCTGAGCTGTCTTGGTGCCCACCCTCCTGTGGGACTCTACAGGATAATAATTGACAGCAACATGCAGGCCAAAACCCCCTCAACACTGAGCTTCTGTGTGATTTGAACATAACACTGTTTTTACAAACTCCTTGGAATTTGTTCCTTTTTCCCCCTTCCCTCATCAATCCTTGCCCATGGCCAGTTGGTTTCAGCATGATGAGGAAAGAAACTGAAAAGTATCATTACTAAATGATAATGACTATTTTGAGTAGGTTATATGGCTGAGTAGATTTGAGAGTTGAGAAGTGTTGAATTCTAATCTTGCCTCTTCCACCAAAATGGCACATGACCCCAGGCAGGGGTGGCAGGAAGGATGGTGTCGCCTGTTTTTTGAAGCAACATTCTAATTTTTTGTGCCTAAGTAGCCATGACTTTAAAAGGCCTGAGTATTCACACAGCTTGAAAACAATTTCAGCTTAAAACTGCAAGCATGCAGTCTTTGAAATGAGATGTCTCACATGTTCCAGAAACGAAAAGCTGAGTTTGAAGCATTTCCTTCTCTCCATGCCTCAGTTTCCCCTAGATTCCAGCAGAATAAGACAGGACCTATGACGGGAGGGTGACAGGGATACTAATTTCTTACTATTTGTGAGAGGCTTTGAATATGTGAATGATATTAAATATTACCATATGCTTTTCCACTCCAGGGGCTCACAAAGTGTTGTGCAGCGGGACAGGCAGCAGTCCCTGCACCACACTAGAACACATTCAGTGACAATTTCTGCAAGGAAGGGGCTCCTTCTACCCAGTGACTTTCTGGAGCAGCAGAGCACAGGAAGGGATATAAGGCTGTTTCCCTCCTGGACTAGAAAGCTGGAAGATGAAACTGTAGGTTCAGCTGAACCCAGGAGCTCTGTGCTGTGTTCTGTCTAGGTTAATCCAACAAAGCTTTTGCTAACTATAAAACACATCTCTAATAGATGAGCAAACACAAAACCAGCAGTCCACACAAAGTTGTGAGTCTTATTTTAGGGAAATAGTTCTGATAGAGGTTATAGACATAACTCTGATCATAAAACTCAGGAAAAATATTGGGAAAGTTTTCTTCTTCCCTTTTAAATTGATTGACTCCCCAGACACTGCTTTAATTATTCATGCAGATGATGCGGTGTTTTGTGCAGCGGTTTCTGGGAATGCAGCACCACGGAGTGCTCCCTGATTGTTACTGTCATCACAAACTGCCCACCATCCTTCCTCTTATGTAAATTTAATTCCAAACACACCACTTCATGCTTTATTATCTCACAACAGCAATTGCATTTGGCCCTTTGATTCATCTGTGGAGAATGCATTATGAAGCAAGCATAAATATCATAAAATGGTTAGTTCATGGGGCTTCTAATTTCAGGAACATCACAAAATGCTAATTCATAGACTTCATACTAGCACAAAAATATATTTCAGTGGATGTCGTGAGGGTAAATCCCTGCTTTCGTCCTTCACTTGGAAAATGCTGCAGCTTAAAGAAACTTAAAAGCTCCAATAAAACTTAGAGCAAACGAACTTGCTGGAGTGTTCAGCTACGCTTCAGTGTATTCTTAGTTTAAAAAAAAAAGTAAAGAGGCTTCAAAATAGTCCAAGAGAGAACTAAAATAAAGAAAGAACAGGTTGCATTTTCTGCTCTTTTACCTGTCATATATGATGAGGTGCAATTGTTTCCCTGTTGGTGCAGTTCTTCTTAAAAAGTGGCGAAACTGCACCTACCCAGTCATTTGCTAATTGTAATGGTACTGAACCACAGCAAAATCAACTCGATTTTACCAAATGTTGTTCAAGAAGAGAAAAGGCAGTGCCTATAGGCAGAAGCCAGTGGCATCTGTGTGCATTTCCAAGGGGGACTGTGTGGCCAAAGCAGAAATCTGGGCTGGGAGAAAAGAGTATATTGAGGAGAAAACATGAAGCACAATGCTTACAAACAGCACTCTTGTTCAGTGCTTTTTCACTTTAGGATGTATGTGTGAAAACTTCATCCACAGATGTTGCTCCATCGATTTGTCTCTGTTTTCAAGAATAATCAATTCTGAAGATGCATGGGCTAGGCAGATACCTGCTATATAGGCAGGTTTTTTTGCTTGAATGTAACACCAGAAATAGCAGAAAAAGTTTAGGCAAAATTTCCCGGGTGTTAGAGGCGAGTGTAGGGTGTGCCTGTGTGAAGGAACAAGGGGATTGAGGCAGGCTGGGCAGGCCCCGGGCCAGCACTTACACAGCCCATCAATAGGTGTTAGTGCCTTGTTAGGATTTATGGAATGATCTTTGCAGAAGATCATTTCCTTTTCAGCAGTTGCCAACCCAGGATGCTGAATGCTACTTTTCCATTTTCTGGCTCATTTATACTTATTTCCTCTTTTTCTGCATTTTAACAAATATGTCGTGATATTTAGTGTTTGTACCTTCCCAGCAGCAACCAAAGGTCATTTCTGTGGCCGTGAAAAGCCCTGTCCATATTGAACAGCTCAGTGTGAGCTAAGTATATTTAGTTCATTGGAGAAAGCCTGACTCCCTGGGATTCCTGCCTGCAGCCCTGAAGGAGCAACCATCTCTAAGGACCATCTCCAAACCATTAGAGCATCCCCAAACCTTCAGACCATCCCCAAACCTTCAGACCATCCCCAAACATGTCACACTCCTCATGTCTCCTTTGGCCCACTCACCTGCCTTGTGAGGATGGAGGTTGAATTTTAGTCCTGTTGGCCATCCATCTCTGTTGGTAGTGGGCAATCTGGGGCCTAAGATCCTTTACAAACAGCAAAGGACTTGTTAGCTTCTGCTTTTCTTGTCCATTAATTATAAAACTTTTCTAAAATCAGAATTAAATAATTTTGTTATGCAACAAAATTTGTCAAGTGTTTTTTGTCACTTTCCATGTCTGGCAACTAGCACAGCAAGTTCAGCCTGTGGATGTGTGTATGGACATGGTTCTTTCAGGAAAAAAAGCAAATTTACCTAATTTGTTCATATTTCTGGAAGTAAATCTAAAGTAATGTGCTCTTATTCATAGTTTTAACATCAACCCAACTTTTTTTCTAGCCCATGCTCAGACTTACTTGAAAATTAATTAAGTTAGATTATTGACTGGTGCAGATTGAAGCTCCTTTTGCTAGGGTGCACAGAGACCTATTGGTTTGTCTTAGTGAGGATATAGTTCATTGTCTCTCCAGACCATTTATGAAGCAAGGCCATTGTATTCCTCAGTAGGAATTCTGATAAAAGCCCATCTACTCCTGCTCTCCTGCAGTCTGTTGTATTTATATATGTAAGTAAGAAAACATTACCTAATCCAAATTTTTTGTTTGTTTGTTTGTTTGTTTTTAAGTGGAACTGATAGCAACTGGAACAGGGAAGAAATGGGATCCTGTGCCTAGCACAGGCAGTGCTGGCTTTTTTTTGATTTTGGATCCTGCTTGCTTAGGATCAGAACATTTCTTTGTGTAATGTGACAACCTTGATTTTTGTAATGGCTATCAAAACTGTTGAGTTTGTAATTTTAGTCTCTACAAATCGTCATCATTATTTCCTCTTAGATGAATAATTTAGATATGTTACTTTTACGAAGACTGGAAGGAAAATTGAGTCTGTATCTCCAACACCAGCAGAGAGTTTGTAAATTGTATTAGGATGGAGTTTCTGAAATCCGGTCAGTGCTGTAGATTATTTCATATATGAATGGAAAGAGGTGAAGTATGTTTATTGCAAGGTGCATTTAAATTTTCAAACCTGTAGGTAAACTTTAACTTCTTAATATTAATAACATTGCATTGGTAGGAAAACACACTTGCTCACCTTGTGTTTTTATATTTTCTTTAATTTTGGATATTGCAAACAACATAGGCATGGAAAGCCATAATAGCCCATGATTTCTAATATTGGGTAAAGCACAAATATAAAATATACTTGAAGCTCAGCTCTAAGTAGATTATAAACATTTAATATAGAATGTTATCATAATATTCAGAGCACCAAATTGCAGACTTCTGTCACCCACTTTCAGGCATGCTTCTGAAGATCATAGTTAATTCTGCTGATTTATGGTAATGCTGTAGCACTATCATATGCAGCATCAGAAACCACTAACAAGCTTAGTATAAGCTTGGACTGAAATGGTTTGAGGTTTAAATTTCTGTAACGATTATAAACTAGAGAGAGTGAAATCCCACTTCAGCAAAAAAATAAAAGTGTCTTGTTACAATTCAATATTGCATCCTCTCTCTCTCTCCCCCTCTCATTCCAACCCCCCTTACTTTCTCTTCTCTCTTTAGCTTCTCTGAGGAGCCATATTTGAGAAAAGTAATTTTAAATTGTGACTGGCATTTTTAAATTTAAAAATAATCCTTTTTGTATGGTAATGTGCTTTATAATTAGGAGACACAATGCTAGCATTTATTAGAAGTAGAAAAAAAGCTCAGCTGAAAAGTATTAAAATCAACTAGATTTTTTTTGCTCATTTCATTCGAAATGATAGCTATTTATAAAACAAATCTGATGAGTTTGCCAACCCTTTCCATAAACATTTTAATAACATTTGTCATATTTGACTGTCTCGGGGATACTATGGACTGCAATTACCATAAATCTGTTTCAAAACTCACTTTGAACATAGGGTTAATAGGAAGGTGTGCAAAGAGAAAACGTTATGAACCAGAACTTTAAGGAAAGTAAATCACAGTGCTGTTGCTCCAGAATGCAGCCAAAGGAACTGCATGAACTTGGAGCTGTTGGGAATCTGCCTTTGGTTGTTCTCTGCACACCCTGGGCCCCTCTCTCCTGTGCCTTTGTGAGAGCTGTGCTCAGCAGCCATTCCTGGCAAAGGGCTGATGTTCTACAGCAAACACAGAACTTGAGGAACCTCATCACTGGTTTAGACAATATACTGCCATTTTCAGGTTCCAGATTCCCCACTCCCATCAGCCAAAATTGCTTTTTCTCTCTAGCTATATAAAAATTGCCCAAGCTTTTGAAAGGATTTAAAATGTTTATGTTGTGGACATCAAATTTGATAGCAACAATCAAATAGTGATGTCTGAGTACCAAATCTTAAAGAAGGATGGGTTTAAGTTATCTCAGTTTGGGCAGGTAAAAAGTGTTACAAACCACCACTGCCATCCCTCCCACCTCCAAGTGCAGTCATTCATCAAAATTAAAGTCAAGTAAAACATTGCAAGGAAAATAAGCTACATTTCTCTTTTTTTTTTATGATGCTTGTACTGAACTGATTGTTCTACCTTGATGCAACCTATTTGATTTTGCAGAGTTCTGTTAATTGTTTCTTATCTATTAGAAAACAAATCATTAGGAAACAACAGTGATAACTTTGTTATATTGGGTCAAATTCAGGCATAGCTTTTGAGGTCAATGGGGAGGCAAGGAAAAAATCATTATCAGTTCTTTGTAATTTATGGAGCTGAGCCACACGTTGTTTCCAGTAATCCTAATTTTACCTCCATATTGCCTTTTTCACTCCAAATGCTTAAAAAGAGGTATCATGAGTTAAGCAAGAGTCCTAATCATTTGCACCGTCACCTTTTTCCATATAAATTGTAGAATTTTCCATCTGACTACAACAGTAGCTGACTGTATGCCAATGAGTTTTCCCCTCATCATGGGGGAATTGGTGCAGGCACCAAACTCATCATATGTTCAGAGTCCACAAGAATCATGGGCTCACATGCTTCAGCACATCTCCTGTTTAAAGAGGCACATGGGATCCACGGCCTGTCTGTTGTACAGCTGTGAAAGGGAACCAGCTCTTCTGGGGTTTGAACCTGTGGCTCCAAGTTGTTCAGTTGGCACCTCCTGCCAAGGCTTCTAATGCATCCAGTGGTCAAAGATTTTACTGTAAAGACGGATCTAATGGGTCCTGTTTCTTTTTCTCCATCAGCCTAGCAGAGATGTGAGAAGAAAGCCACCAGGTTCTGTAAGATTTGGGAGGGCTCATCATCTGGTGCTGAAATACTGACTCCACATGCTACAGCTTTCTTTTCAGGATGTCACTCTCCCGCCTCCACACTCACCACCAAACAAACATAGAAATCTACTACTGTTCTCCCCATGCACTCCATTTTCTTCCAATCTGAGAGCCATTTGTGTGTATAATTGAAAATTAGCAGTGCAGCTGTTTGAAGAGAGTAATTTATCACAGCACATTGTTCGCTCCTGACACTTTAGACCTGGCTCTAACAAGGCAGTGGTTGCTGGGGGTTGAGCTGCAGAAAGTGATTCGGCTGTAATGCCGCGTTTCCCCTGCTTTGTTGCTAATTGTAGCCTCTTTTTCTCCATTGAATTGGGAGTTGAGTAAAAGAGCTTGTTTGCTCTGTGCGACGAGGCTGCCAGGGCCGCTTGGGCTATTATCACAAGATACTCTTGATCTTTTGAAAAGCAGGAAATAGAATTTTTCTCCAACAGGGAAAGTAATTTGCGATGCGTCCATTAGTTCTTCATTAAAGCAAGATTAAATTGCACGGCAAATCACATCTGTGTTTGGATGATTAAAGGGTGGCATTTTAGAGGCCAAAACTAATTACTAGCCAAAATGAATGGGAGTGAAAAAACAGTCATGTTTTTACATTAGATAGTGTGGCTTGTAATTAGATTCAAGCTAATTCCACTATTTCTTCTCATTTAATGAGATGAGCCTGTCCTCATCTTTTTCTAGGCCATGCTAACAGCCCCAAATGTATAATTTTGATAATACTGAGAGTTTACTTTATTGAAATTTCTTAGCTACCTGCCACAAGTGACTGTTCTGTCTAGTGGTGCTTCATTATACATCAACACAAGCTACTGTGCATGGCCCAAGCAATATCTCAGGCAATCTCTGTACATTTATATACGTGTACATTTACACAGCTATGAGTTTGTCTGTATATGCACACAGATATAAATATTATGTCCATGGTATGTGCACGTATTCTTGTTCGATGATTACAGAAATGTTTGAAAGAGTATGAAAGAAAGGAAGGGAGCTCTTTCCATATCCAGAAAGTAAAAACCTCCGCATAAAATTCCTTTAATCATGGAGGTTGTGGAGGTAGTTTTTCTTTAGACATGAGAAGAAGGAGGTGAATAGGGGCATCAAGTGGTGAGTGATTGAAATAACACAGTTATTTCCTAAATTTAAAACAAAATTAGGTTTTGCTTGCTACTACAGCAATAACTCTCAGTAGATCATAGGAACTGATAGCTAATTCCAAATGGCCAAATAATTCATTGAGTTTAGGATATATTATGTTTCTAAGATCAACATTTCTTTTTTCTCATTAAGAGATGCTGCCAATGAAATGTGGTGCTATTTCTTCTCTTTTTGGGTTCCTGTATTGAGAAAGAAGGAAGTCTAAAGGGCCACAAATTGGATGAATATAAGGCCCAGAGGACAGATGATGTCCCTTGATTCTTCCCCTTGGGGATTCTCTACAAAGCAGTTTTTAACAACAGGTTTTTTTTAACAATAGTTACCTGTTCCATAAAATTTCACTGCAGTGCCTTCCTGAGGGAGACCTAGATGTGGCCAAGTGTCTGTTCATAGACCTCAGGTAAACACACTGCTGGGGGGTGTTGGAGCAGGGCAGAGGGGGAGGAAAAGTTCGAAGACTAATTGATGGTAGGTCTGTTCTACAAAATCTTCTGGCTGTTGGTTTGTTTTTGTGAGCTAATTATGGGTATGTTACTACTTTTAGTGTAAGTGTGTAATCAGTCAATAGCAGGGACTTAAGTACCCTCTTTTGAGCATATATTTGATGAATAAGTGGAGTGTGTATTTGCTTTTTCTTCCAGTTCCCAAACTGAGGTTTTTTTTAGAGATCACCAATGCCATTCTAAAGGGAATTTGCCTTTGTCTGTCCTTACTAGTCCCTGAACCTTTGCTGTTGGCCATAGTCAGGAGACAAAACTACAGAAGAGACTTTTCATTCAGTCCAGGCTGACAATTCTTATGCTCTTGGCACTCTCTGGAGGATTAGTCACTGCAGGATGCCCCAAATATGGGGCTGGTGAAAAGGCTGTAAATTAATTTATAATGTAGAGCTGTACTTTGATAAGGTACTCACTTGAGCAATATCAAAGAGTTCCCACTACCTTCAAAATTCTTTTCATCCTCACTAATATATTAAGGCACTTTTTCCTGATTTTCCTTTCCATACCTTACTGTCTCCTGTGAAAGTTAGAAGAGTCAATTGTGGTCCATTTGTTGTCTGCATAATTTTCACTGGATCATTGATTTATAGTCACTATATCAGATTTCCATTAATGATACTTCTAAATAGAGCCATGAAACTGCCTTTTGGTACAATACCACAGAGGCCATTAAGCTCACTTCTGATTAATTTTCAGAGATTTGGGGTTTCTTGTAGAGAAACAACTATGTATTCCAGAATTGCCAGTTTCATCTGAATTTACTATGGACATCATGCAAAACAAATTGTGGAAGTAATGCAGAAGTTTCAGCAAAGGAGAAGGTGAGCTTCTTGACTGCAAATTGAAAATAGAGTTACAGAGAAGTCAAGTTCCCCTTGACCATGGAGTCCTTTCCTTCTTCTCACTGAGGAACTTTCCAACAACCTAGCCAAAGGGCCTGGCTTCATTGTGTTTTGCCTCATAAGAGTTCTTTTCAGAGATTACTTGTAGTTGCATCCCCTAGTCTGCTTGTTGGCTTTTGTTACCTGAGATTTCCAACATGAATTTGAGTTATTTTCTTTTTGTTTGTTTGTTTGATTGATTGATTTTAATCTGATTAGAATAAGATTTTAGGGACTCAGGTCTTCACCATGTATTGTTTCTGTTTCCCTGGAGACTGGTTTTGTGTTCTTGACTACTGAACATGAGACTCATGGCTTAAAGATTAATTAATATCACTGTAATGATCAGGAGTTGCACTTAGCAGAATTTTAAACAACATTTTAAAGTTATAGTACTATTTTATTACTTGCATAACATAATATGCACTTCACATCTTTCTGCTGCAATCCACATAGATCAATAGCATAGATGAAAAGTTTTGTATTTTGAATGTTTCATCTAAAATACTTTTCTCTATTCTTTATAAGTTTTAGGCACCCATGCCATTGCCCCTGCATTTGAATTCTCCTGATTATAGGGGACCTTGCTTGCTAAAACAATGAAAGAAATGTGTTCATTTATTATTGCTTGCACCCAGAAGAACGATGACTGACATTCCTGCAGTCATTCTGGCGAGCTAAAACGTTTCTTACAGCTAATAGGAGGGACTAAGATTCATTTGAAGACAGAAGGGTTCTATTTTGCTCTAAAGACAACTTATGTTTTCTAAATTGGGGATTGCAGATTTCAAAACTCTTCTAAGCCCTCTGCTGACCTTGAACACTTTCTGCAATAATGGAACCAAAGTCTGCAATAACAAGCCTTACATACTGCTTCAAAATCACTTACATACTGCTACAAAATCACGTACATTTGGCTTCCTAACATTTTCCTTTAAAACTGTGTATGCAGCTGTGGTGGTTTAACCCCAGCCAGCAACTCAGTCCCACACAGGCACTCATTCACTCCCCTGCAGTGTGATGGGGGAGAGAATCAGAGGGTAAAGGTGACATAAACCCATGGGCTGAGATAAAGGCAATTTAAAAGGTAAAGCAAAAGCTGCATTCTAAAGCAAAGCAGAAGAATTAATTCCCCACTTCCCATGGGCAGGAGTTCAGCCATCCCCAGGAGAGCAGCATCAACTGTTACCCAGGGAGACAAATGCCATCACTCTGAACATCCCCTGTTCCTTCTCTTCCCCTCAGCTTTATGTGATGAGCATGATGCCACATGGGCTGGGATATCCCTCGGCTCAGCTGCGATCAGCTGTCCCAGCTTTGTCCCCTCCCAATCTCTCGTGCCCCCCAGCCCCCTGGCTGTTGGGATGGGATGAGGAGCAGGAAGGGCCTTGGCTCTGTGCAAGCCCTGCCCAGCCAGGGCTAAAATATCCCTGTATCACCAGCACTGTTTCCAGCACAAACCCCAAACACAGCCCCAAACTAACCCTAAGTATTGCTTATCAATCATCCAACTCTATGCATGCAAATAATTGTCCTGCTTCACTACAGAGGCTGAAAAGCAAAAGACAGGATAAAATACAAGTAATAATTTTTTTATCCATATACAGAGGATCCATAAAAAGTTACAATTAAAGCAAATAATAGTAAAAGGCCAGATTATCTTGCTTCTCCATATATTGACCTTTATATATATGGTCAATGATGATTTATATATAAAGGTCGATCATCCAAAGTCTCCAGTTGTTTCTCATTGTTTTCCAGAGAAAGAAGAATAACTGTTGAGATGTTAACACCACTACATATCACTGTGTGCATACACATATAATTATAGAAATCATTGTATCTTAAGACCTTACAGTCTAGGGAAGATAAATTTATGCAAGATTAGTAGGTCACTTGATTTATTCAAAAGATATCAAATCACACAAAGTTACCCCATTTCTGATGGGAGGAATATATAACCATAGAATATACTGAGTTGGAAGGGAGATAGCCAGCAGAGGAATTGGTAACAGTGACTTCTTAATCTTCTTCATTATCATAAGTATTTGTATGATTGTGTCTGTAGGATGATGAGAAGTTTGGTCATAGCCCAAGAAATCCTGCGAGTTGTGAAGAGGAAGTTGTAAGAAAAGAGGTTTTATGGCTTGCAGCAGAAGGAAAGGATCTCTGGGCAAAGACAACAGGAGTGGTAGGAAGAGGCAGAATAGATTGTGAGGATGCAGCTTCAGCAAGACAGAGACAAGATTTAGCTGGAAGCAAGGAGGGGGAGCCAGCACCATGTGACTCTCCAGCCAGTGTTTGCTGCCACTGGTATTGCAAAAGAAATCTCAGGAATAAAATTTTATTTGAGGCAGAATAATATATTTAAGTCACGATCTTGGCATTTGGTGGAGATACTATAATTATAAAAACTTGATCAGATCTTCCAGGAAGAAATCCTGTACGATGACAAGTAATATTCAGGTCACACTTCTCCTTTGAAGTTTTAATGGCCACTACAATTTTATGTTAGTCACTCACTCATGTTTGAAGTAGGCCTGCAAAGCCTTGGCTGTCTCCATTTGTCTATAACTACTTTAGAAGCTTCTGAAGGCACTGAACTCATAAATCTGCAGGCTTCAAAGAGCTTATTCAAAGATTCCATTCTGCTGCTGCCATTTATCAAAGGGACACTTTTAAAATATACAGCTCTTTATAATAAAATATTTTTTAAAATATAAACCTGACAATGGGGATGATTAAAACAAAATCTCCATTGGCTTCAATGGCAGCAGAACTGAGTTCCATAGCTTTAAATATAATATTTATATTTCTACAAGTAATGTTACAGTCAAGCAAGTTCCTAATATAATGAAGCACGATTCATTTTCCCTTCTTTTCATTTCCCCTCCCTCCAATAATTTTTTGGAACTTCACTGTGTATTTAACCTTGAACTTTAAATCAAATTTTTAATTTAACCCCACAATACAGAAATGGATTGTCTTTCCTAAAGAAAATAGAAACTCGCTGTTTCTAAGTGGAATTAATTCCACTGTCTGATGCAAAACTGAAGGGTCAGTAGAATGTTAATGTTAGATGATAATTCATTTTTAAAATGCATCCTAATATATTTTATTTTATACTGTCATTTATCAATTCCATGATAGATCTTTCTAAGTTCTAGTACATGATTCTAGATCAATCACATGACATTAAATTATTTTTATCCCATTTAATCCAGAATAACAATACTTACCTACATGACATTAACAGGACATGATCTCCTGTCCAATCCTGCTCCCCAAAACACAGCAGGAGACTTTCCATTGACTTTATTAGATCAGCCCTTTAACTCCTCCTCTTCTGTAAAGAATCATGGCCTGTGGGGAAAGTAATAGTTGATGTCTATGGAGTGGGTATGATATCAGCTAAAAACGATTTTAGAAGTGCATCTTTAGGGTTATAAAGTGCTGCTACTCCTTCCTTAGTCCAGCTTGGTTGCTTGTTTTGTTTGCTCCAAGAGAGGACATCATAACATCACATCTGTTGCCATGGGAATGGCTGTGAGTTTGCAAATCCAGCTTCCTGTCCTCATGACATCAGGCAGAACAGAAGAAATGGGCAATAGGGGAAAGGCCATTGTTTAGGAACAGGGGCAATTTGATTCTGAATTCAGGCCTAAACCCTTTGTCTTTCCTGGTCTAACTCCCCATCGAGCACCTTTTGAAGTTACTCCTTTTCTATTGTTACTTACAAGGTTTCCCTGGTTGCTTTGGGAAGAGAATTCCACATGCAGTCTGCCTGAGCACTGCCTGCCAGAGTGGCCTGATTTGAGTCTCTGGACTCAAGTAAACAAAGATAAAATGATGATAATGATATTGTAAACACAGGTAAGAGCACTTCACTTTTCCTAGTCTGGAATAATTCCCCCATCTTTCCAATTACAAATTACTTTATTCTGAAAAAATTTCTCTGGTTTGGATAACAATCATTTTTCTAAAATAAAATTATTACTATTTTAGACTAAAATTCCCTATGACAGAAAATACACTGGAATACCTAAATGACAAGTATCTGGTAGATGCCCTGTTTGCACAAAACGTCAGAATCTGGACTTTTTAAACAAGTATGTCAAGTCAAGCTTTTTTTTCTTCTTTTTTTTTTTCTTTTGCAGTAGTATTTTTACTTTATCTGATTTAACAGAGGAAGAAATTTGAGAGTTGCACTCCATCTATCAATCACTGTTTCCAAAGTGTTATTTTGAATTTCTAGCTATTCCTGGAATACATAGTCCTGCTTGGAAAACCACGACTCTGTTAATGGCCTGCTTAAGAAGTAACACAATTGCCAATCAATAAAAATTGGCACAGATGATATTTGAGAAATAGACAATTCATGGTCTCCATAGTGCAGTTCTGAAATATCAGGGTAAATGATGGACTTTCTTGGAGTGTTGTACAAATTTCTGTTTCATCTTTGCAGAACCATTTAGGAAGGTCAAAAGAATGATATAGTCCTGCACCTAATGTTTTTGACAGGACTAGTGCATCAGTTAAAGAGTTTACCTCTCTCTGGAGATGGATTTGACTGATGTTTTTTGTTTTGGTTTGGTTTTGTTTGGTTTGTTTTTTTTTTTTTGCTGGATAGACAAAACTAAATTCCCTGAGACATACAGTCTTGCTTTCAAAATAATTTTGACAAACTACTGGAACTCTAGGCCTTTTTCCTTCACACACAGCAAGACCTTTTATCGTAAAATTGAAGTATTTAGTTGAAAATCCAAATAATCTGTAATCTGTAATAAGCCATGAAAGGCCCTGTCTGGGAGACTGACAGAATTGTGAATGCTGAATGCCCTCCCCTACTTCTCCCTCTCCACATGTTAAACTGAAGATGTGCAACTTTGGTAAACTCTGGGGAGCAAGCTCTTGTTCCTTTGATGAAAAATCTGAGGTGGAATTTATAATCTATTTCTTACAGAATTTGATGACAAAGGGGCTTGTTTTTAAAGTGGGACTTACCCAAATTTCCTCAGATGTCCTCAGGTGCTCCATGCAGTTGCAGTGTGATGTTGGAGATGTGGCTGTGCCATAGCTGTGCACACTTTCCAGTTCCTCAGGTTCCTGAAGTCCTGTCTGAAAATCAGCCAATGCATTGTGCAGCCCAGGAGAGCACAGGGGCTGATTCCTTCTCTGCAGGCTGCTGCAGTTCAGACCTTTACAGAGTCAGAGAAAGAACCAGATTGTGATTTTTATGTTCATTTCCACCCGTTGCAGCCAACAATGTCTTCTTCAACCATCAGTCATAGGATAAAGTACTGAAATAATCCCAGAGGTGGGAGTTGGCACCTTTTTTGTTTGCTGTACAGTGGTTTTAAAGGGAAATGTATTTCAAGACACCTTTGATCAACATTATTACTTGGGAAAAATTTTTTTTCGCTATCATAAAATGTTGAATAAGAGCATTGATTCTTATGGTTTAAACCAGGCTAATGAATTTGTGTAGTGTGAGGTTGATCAGACAAATATTTATGGTAGACAGAATAAAGAGGCCAAAGCAATTATTGCAGTAAATTGACCAAATATTTTGAGAGTTACTGAGTCCAAAAGATGGTGTTAGAAAACAGGTACAGACTTGAAATGCAGTCCTTAGAAATGTACACCTTGGTACAACTGCAGAAAACAAAAAGGTAAAAAGAACAACAAATAGGTTTTCAAAAATATGGAGCAACTCTATTTCAAAACTGCTCCATGAAAAGGGGTGCAATAGTGTGTCCAGCTAAGCTGGCATAATTGTATCAAAACGCAGCTTCAGTTTTTCTGTTCAAGCCCAAAAACACTGCCAAGTTGGTCATACCCATTTGTAGCATTTTTTTCTAGTAAATTGTACCACCTTTCTTGCCTTTATATTATTTACTTATATAAAGCAAACATGCACCACACAGGAAAAATTGTTGAGGTATAAGAGCAAAGGCACATCTGAACAAACAGCTTGAGGACAAAGCTGTGCTGACATGGGAGCAGTTCTCACTGAGGCTCTGAATAGATTTTCAAAGCAGGATTTTGTACCTGATTAGTTGATGTATTTAAATTTCCAAATAAATATTGGTATTCAGAGAAAGATAATTACTAGAGGCATTACGAGTCTGATCACAGTGTCAAAAGCAAAGGCTATGCTTGTTTAATAATGTAAACAGAATGGGAGCCCTTATGTCTGAAACACTTTGAATCATATCACAAGGAGATGAAAATAGCACTTGAAATGATGCAACAGGGATCCAGTGTGAATCTGGGTGGAATCTCTGATGCAGAATCAAACTATCAGCTCTGTGCATTGGGTAGACCTTCTCTGCTGATCAGGATTTGAATGCTTCTCTTAAATCTCATAAGCACTCTCTAAAGTTCTTTGTGTGTTTTTAGCAAAAGATAGCACATCGACATAAATTCCATTGTGCTGAACTGTTAACACCAAGAGAAAGCTAAGCTGTCAAAATCAAACTTACTGGATAAGTTCAGACTTCTAAGGTAAAAATAACTCACTGTTGAAAAAAAAAAAGATGAAGACACAAAGATGAGAAGACACACACTCAGGGCAGATACCCTGAGTGCATTTTGAAATGCAGAAGTGTTGTTTAACTAATAAAAAAAGGCATTACTCTGAGTAGAAACAATTTAGTAAAGGAGATCCAGAAGTGTTACATCCATTCTTAGTAGATATTTTTAGTAGATATTTTTCCCCATTTTTAGTAGTAGAAAAAGTAGATTTTTTTAGTAGATATTAGTAGATACTTTTTCCCATTTTTCTCTTTGGCCTTAACCAAGCCCAGCTGTTAAAAAACATTAAAATGCCCTGATCTGAATATTTAGAAGAAGTGATTATCTCTGGACTGCTTCTGTGAAGTAAAACTTACCAGCCTCATAGTCTGAGAGACAGCCTGTACTACACATCTCAGGGACCAAATGCCAGGAAAGGATTAGCAAACTGCATAGAAGTTGTACTCACTGGAAGATTTATCAGAGCACCAAAAGGAAGTTGCACACAAGGTGAGCCTTTATAAAGAACCATTCCATGCTGAGGTACCTGGACAGCTGCTGGTTTCACATCCCTGTCAGGCTGAAGCTTAGGGACAGTAAGACTGGCATGGGGAAACAAAACCTTCTGGAAGTTACAGAAACAAATTATTGATTATTTTTTAAATCTGAAGAACAAAAATCCCTCAACAAGTTCCTATAGGATGAATCTTTCTACCAGTGGTGCAATCTTCTCAACACAATTCTCATCTTAAATACTGAGTTAGGATGGAATATGCTGAATAACAAAGGCTCATCCTAATTTGGCCAAGATGGGATTCCATGCAAGTTCATAGATAATGGATTACAAGTTGCAGCTGCCTCAATTTTGTAATTCTCTACTATATCAATGGAAGTATAACACACCCTGGCTCTTATGGTCACAAGTACTAGGAGAAAATGCAGCATAAATTCCAGAGAAAATAGTTAAGAAAAAAAATCAACAACGTAACAGCTTTTTCTTAAAGAGAGTGTCATTTATTAGACTTACCAGACCTGAGACCTGTGGATGAAGGAAAAGAAGTTGCCAATGCCTAACAAAAACAAGAGGTCCTCAAATGTGGTGAGGGGACCACAAATGTGAGGTCACCACAGATCAAAAAAAGAGTGATAAAAATGATCCATATTTCTATCTGGAAAAACAAAAAACCCCAAGATAAATTTCAGACAGTGTGCTACCCCAAGGCAGATACCAATCTGTTCTTATAGAAGTCAGGTGTTATCATTCACTCCTGGTCAGTTTTGCAGGAAAGATTGAAGCTCCTCAGACAAAACTGATGGCAAGCCACAAGGGCACAGACAGAGGTTATTACAACTGCTGGAAGCTCTGATCATGTAGTTTACACACCTTTTTTATATGCTTATTCAGATATAGCTAAGGTTGGAAGATAACAACCTATTGCCAATGCTTTTGTTATATCTTTAACACCAAGGCCATTTCTAAGCTTGTCTGGTAATATTTTTCTTGCACAATCTCCCACAGTAATCACTATTCAGGATGATGGCCACTTCAGGACTCTGCTTTTTAGGTCTTTTCTTACACTAAGCAATTTTTATATTTGCCTATCCAGCTTGCAAAGTTTCCACCCACCACTTTCCCATTCTGTTAAATTTTTTGGGAATACCCTGAGGTTCCCCTTTCCTTCCTTGTGTCAGACACTGTGGATGTCCTCCCAATGTCTGGACAAGCCCAGATCTGAGTCCTTCCTTCCAGCCCCACAGGGATTCTTTCCATGCCCCCACCACTCACTCTTCATACGTTTTACATGTTGGACCCTTATGGCTTCTCCCCTCCACACTTCTTTTATACCATTATTAATTTTCCTATTTCTACAATGAGAAGACAAACAGAGATGAGATATTTTGTTGTCACACTGCGTGCTACTAATGGCTTTGATCTGTGGACAATTACAGACCCTATTGTAGCCTCTGGGACTGCCAGCTCAATATCTGAGCTTCATATGTTCCCTGTTTAGCTTTTTTTCTCATTTGATTCTGTTTAAATCTGTAAATACCTATGACTTTATGCCTAGGACGTTCTTTGAGAAATGGTGGAGCTGATTGGATGTATTATTCAAAAGTTTCCATGTTACAGCCTAAAAGACAAACGACACCAACCTGAGAATAAAACCCTGCTCCATTTGGCTCCCTGTTATCTGCAGTGGCTTTCCTGGGGTGAGCTATTTGGAACATGTACAGAAGCATGTGTGACTTTCATGTTGCTATTAAGGTGAGGCCATTGTGCCATGAGCTTGTGATGAGTTTTCCTATAGTTTGAAAAGACAAAACCAGGACACTGGCTTTGCTTCACATGTGGGTGAAAGAAGGCAAGGGGCACAGCCAGAGGAACTAGGAACCAAGAACAGCCAGCCAGAGAAAGTTCTGTGATCAAAGTGGAAGAAAAAGGTTTTTTTTTTTTATAAAATTTGCCATTAGAGATATTGAGGAGGCCTATGTATTAAATTCCTGAGTTTTGAGGCACTGTAATAGAGCTGTCAAACAAAGATATAGAAAGTGCCACTGTTTCCACGAGACATGACAAGCTAAGGATTCCCAACAAAGTAAGGCCACCTGAAGAGGGATAATGAAAGTGATTACATCAGCAAAGAGGAAGGAACAATCCAGGTAAAGAGTTGGTGGATGTTTGATCTTGGAGGGTTGCTGTTACCTCCAGTGCAGTCATCCAAAGCTGTCTAAAAATTAAATAGGCTAAAAGAACAAGAATGCCTAGGATTTCTTCCAGGAATTTCTGTAGTTACCTGCTAGGCATCAAAGGAGACTTCTTTTGAACCTTCAAATATACAAGGAGGTCACATGCATTAGTGACTGCAGATTTGGTAACCTATTATTCATTATTTTCTTTTCTTGATTGTTTTACAGTCCCCAAGGCTTGTGTGTTGCTTTCTGTGCCACAAAAATAAAAAATCTGTAAAATCTTGAGGTTTTTTACAGGAATAACAGCAGCTGTCTCTCCTTGTTAATGAAAATAGCAGTGCATTTTTTTGCCTATTAATTCTAATTAGGGGGTCTCACATGAATGTTAATTCAAATTTTTATAATGAATGATGTCTTGTAACTGGGAAAAAAAAGGACAGATTGACCTAAGATAATTTTTTATTTCAAGAGGACCTTTAAAAATGTAAAGTTGCAACAAATTAATTACTTGGCTTAACCACTTTGTTAATTTTTTTTAAAAGAAAATATGATGACATGCCCTACTC
Organism: Irena cyanogastra; assembly: GCA_013397155.1. Taxonomy (NCBI): domain Eukaryota; kingdom Metazoa; phylum Chordata; class Aves; order Passeriformes; family Irenidae; genus Irena; species Irena cyanogastra. Next base: position 1,433,368 of record VWZV01017135.1, on the reverse strand, counting down.
AGGTTATGCTGGCATACAGGACAAAGAGACAAGGCAACACAATGATAAAACTGTGGAAAAGTAAGGTATCGCCCACAGATATAAATAGTCACTAATTAAACAGATGCAGTTAGAAAAATAATCGACCTGTTTTATAACTCTAGGTGGCAGCAGTGGAACAAAATAGAAAAAAATGTATGATTACGATTATACTTGCTCCCTGTTAATTCAAAATCCATTAATTAAATACTGCTGATGCTATTGCATGACACACTGTTACTTTTACACTCTAGATGGCAGCAGCATCACAAACTACAGAAAAATAAGATTAATTGAATACATGCTGTGTCGGAGAATGCAGCCCCTTCAAGTTTTTGGAGGTTAAAGTTGGAGAGGTTGAAATGCAGATTTCCTGTAGGCATTTCCCACCACAAAAGAAGAAGAAAAGCCCCAGCAGTGATTGTTAAATATCATGTACAATTACAGGTAAATCACTTCTGAAGCAATGCGACGTTTTGCCACTCTGAGTTTTCCTAGTGGGGAACAGATGTGCAGAAAACATAAATGACAGCACCTCTGCAGGTGTGTGTAGTACAGTGATCCTAAAAAATCTGTGCATGTGCATGCCTGTCATGCTTTTGTGAACTAGGACAGTTACAGCTTTTGCCAGAGAAGGCAGTAACAGCAACCATACCATGTATTCAGTCCTTCAAGTGTATTTGCACACATCAGTGACAAGGACTTCATGTGCACAAGGCTGGGTCAAAAGACTGAGGTGAAAAGAAGGTTTTGCTTTAGAAGATACAGAGTTTTGGTAAAACTCATTTTAAATACTGTTTGACTAGAAAGGATCATAGGTGCCAGCTCAGCAGAAGGCTGAGCAGGGGCCAGCAGCAGGAGGGCCTGGAGATGGAACCACATAACCTCATCTCTCCTGCCTTTTTCTCTCCTGATGGAAAGAAGGTCCCAACTGGATGAAAAGCTCCAGCAGTCCAGTAACACCTTCATATTCAAACCAATACCTGCCAGGGGAGGTTACACAGAATCCTACAGAGCATTATTGAAGTGTCTGAGTCTGTTCTTCAGGTCGCTGTGGGTACTTCCCCTGTGTCATTATGCTGAGCTATGGCCAAAAGAGCAGGTGTCCAGCAGAGCCTGTGAGCAGCAATGCCATGCACCACCATGGGATATTAAGGGAAATCCAGTGTATGAAGAGATTCTTTTGGGGAACTCACTTTGTCCAGCTGGCTGCTCCATTATCCTCGGACTCAGAGGCTTCTGGAGGGTGGAGAAGGTTATCTCCTGGTCCAGTTTTCTTGTGTTAGGAGCACATTTTGTCAGGAACAGATTGTTGTCCAGTGCCATGGCAGGGATGGTTTCTCTGCCATATTTGGGGAATGTGCCTTGTTCAAAGGTGCAAACCTGTGCTGAGATGTCTCACTGGGATCTGTTAGTGTGATCCAGGAGTAGGACTATGAGAGAGATCCAAACACTAATTGGGGGCCCATTGGGTTTTTCCTTTGTTCTTTGATCACTTAACATTCACTCAATATGGAAAGGTTCTTGTTCTGTGATGCTTAATTTAAGAATGGATTTTTAATTAAATTATTATTTTGTTTTAAAAATTGTTATGTCTGTCTAGGAAAAAAAAGATGAAAGTGGGAAACTAAAACTGGGATGGTATCACCAGTGTTAAGCTAAAGCAAAAGTTAAAGCAGTCCACTTACTGAGTGAATACAAACTGAATATTTTTTTGATCTAAATATATTTATAAGCTACTGGTAAATCAGGTCTGAATTAAATTATCAGATCATTGGTTCCAAAGACTGACTATAAACTTTAAATAATTTCTTATGAACTCTTCTATTATAAATCCTAAAAAATTTCTTCCTGTGAATCTGTAATTCAGAAGTTATATTAATATTTTCATAGGGAAATGAAAGAAACCTTTAGCACCTGAAAAAAAACTCTGAGAAAGAGATGGAGTTCTCTTTTCATTTCCTCTGCAGTGGCTAACACCTTCCTCTTCTCAAAAGTAAGCCTATCCAACTATTGTTTCAGGCTGCTTAAGACTATTGCAAAGTTTTCTGGCACTTTTCCCAGCTGAACTCCAGAAGCTTTTAATAAACAGGCCTGACTGCATTTTCAAATCCTAAAATTAAATTTAAAACATTTTGGATGTCTCTCACCAAGGAAAGCAAGGATAAAAGCAAGTACAGGAAAAATCAGATACTGAAGACTGCAAAAAATGTTCAACTCTATTCTCTGTTCCTGTAGTCTCTTGGAAGAAGAAGTGAAGCAATCACAGAGCCGAGTGGTGGTGCTGGTACTGTGCCCCTCACTCGAGGCTTTCCCCACAGCCCAGAAAGGAGCCCATGCTCTGGGGTGCTCAGGCTGCTCTGCAGCTCTGCCAGTAGATTGCTGAGGTTTCTATTTTCTGGTGAATACCAGGTGCCACCTGCACTGTGAGGTGTGTGACAAGCTCCCTGTCCTTGGCAGCCCTGCGTGACTTCATGGTCGCAAATTTGAGATCCGAGTTTTCTGAGGATTGGGCACAGCTTAGCTCCTGTCCTGTAGGGACAAGTGCCTGCTGGGAGGCTGTTCCAGAAGACAGTGATTCCATGGAAATAGTAGTTTTTTCCTGTTAAAGTGAGAGTCCTGTTGAACTTAACACTGCGGCATTAATTTGGCCAGATGTGTATTTGCACATCTGCTGTAGCCAGATTCCCAGACAAAGCTGTTCCACTGCTGGGATGAGAAGGCACAGTGAAAGTAAGGGTCGTATCTTCTACCTGGGCTAAAGCTCTCTGTTCCTTCTCTGCTTTGAATAGATTCCTTCAAGGCTTGGACAATTCTTGATAGCAGAGATCCCATTAGATGGTGCCAGCTAATTTGTTGGTGGGATGAGGGCAAAGACAGCTGCTACCTTCTCCTTAGTATTATTAGTACATGTAGTAATAGTAGTAGTGTTATTTTCTGCCCACTGTTAATTTGTCAGGTGAACAGCAGCTACATACTGCAGGAGACCAATCTGCAGGGTTCATTGTTTTATTTCCTCATTATTGCAATGACACTGAATATTTCTTTAGAAGGAAGTTCCTGTGCCTGAGGCTGTAATGTACATACCTGCTGTCCGACCCACTGTTCAGTTGCACAGAGAAAGGACTGAAGACATGTTCTAGAAACAATCCCTTGGAGTGGAGTAATGCAGGAGGAGGAATGACACAAGAAGGCTGTAGAATGTATGTTTTCTCTGGAGAGGAAAATGCATTAAGACACAAACATTTGCTGCATGTGCACGAGTGCCTGTCTTGCTGGCACAAAGCCACTTCACTGAAGTGCTCTCTCAGCCTGGGAGGTGCCAGCGTCAGCCACAGACCTAAACTCCTTCCTGCTTTGTGAACTCCTGCAATGATCAGGCATAGAAGTGTCTTAATTTACTGAAACGAGACAACGGCTGAAGATGCTGAAAAGCACTGGCTGAGATTGTCACAGAATCCTTGCAGCAGAACTTGGTTTCTTTGAAATATTCTCCATAATTTAAGGGTTTTTTTCCTATTCTTTGTAGATCATTCCTGTGGTTTCTAGCACACGGTCCCTCCCCAGTGCATAGTCTCACACTGTAGGCTACACCTTAAATCCTAAAGAAAGTGATTCACCAGCTCCTTGGGCTGCCTCTGGCAGATTTTCTCTAAAATTAGTGCCTTGGAAATATCACTAAGAGCAGGGAAATTCTCCAGCTAATATTTGAATAAAAAAGAGATCTTTGCTTAATAGCATGTGAAGGTTATGTAGTGAGGAGCACTTTTCTGCAGGTAATATAAACTGCTCCTTAGTATAAAAATGATCATGGCAAGATCTTTCATTAGAAATCCATGAAATAAAAATAACTCAGATAAAATTATATCAGGAAGATAAAGTACCATTTGGGTGAAAGCACTGTGCTGAAACAAATAATCTGTCATATTGATCAACGTAATGTTTCTGACAGAACCGTCCTGCTCATTTGAAATCACCTTCACCTGCTTTTTGCTGTTGTGGGATAATGCAGAGCTGGGCTGTGCAGCCTCAGGAGCTGTGAGCTGGATTTGCTTTACAAAGCCCTGGCACACATCCCCCTCCTCCTGTCCAGCTGCAGGCTGTCCCCTCTCCCAGCAAGCATCTCCATCCTCTTTCACACAGTGCTCAAACCTTACCTGGCACCACTCTCCTGCCCTGCCTACCCTGCCCCAGCAACCTCCAACCTCTTCACATTCCACCTGCAGCAGCTCCTTGCTCATCTCTGAACAGTTTCCCATCACTCCCATATGCAAGCAGCCAGACTCTCCCCGTGGCTGACCAGGCAGCTCCATTTCCCCTCAAAGGCCCTGCTGCAGACCTCATTTTCTGTATCCATAGGCAGCTGCTGCAGAAGAGAGGGAGAAGCAGGCAAAGGGTGTGGGCAGGGAAGGTGAATGGCAGGAGCCATGGTGGGAATACTTTATGGACCAGTATCCTAAGAGCTGTGTGCTAGACTGCAATGGGCTGAGTGTTTTCACACATGGAGAATGAAATTGGCCTTCTCCAGCTACAGCTCACATGTAACTTGGCTGAGATGATGATCTTCTTCAGTCCATGTAAACATCCAAAATTTCATGCTTTGAACTGAAGAGATCAAACCTAGGAGAAGAAACAATCTCTTAGCATTTCATACTGAAATCAACTGTTATCTTTGAAACATGAACAAGCTGTACCAATAACACTCTCAGCTGAACACGCAGATTCTTAGTTTGGTTTTGCTGATAACTAAAAATTAACAGTTCAACATAAGTCTTAATATAGGCATGTGTCTGTCTGGCACGTGCAAGACTTTCCTCCAGTACTTTCTCTCTCTTAATGTTGCAAAAGTCAGTAATACCAATGACTGATTCAGCAGCAAATACCTTGAACTTTGGAGGAGTGACTTGGCACCTGAGCCCAACGCAGCTTCAAAAGGACAGTACACCTTTGGAGCTTACCAAGTCTTCTCTCAAAGGTTACATGTCAAAATGTCACCAGGCTGTATTACTAGAGCCTCCAGAAAATGGAGAGTACCAAAGTGTGATTAATTTTTTGGTTTACGATATTTCTACTCTGATAAAGAGATAGGCAGATATGGTTTTTTCATTAAAAGTTAATCTTATCTGCAGCCTTTGAATTGGATTTTACTTCAGCAAATTTTTCCAGACTCAAATAGGTGAGTGGGAGACCTTTTTTTTCACTTTTTTTGTCTTGTCAACAGAATTATATACTGCATTTCATGTATACAATACATGTATACAAATGTATTGAATGAAGCTGGGTAGATGATACAAGCTGAAATTTGAAACAGAGAAGTCTTGACTAACTGAAAGTAAATGCATAAAATATGTATGCACATGATGGAACACTGGAAACACAAGTTCTAACTACAGTTTCAGCTCCAAGACTATGGTGTCAGGTCTTGGGTTGCAGGTTTTCCAAGCCCAGTGGCACAAAAAATACGTCCTTTGCTTTTAAACAGATTGAATTTTGTGCAGAATCATTGACAGACAGTGGCAATACTTCTACCCTGAACAGAAGAATATGTAGAAAATCAAGTATGAAGTGTAATCTCATTATCAAAGAGAAGACAAAGCTTTGATGTCAACAGGAGTCCTTCTGTGGACTTTGATATAGAATTAATTTCAGTAATCTTAATTATTTTGCCCCAGTCTTAATATCTCTATTTCACCATGAAATTGTGTTTTCCTAAGAGAGAGCAAACAGTTTGGGGATTTTCTTTTCTTTCTTATTCAATTTTGTTTAGGTGTCAGTGGGAGTATTTGTTGTTGGTTGAGTTGCTGACAAAGAAGTCCTGGGGGACAGGAGAGGATGTGTGTGTCTTGGAATGTAGATGTAAGTGGTGTATTGGCCTTATGATGGATGCACAGAATTGAGGAGTGATAATTCACCCAAAATCCCTGCTTGTAATATTTTGATGTATTATGACAATATAATCTTGTGTATTAATAACAGATTATAATATGTATATTTATGGGGTAGTATTTAGCCAGATGAGATTTGCTTATGTAAATTGTCTTACCTGTGTTTGAAACTGATAGTGGCTGTTACCTAATGGTGCTCCAAAAAGCACATTGTAGCTTCAGACTTAGGTGGGATTGTGTGTTTGGAGAACTCCTTCAATGTTTCTTTGTTTCCTCCCTATTCTCTCTTCAGGATTTTTAGAAAAATAGATTTCCTCCAAGAACTCTAGTCTTCTAATTTTTTGATATTAATTTCATTTAGTTGTGTGCCCCTTTATGCAGTCTTGAGTTAATGTGTCATTTTCTTCTGCCTCACAGAACAGGGATGAGTGAGCAAGAACCAAAACTTTTCTGAAAACAGCAAGAAAGGCTTTATTATATAAAGCTTAAACAGAAAAGCAAGAGTGACAGGATTTCCATACAACTGAAAGATTATCTTCTTTAAATGTGTAACTCATGTTTGCTCTTTATGGGCAGATTGTTAGACTGTATGTTCAGCTCTCTCAAGAGGCATTTAGGACTTCAAATGCAATAATAAATTAATTTGCAAGATAGAGACAATAATGAGAGATTCGATTTCAAACCAGAGACGTGAAACTTTTGTGGAATTCTCAAACATTAAAATGCATAAATGACAGCTTTATTTACTTGTGTAAATGAACCCACCAAGGAGGTAAAACACAAGATTGACAGCATTAGGAGGAGCAGCTCCTTTTTTCATCTCCAGAGAGATGTGACTTACATCAGTGTTATTGCCAGATTTCCTCCACGTCACTTGGCTACCCTGGTCCCCTGAGAGGCCAGTGGCAACAAAGGGAGGGCAGAAGAGAGCCCTGGTGTGTGCAGGCCTCGCTCCTCCTGAGGTAACCGAGGTTACTCCTGGCAAGCAGGAGCTGGCAGTTGACACCCATCATCTCAGGAAGGAAACCATTTGTTTACTCAGAGCCAACACAAAGCTACCAGATGGGAACAGTTTTCTGTCACTGTCTATCAAGGCTGGAGCACAGCTCTCCAGCCTTCTGTGACATCAATTTTGTGCTGAGAGCACAGCAGTCTCAAAAAACACTGAAGAGCCATTTACTTGTGAAGTATAAGAAACATCTGTCAGGGGCTAAAAGTGTTAAAGAAATGCTTAACCGTACATTGAGTTGGCAGAATCTTAGTCTCAGACTACAGGAAAAAACATTAGCAGTGAAAGTCCACAAGATTTATCCTAATTTATCAGATTACTTCCTCAGAAAGTCTCCTTTTGAACTGCTCTTCAACAGAAGAACAAATGTGTAGACTTCAATGCTTAATAAAGCTAAAAGCTTCTCCCTGGGGTAATTGAAATTTTTCTATCAAAGGTTAGATAGACCTGGTTGCAGCTGCAACAAAGAAGAAACATATAAAGCCAAGTGGAAAGCAGTTAGACAGCATTGGTGGTGTAGGACCATTGAACATGGTCTTGCTAATTGGAATCTATAGCACAGGACATTCAACTACATGCTGGGCAAATGACCCTGAAAGTTTCAAGTCTATCTAGTATAAAAAAAAAAAGTTCAGATGTAAAAATAATCATAGGAATGATGGATTCTGTATCCTTGAATGGGCATAACCAACCAGAGATCTGGGTAACTGGCAAATTTCTTTTTTAAATAAGGCCCTTTGAGTCCCATATATGCATCTACTTTCACAAGCATTTCAAAACCCGTCTTCTAATAATTTCACACAGAGCTTTCAGAGCAGCAATGTTCAAAAGAATGAAAGTAATGAAACACAGCAAAGTTTTACATTTTTATTTCTGTACTTTAGGAAAATTCCTATTGAAGACAGAAGGCGGTTCAAATTGGAATTGCTTTACTGCCAACAAAAATGTGTGACTCTTGATCTAATGAAAAATTAGAGAGATTGAAAAGCAGAAGTAGACTTAGGAAAGATTTCAGTTACAGCAGGATGCAGCCCTTATTGCATTTGTAGTTCAAACTGTGATCTCTAAGGAGATCTAAATTGCTCTGGAGTGTGGAATTTAGGGTATTTGAGACTTTATTTTCTCAGAGGAACAAGTATGGGTAGCTAAGACATCAGGTTTTATTATCACACATTTAGAAAACATATGTCACTTTAATTTAAAATAAAATGTCGTTTAATGATCAAAATATTAAATTCTTAAAACCCTTGTCACGTGAATTAAAATTGCTTAAAATGGTTTCAAAAGGTGGAAATTGTTAATTTTTTTGAACCTTCCATTCTGGTAAACTTATTTGGATAAGCATACTTTTATTTTACACTGGAAAAACTGTTGTGATTGTCATTAGTATGTAACAACTTCTAAATAGTTGTTGTCACATGCTCTGTACCTTTGTGAGCACTAAGTATTTCTGGGAAGTGAAACAGCTTCAACAGCAGAAGCTGGAATTACACTTCACATTAAGACACAAGGATGTCAGAAGTGTTTGTACCTACAAACACTGTGTCTGCTCTTTGGTGCCTCTCAGAGTGAAAGACCCAGCTGTGGGGTGGACAATCTTACCTTGGGTGCAACACCACATTACAGGGCTGTGCCTCTTCCCGTACAAATGCCACTTCATTCCAGCTTATTCCAGTGTCCTGATGGGATGTGGCACTGACTGGGTGCTACAGACATAGGCACACAGTTCAGAGAGTGAAAGAACTGAAAGCCAATTCCTGCCCCAGGACGGCAAAAGTAGATTTTAACTTGGATGTTCAAACTACCAGTTACCATTATGCTGGATGGGAATTAATCTTATGGGTCTCTATTGTTGATGTTTGCAACCATCTCTACCATTCTTTTTTAGTGAGAAAAGGCATGTGACTATCACAAGTGACCATCATGTATTTTCATGTATTCTCCAAAACTGTTCTTTCTCTCTCATTTTATCTAGCCTCCTCTCTTACCTCATAGTTTTCATCCACCAAACCCCTTTTCATGAAATCCTGGATTTGGAACTTTTCTTCTAATGTTGTTTGAACTTTTCTTTCTTCTGTTGTTCTTTTCCCTCTATTCTTAACTATTTTATCATTTTTCTTCTTGTTGTTTCTTTTCATGCATACTTCATCCATTTGCACTAATCCTCCTCACCCCCTCCATTTGACAGATCAAATGTAGTTGCAATAAGCCACTTCTTTTCCACTGTCTAAAGCAGCATTTTAAATGTTGAACAGATGAATTCCCTTCCAAAACCCAGCAGGAAAACTCCTGAGCTGGACACATCACTGCACCGAGACAGAACAAAACAAGCAGGCACATACAGCTGTGGTAAGAGCAGGTCAAAGCAACCTCAGCTTTCAGGCTCAGCTGATGAGTCTATGGCAACAAATCACTGGTGAAATCATGTGCTGCAGTGTCTAGTATGCCAGACAGCCAACAGCATTTGGCATCAGGGGATCAAACAACTGAAAAAAGGATGTGGAAGCATGCCAAAGGCATGACGTTCTGAGCACTCATGCAATAATTTTACTGATTAGATCAAAAGAATGGTCAGTTTTGTTGTATTTATCAGACCTGTCTATTTTATCACCAAAGGAGCTTAACAAGATCCCTTTTTCATCTCAACAGACAGGCAGTCTGGGAAAACACTATGCTATTAATAGAATGGTATTTTTAGAAAGATGGAAAAAAGAAAAAGGCAAGAGTCCAGATTTTATCCCACCCTCTTCAATGGCATCTGTGATACAACTGCAACACATGCACCAGAGGAAGGTCACCTCAGTTGAAAGAGCATTTACAGAGGCCACAGGAAACATTTGAACTTCTTGATAACTCCCTTCACTGAGACACTCTCTGTTCCATACTGCCTCACCCTATCTATCTACCAGCACAGAAGGGTTTGAGGGAATGTAGATTTGTATGATGCCAGTTATCAGCTACTTCTGATATGTGCATGTGCATGTTTAATCCCTTACTCAGACTATTAGCATTTAATTTCTTAAATCAGAGCCTAGGACTAAAGCGATAGAAAAGGTTCCCGTGTTTTTTTGAGGGAGCTGAATGTAATCCATATTGGGAGAACAACTGATGTTGAGATCTCGACACTGACATATCAACGTTCTAGTACTTTACTTGTAAAATGCTTATCTTTGCTCCTGGGGGACCCGGGCTCTGTATTTATCAACAGATTCTTTACATATGACAAATATACAACAAATACATACATATGTAATTTATATGTATATGTACAATATATATCTGTTGCCCTATAGGTGGGACTTTTCAGAGAAACCAGAAAATACATGTACACAGAATGCTTTACATTATTGTTGTGCCAACAAATTTGAAGAAACCTTGCTTCTCAACTCCTTCCTTTCCAGAAGAGCACAGATTAAGCCAACTATTAAGTCATTCTTATATCCTTTCAATTCAGATGCTAAATAAAACACCTATCTAAGTACTTTGCTGTATCAGAGCCTTCAAAAAGTAGAGGGTGTCAAGACAGAAACCTGCTTACAGAACTCTCAACAGCAGAGTGCCCTGAGCTAACAACTGATCTCATTTTGAAATGAATTATTTTGTGCTTTAGATTATATCAGGTAATCTTCTAGGAAAATGCATAAGTTTTTCAGTTTGTTTGCTGAGTTTCACACAGATGCATTGCTAACTTCCTACCTCTAAGTTCCCTCCTCTCTCTTCCAAACTGCATTTCTTCATTGGGATTGATGTCCATCCCTTTGCTACTTCAGGTACACCTTTGTTTAAGTGCTAATGTTTTGTGTTTTCATGTCCTGTGGCACTAAATTTCTACACCTCAGATCATGTATTTATGGTAGCAACATCTCCACTGTCCATCGTCTCTCACAAATTTTGCTCAAGGCTTCATTGCCTCTTTTTTAGAGCAGGCCCTGACTTTAAGAAATTAAATACAAATACTCAGAACCAGGGATTAAACATGCACATTTTGGTGATTGCAGGAGTTAGCGAGTAACTCCTATCACATAAACCTACATTACCTGAAACCCTGCTCTGGGTCCAGTCCCACACGACAAATGCAGATATCTCTTTACATGACACTGACACTGAAAGTTGGCCCAGGTGTCAAGTTAAAACAAAGGTAGTCTGGACTTGCCTGAGAACCAAACAAGGACCAAAAGTGGATCAGTTATAAAGAAAAACATTACCTTCCTCTCCAGGTTTCCACTGAAAGTATTCAGAAGACAGAAATTATTTGGGTTTATGTGGGTGGCAAGAGTGATAGGAAGGATATAACTCCCAACACTTGTAGACAAGAACTTCTGTGCTTGGAGACCTGAAGTTAATTCTATGGCAGGTTTTCCCACACCATTACATCACCACAACTACAGAGGAGTACCAGGGTCTCTCTGGAGCTCACTGCATTTACTTCCTGGCTTGGAACAAAATCAGGCACAAGGTTAGTTTGGACCAGCTGCATCCACAGCAGCATTCAAAAGAGGCAGATGCAAAGTGATAATGAAAATTAGCAAACCAAGCCAACCCCATGAAAAGTTGGATTGTGAGTGGATGAGGTCCCACTCATTGCACAAAGTCCATTAAACAGCAGTGTTCTCATTGGAGTTCATTAAAATTTCAGTGAAATGATTTTGCAGTTTCTTTGCACAGTGCCAGGATGAATATTGAGTTTACAGCAGGCATTGTCTAGTGCTTCTCGTTGCTTTTAGAATGACATCAAACTTTGTTTTATTTTTCTTACCTTCCTGTGCTGCTACTGACAAAAACGGGAAGACCAGTAAAGCAGTGGTAAGGCAGAAGTTCACCAGTGTGAAAAAACAAGGCTCATATGTTGTCATTCAGAGTGAAATTGCTTTCACATAGTAGTCTGCTGCCTGGATGTATACATTTTTATTTTTCTGAAAATGCACATTATCTTGTGGACTTTGAACAAATGAAACATGAATGATATTGCTCATCATTACTTCAGCATAAAAAAAGACTGTAATCAAAACCATTTTTAATATTGGTTCTTGATGCCTTCCTTACATAATTTAATTAGCTTAGTGACTTTTTCTTTTTAGACTGTAGTAACAGGAAGTAGAATACGATAGCAAATACCTACTGCATTCTGCAGATTCTTAACACTTTTTATCCTTCTAAACATGGATTTTTAACCCTAAGCCTGCAAATCATTTTAAGTTCATTTTGTCTAGACAGATAAATGTGAGTGCTATCAGCTATAATACACAAGAAATAAATTGGCTCCAGAGGTTTTTCCCTTTAAAGGTAGGTGTAAATGACTGTAAAAGTTCATTTACAATAATAGGAACACTTATGATTTATTCTTTCTCGGATTTCCATACCAGACAGAGGGCTTAAAACTGAACTGCACAAAAATGTTTTTACATACACTCACTTAGCAACACCTTTTGTGGGTCCTATTTTCAGAAGTGGTGTCTGCTTACAGTATTTGCAGATGTGGCTGGACACAGATGGGGGGCTCAGCAAAACTCCAGAGAAAAATTCACTCACTGGAAAAGGTAAGGAATGCAGTTGTGAAAGGCTGGTGAAAAATGGTAGAGACTCTTCTTCAGCTCAGTATTCAAATAGGGCAAAAATCACAGTGAAGTATAAAACAAAACCATTCAAACCAAAACACAAGCTTTTCTAAAGGAGTTTTTTACAACTATAGGCCCTTTATTAAGCCCAACTGGATGATCTGGATCAAGGCCATACATCTTTCTACCAGTGTTCTACCACAAGATATCAGATCCTCTGCTCTACTTGCACAGGTTTACTGGAAGTAATTTTACAAGTTTCACAGGCTTCTTTCTGCCACCCAAGTAAAATTCATAGAACAAAGAAAAGATAAATGAGCAAACTTGGAAGCAGGTAAATTTTCAAAAGAACTTCTCCAAGATTTCTGCTGAGTTGTAATGTGGTTTTGTCATTTGGTAAGACATGAGGCCAATATGACCTGGTCTCATATCTTTCAAATATCTACCTGTGTTGTTTGTCTCCACTAAGAACTAATGATGCATAATAATTTACAGAGCATCTCAATGCTCCCTGTTTCCTAAGCTTCTGCTAAAGTTGAAAGTCTGTGGATGGATATCTCTCAGTCATCAGCCTTCTGCCAAAATTTCAGAATGAACAATGGAACCAAAAAGGTTTTTACCCACTTAAAGGCAAAGCTAGATTAATTTTTTATCATTATTTTGATTTTCATGGCATGAGTTGCTAAGAGTCAGCACTTCCCTTCACTGAGTGGAATGTAAGACTCAAGTTGTTACATTGTAAGAAAGAGCATAAGTCTGAATTTAGTTGAGCTTGGGTTTTGCCTATTTTTTTTAACATAATATGCTAAGAAAGGGTGGTTCTGGGTTTTTATTTTACTGAAAGGTAGGAAATGTGCTCAGAAAAACAGAGAAATTATCCTCGTTCTGTATCAGAAAAGGCACTCAAGTTGTTTGGCAGCAAAATAACCGATAGTTAAAACTACAAGTTTTTTTCAAAGAAATTTTCAGCCTACTAGTAGCACAAAAGGAATGTCAATGTGTGCATCTTTTCACAACTAATCTTACTTTAAGAGATCACTATTCTAAACAGTTATGTTGTTGATTTCAATTGTCTCAGTCTTGCCCAAGTCTTTGAAAATAGCTAAAATTTGTCCACTTCTGGCTGAGGTAAACATTAACAAAGTCTGATGTCAGAAGGTCCCTGAATGGCAATTCCATTTTGACCTTCAGCTACACAGATGATTCCATTAATTCATGTATGAACTCAATATTGATTTAAAAATTGATAGTGATAGGAATCTAAAAAGGCCTGTATATTTTTCCTACCTGTATACTTGCAGATTTTGGACAAAAAGTCACTATTTCAAAACACGAAAACTCTGCTATGGTACTGTTTCACTGTGAGTTACATTTTCAATGGTTTTATGGCTTTTTCCTGGACCGTCTCTAGTATGTCCACATACTTCCTGAATTTTAGAAAATGGCATTTGGAAGGATAGGAGTGTGGGTTGGTTGTTTATTTGTTGAAATCAATGCTTGCAACTTTTCTCTCTTGAAAACGTGGTTTATATTGCTCATGCTATATCACCATCATAAATGTTTCTTCCATCCTAAATAAAGTAGGCAGGCAATACTAACTTTCATGAATACATATTGAAAGGCTGTTTCAGAAATTTCTTCAAGCTCCCATCATAAACTTCTTTCCAGAGTAAGTCGATTTTTGGGGAATCTTTTTGCTAGTAAAGTTTCTTTTACAGCCTCAGTCACTCATGGATCATTATCCCTCTGTGTGCCTTGATGTATTTGAAGACAACATCCTAATCCTTCAGTGTTCAATGCTTCACCCTTCATTTTGCTCACTCAAACAAGGGAACCCTTTTTCTGCTCTTTCCAACCAAGGGTCTCAAGGATGCAGGATCCTGCACCTTCTGACTTAGTGTCCTTCTGGCATGATGCAGCTTGCTCTGCCTCCTGAGCTGTGGAGTTTTCAGAGAGGACAGAGAATGGTTCAACCAGATTTAGCCAAAGTATCTCCTGGACCACAGCAGCTCTAGGAAACGAAAGTGGCAGTTTCACTGTGGGTGTTGCAAAATGAAACCAAAAAATGAAATGAAAATGAAACCTTACAAAGTCACATGAAAAAAATAATTAAGTAGCTGTTATCAGAGGAATTCTTAAGTTCTTGAATCTGGGTCCTCCCTTTTCTCATTTCAGTAAATGTTTAAAGGAATTTAATTTAGTAGTTACTCATAATTTACATTCAGTGAAAACCAAATTTAGAACAGATTCATCATCTACGTTCTGGCTGATGTGCTGCAAGTTATTATGGCCCACAACCTGCTAAAGCCCTTTTCTACCCCCATTTAACCCAGGCACAGCAATCTGCCTGGGTTAACATGTAATTAACATGTAAACAACCCTGCCCCTTTCACCACTATCACCCTCACACTTCCAGAAAAACAAACTTTATCAGGCAAATTCAGATGCAGATTGCATTTGCTCAAGCCAGTCCTCACTATCACTAAAGCCCAGAACTGTCCCTCAGTTCTGCAAATGGGGACACCCAGGCACCTCACGCAGTTCTGCAGTAATTTTTTTTTATCCATGTCCTGTTTTTATTCCTAAGGACAGCAGCTCATGCAGAGTTTATTTCTGGTTTGGTTTCTCTTTAACCCCAGACACCATTTTTTAGCAGTTGACATTGAGACTCTCTGTCTTGGTAGCCAAATAAATGAACCTCAGTCTATTCAATCTTAGGGCAATGAAAACTTTTGACATAGAATTTTTGTAGCACAACAGTTTGCTTCATATTATCTGGTTCCTTTACCCTGGAAAATCCTGAGTGGCCTCTGCCAACAGGAAAGGAGGCACCTTTTTTCAAGAAGGGCTCTCTTGCCCATGTGTGACCTTGGCACCATGCACAGAATAAATCGTGGGTAATTTATAAAGATTAAAACAAAATTTAGAATAAAAGTCCAAAATCCTCCAAAATTTATGTGGAATATTTTTCAAGATTAGGAATATCCATGTACACAGCATGGGAAAAAACATTCATGTGTTGAGCCCATACCTTTCCTTCAGTTATGGCACATCACGGTCACAGAACCATAGGAACACTGAGGTTGAAAAAGACCTCCAAGACCATCAGGTCCAACCATCAACCCAGCGCTGCCTTGTTCACCACTAAACCATGTCCCCAAGTGCCACCACCACACATTCTTTGGCCATTTTGAGCATTTGTACCTCCTTACCCAGTAGCCAGATTTATCAACACTTTTTGGCCTTTGTTTTCCAAAATCCTCACCCATCTGACAGACACGGTTACAATTGGCACAAAAGATTAACATGAAGAAACTAAAAACGGAAACATCTGATGGGTAAAATATCGTTACAGACTCCTGGCCGTTTGAGTCTGATGCCCAATGGGAAAGATCAGCAGAAAGAGCATTTGAAAGCATTGCTATTGAAATGGCCTTAGGCTGACACGGGAGATTCAGATTAGGTATCAGAAAAAAATGTCACGGTTAGGATAGCCAGGCATTGGAACAGCGGTCCAAGGAGGTGGTGCTCACCATCCCTGGAGGTGTTTAAGAGGGACTTGGATCTGGCACTGGGTGATGTGGTTTAGGGGTTACAGTGGTACTGCTGGGTTCATGGTTGAATTTCATTACCTTATAGGTCTCTTCCAACCCAAATGATTCTATGGTTCTATATTTAAAGCTATTGCTTTAAAAACACATGGATTTGGCACAGGTACAGGCCATTCATCAGGCTCTGCGTGACTAAGCTTATGTGAGGATCCAGCTCACAGCACAATTTGCTTCCCAGCGTGTTGTGAGGGCAAACACATCACAGGCATTTTTTATGTTTTATTGTTTGTGTCAGCAGCAGCACACGAGAAGGCAGGCAGGCAGGCAGGGCAGCCCCGGCGGGGTGTGAGCAGGGCGGGGCAGGGCGGGGCAGGGCGGCCGCCCCGGGGCCGGCGCTCCGCGAGAGACAAAGCCGAGCCGGGCGCTGGGTGTCGGGCACCATCTTAACCGCCCCGGGCGGCGGCTCGGGAGCCAAAGGTGCCCCCTCGGGCGCGGCCTTTTGAGCGGCGTTCATTGCAAAAAGCTGCCGGCCCCGCACCGCGCCCGCACCGCATTGTCTCCGCACGCAGCGCCCGCCGCCCCCCTCACGCGGCCGCACCCGCGGCCCGCGCTCCCCCCTCAGCCCCGCGCCGGCAGGCG
>VWZV01017135.1:1372397-1416652 GCA_013397155.1 Irena cyanogastra | reverse complement strand
GGGGAGCCGATGCACGGCGCGGGGATTTCCTGAGCCTTCGTTTCGGGAAGGGTGGGTGGGCGTGTGGGGGGACTGGTGTTGGAAGATGCACGGGCTTTTGGGTGGGATGGGATGAACCGGGGCAGTAATAATGACTTTAAAATATTTTAAATAATTTTTTTAAAGATTGCGGGTTTATTTATGCCTTCAGAAATCTTTCTTCACCATCACCCTCCCTGGAATGTCAGGATGGTACAGGATCAATGCAGAATACTCTCAGCTGTTGCCTGTCAGTCATTTTCCCCTAAGCCTGGCTTCAGATGTTTAAGAATCCCAGCTCTTTTTATGGCAGTAGGCTCCTGTCTTCCTCTCCAGAAGGGCTGATTCCAGCCAGTATTGTGAGCACGCAGCGTGGCTGTGTTCTGGGAGGATTTAATCTCGGGACTCTCTTTAGCTATTGTGCCTAACCACATGCACAGGGTGGCATTGCACAGGCGATGCTGCACTTGGTGTGGGGCTGTCCCTTTTGATTCCCCCTCCCCCCTTCAGAATTTCCTGTGTGCAGCTGTGGATTTGGCTTGGGAATCATGTGGTGACTGTACAGTATGTAGAGGCAGTTGGGTGTAAGGGATTGTAACCAGCTGACTTCAGGAGTTAGTTCTTTCAACTGGCCAAGACAAATGGGAGATACCCTTATGAGAAAAGAATGCAGTGGGATAAACTGCATACCTAGTAGGGAACTCTCTGAAATTTTTACCCAAAATGAGTAGATAACAAATGTTATACAGTGGATAATTTTTTTGTTGAACCTGAAATATCACACAGAAACCCACATCAGAATCATTTGCTTCTGGAACAGGATGCTGTAAATAGAATTGATTTTTTTTTCCCCCTGAGCATTAAGAAGCCCAGAATTTGGAAACACTTTTCTTAGCTTTCCATTTTATACCTTGTGATCTTGGACAACTTTCCAAATGATGAATCAGTTGCTCTTCTGCTTAAGAGGAATGTCAGACACATGGGAGTATGAGGTGTGCTGAATTTTTGGACTGAAGGGATCTGTGTACACAGAATTTGCTACAATAAGCCTGATTTAAAATCTGCAAGGATGACATCTACTCCTAAATCAGTGAGAATTATCAGCCCTAGATTAGCACCATGATGTGTTTTAGCCCTGTGAACAGTGACTTAAAAAAGCAGAAGTTTTAATTAAAAAAGGCATAATGGCTTTGAGATCAGTGAAGTGGGGATTAGGTCCAGTGGTGAAGGTGGTGGATGAAGGCAGGTTGGAATGATTGGCTGCACAATGACCAAAGCCCCAACTCTGAGTAATCCACTGAGATGTGGAGGGGGGGGAAAAAACCACAACCCCCATAAAAAAGTCTCAAACTAAATCATTCAAACAAACACAATTGTAAAAGATTATTCTTATGAGCTAAATGCAGTGAAGTGTGTGTGTCAGTGACTCATTTTGTGAGTCTTACTCTTGAGGAAGGCAGAGATTTTGCATTTATTTTGGAACTAGGTAACACTCCTAGGTCATTTGCTGTTTAAAGTGGCCTAAACCAAAGATATGTGTCAGTCTCTTTTAGGAAGTGTCCTATTTTGGGCACCAGTAGCAATGATCATTGCAAGATAATGACAAGAGGCTCATCTTTTCTAAGCTGTGTGACACTCTATGGAAGGTGTCAAAAGTTTTCGGAAGAGATAAAGCAGAATTTGTAAGATAGGGTGAGATTTGAGGTTTGCCTTCAGAACAGGCTGAATTTGGATTAATTAGCATAGCATAACCCCAGGTAAATGAGATCAGAAAGATCTTGCTATGCCAACAGAGAGAAAAACCAAAATAATTAAACAATAACATGAGAGATTTTCTTTTAATGAGTTGTTACTATGATCTGCAACTTAGCTGCAGTAGAACAAATGTAGTGGTTAAATCTGTTGGAACATTCTGTTGAGTTTTCAGTACTTACCAGAGGTATGACCATGGTAAATGGTGCTCTTTATAATAAAGTTTCTTTAGTTCCTCTAATAGTTGCTCTTCAGTTTTAATAGGGAATTCTCCCTAAGTGTAGGAAGAACATACATGATATGTATACACTATGGTTGCAGTAAATCAGTATGGAAGATTAATATTTTT
The DNA here is from genome assembly GCA_013397155.1 of Irena cyanogastra. Taxonomy (NCBI): domain Eukaryota; kingdom Metazoa; phylum Chordata; class Aves; order Passeriformes; family Irenidae; genus Irena; species Irena cyanogastra. The sequence continues at coordinate 1,414,533 of VWZV01017135.1, read as the reverse complement.
TATTAAAATTCATGCATCATGAAAAGTGTTTTGATTTTTCTTGTATCAGTGGGCAGTTATGGTAAATCCCAAGGTAATTTAAAAAAAATTATAAGAGCATATTATGATCTAATTTTAAACTTGTGTATCTAAGTCACCAAACTAATTTGTGGTTTCTTCTTCTTTCTATTTGCTTTAAAGAAGTCATATAATCTGGAGAACAGGACAGCATTTACTGTATATTTTATGCCAGGTTCTCAACCATTACACAGCAGAGCCAGTGTTTAACCACTTCCTGCAGCTTGGAATACATTGCATATATCATAATTTTGAGCACCCATTGTTTTTAGAGAACAGATGGCACTGATGGGGCTTGAAATGGTCATGGGCTTCTGAAAAATGGGGGGGTTTGTGCTGTGGAACAGGGGAGAACAGACAGGGTTGCTGAAGACTACTGGTTATGGGTTTGGATACATTACATGTGCTGTGGGGGCTTCCTCAGAGTAGAAAAGTTAATGCTTTCTAGGTGAGGACTAGATGGCAGGAAAGTTTTTGTCTTTGGAACATTAGAATAGACCTTTTTTTTATATATGGAATTGTCAAAAATACCTGGATTTCTTTGGTTTCTGAATATGTTGAAGAGAGTGAAAGCTGAATGTTCCCAACCTTGTCTTGGCCTGCCTGCAGTGTTTTCAGGCTGATGGTTCACTGTCATTAAGATGATGAAGTAATTCACAGAATCACAGGTGGCTGAGGCTGGCAGAGACTGTGAGAGTTCACCTGGTCCACACCTCTGCTCAGGTGGGGCCGCCTAGAGCCAGTTGCCCATGTCCAGGTGGCTTTTGAGTAGCTCTGAGGATGGAAACTCTACAGCCTTCCAAACAACCTGTGCTTCTGCTCAGTCATTCTCGCTGTAGAAAAGAAAGAGTTTCCTGGCATTCATACAGAAATTCCCACATGCCCATTTGTGCCATTGCCTCTGGACCTGCCAGTTGTGGAGGGTCTTGGAAGAACAAGACAAACTTCAGTTTTACTCAGTATCTCCATCAGCTCACTTGTGTGTGCTCACTTGTATGCAGATTAAGAGCCCTGCTGATGCACATTATTCTTGATTTCCCATGTAAGCTTCCCTGAAATAGATTGGCCCTTACAGTAGGACCAAGGTACATAAATTGAACATCAGATCAGCTCCTCTGACTGAGATTTTCGGTGGCATTTGAATAATTCTGGAAGATCCATTGTGTTCTTCCTTGTAGGGACTTAGCTGTGCTGGAAAATGGGCTCTGGTGTGCTGCAGGCCCTTGTGTTCTTTAAGTTCTACAGTAGTACCTGTTTATGCAAGGGGAAAAAAGCCCCATGAATTAAAATGGAGCTCAGCCCTTAATTTACAGGTTCTGAAGTTTTTCCTTGTTGGTCTGTTCCCTTTTCAAGAGGTGCAGTTGTTCTGCTGACAGGACTAAGCAAAATGCTGGTAGTGGGAGTTGGCACTGGCCTTAAGGCAGACACGAGCCAAAATATTAGTAAGGGGAAAAAATGATGCATGACAAGTACACACCATTTCTCCACATGTAGAGCCAAAGCTTGATGAGCAACTCTGTGGGAGTGAAGGTTTATGCATCAATAACAATACAATTATTTTTAAAATTTTTCTTACGATTTTTAATTAGTGGCTTTGCAAACAACTTGAGTTGCTCTGAGTGGTTTTTAGCTTGATGGTTATTAGAGTAGGAAATTGTCATTAGGAGTGTAGCTTACACACTGTTCATACCCAATTACTACACCAGGAAACTGTAACTGGAATGACCTTTGTTTTTTTTCTTCAAAGATCTTAATTGTGTTGTAATTGTCAGCATTTTTTAATTACATCTAGCCCTACATGTATATAGGTGGGAAATTTTAGACGTTTTAAAGTTGTTCCTGATCAGTTGAAAGTTGTGCAGTTATTTTTGCCATTGGTGAGCTGTTTGCTTGAGCCTTTTAGGCTGATAGAAGGGAGATGCCAGAGGGAGTGGTTATTGATTTTTGAGGTACGTGGTCAGTGGTGGATGTCTTCCAGAAGTTTTGTCCTTTTGGAGGATGCATATGAAGACCCCAGTGTAAGAAGTGAGTCATTGAGACTTTGTGAGTAAGCCCGAAGCAGTAAGTAAGCCCAAATTCAGTGCTGATGCTCTTGCACAACTGTCAGAGCAACCTTTGAATTTACATGTGATTGTGATTGTAGATGGAAATAAGCAGTAATGTCATAAATTGAACTGTGCTTGCTAAAACTGATGTGATAGTTCAGGATTTTTTTTTCCTGATACCTGCTTGTAGTGTTTGTGTTTTGCAGTAAGCCTCAGCTGCTTGCTTTTATCATGTTCTTGTATAAACAGGTGCAGCTAGTCACTTATAATGAAAGTAATACCAAGTTCAGTCTTTCTTGTCAAGTGGTTTGTGTATTTACAAGTTTCTTTTGTTTGCTTTATTTTCTTTCTTTTGCTTTAGGGGCTCAGTATGAGATATATCCTTTAGCAATAATTATTTCATGTGTTTGTTACACAAAACAGTTGTGTTTCAGTGTTAGTTAGAAATACCAAGGGTTCTCACATCTGAAAAGGAGTGAAAGGCTTGGTAATTGGATATAGGCTGCTTGACCTTTATGTCACTGGTTCAGGAACAGTCCGTGGTACCAGATGCCGAAGTGTTTGCTGTTTGAAATTGGCTCAGCAGTGGATAAGGTGATATTAATACTGTTTCAGTGTGCAGGTATGTGTGGCTCAATGGCCAGCACAGTGGCTCTCCCTGAAAAGAAAATTTGCAGCTAAACTAACAGCACCTCATTTTTAGATTGGATCACCCTACTTGGGGATCAGATAAACTTACAGAAAGTAGAATATGGAGTGAACTTGGGTTGCATCTACCTGTGTTACAGATTTTGTGACTTTGCCTGGAATTGGATTTTAAAAAAAATTGTGTGTGTGCATATACACACACAGACATACAGTTCACTGTAAGGGCACTTCTGTAAGTCTTGATCCGTTTATGTTATCAGCAGATCCTAATCCTAAATCCATGGGCAAAACCCAGGTAAAAGGGAAAGAGTGTGCGTGGGTGTCTGTTATGAAATGAGGAAGTCTCAGCTGCAGTGATTTGGTGCAGATGATTGGTTGAAAGTTTCCTACTCCATTGTTCACCCTGCACACCCAGGTTGGATCCCCTGGGTGTCCCATTCTGTCCCTCTGCAGGTGCTGGTGTTGGGAGCCCGGCTCCTGCCAAGTGAGTGGCAGAGACAGGTCTGAGGCCAGGAGCCTGTGGAGCCAGCAGGACATTAATAGCCCATAGTACAGTACAGTCTCCTGCTCCCCCTGCGTGGGGCTGCTCCAGCCAGGGCATACATGGACTGCCAGGGACCCAGCTCACAGCACAAACAGTGACTGACACTTGTATCTGCACAGGCCTCATCAGAGGTCTGGCAAGATGAAGTCATGTCAGTTTTTCTTCCCCTCTTGCACTCTGCAGATTCATGTGTGGTATAAAGCACACGCAAAGGTTATGTGTAAGTTCACTTGCTGATGCTGCAATTCCTCACTCTTCTTGATGCCACTGTATTTATTGATGATGTGTTTGGTGGTCTCCTGTTAGCTCTGCCTCATCACCCGAGGTACATGGATTCGTATGTTAGGAGCATAGTTCAAACTTAGAAACTGGCATTATCTGTTTTGGGCAACACTTCTGAGTTAAAATTCAGTAACGGAGTACATTGTTCATTAGAGCAAAAGTTAAGGTGATGGATCATTACTTAATGTAGTAGAGAATGTTTTTGATACAGTATCAGGCATGACTAGTGCAAATCTATTTATATAGGTTACCTCACAAATAAAGAACTCCTTCAAAACTCCCTAACTGAAAATCAGGTTATTCAGTTTTCTGTTTTAGTTCTTCACACTTCTTCTGGAGAAATCCTTGTGAGTTTATAGGGTTTACTTTAAAGTCCGTTTTGTATTGTGAAGTACCAAAATACCCTAATGTCACAGGTTTTTTTTGTAAAATCTTTTTTTTTTTTTTAATTTAATTATCATGGACTCTATGAAGACTTATTTGAAAACTACTTAAAACTACTTACTTGAAAACTATTAATCTCATCCTGGCATGCACGAAATCTCTTTCTGGTTTTATCTGGAAGTTGTAAGTGACAGCTGATAATCTGTATAGGCAGGGTTGAAGGTAGGAAAGTCATACTCAGTAAGTTTATCTTTCAGAAAATGTTCTAATGATACTTTTGACAGCCTTCTTGACTGTAATGAAATAATTTCTTAGAAAACTATTTAAAAGCCATACTGAATTCTCATTATTTCTAGTAATGTGATCATTATTTCTGTAAATGTGATCTCATTGCCACAGCTATAGAGAAATTGATAATAGTCAGAAGTAAATGTATACAGTTAGACTCTAATCAGAATTTTTTCAGGCCTCACAACAATAAAATTATTTAATAGTTGTGTAATTTTATTTGATACTTCACTTATGTGCATTTGTGACCTGAAGTGCATACTTGATGGATGTCATGCTTGATTATACTAGGGAGTGAAAGTTTTTGAATACCAAGTGAGAAAGCCGTGCAGGTGATTCCAAGGCAGTTGCTGCCTACGTGTCTGCCAGCAGTGAGTCTGCATTACATTCTCCTGTGGGAGGGAAGAGCAGTGTGCACACTTTGAACTGAAAGGCTTCCTTCCATGAAGGAGTTCCTGAAACCCACATGGGTTGTAAAATGTACGCACTCTTTGTTGGAATTTGTACTTTAGATTTTATTAAAAATTGTCCCGTGTTTCTGTTTATGCAGCTGAAGTTTGTGCAGTGTCAGCTGTTGGTCTGCTGAGAGCTGTATCTCTGCATTACTGTTCCACTTCAGCTTTGGCATTCTTCAGTGGGACTTTAGCTTGAAACTTGATGGTGACTATTAAACCTGTCTGTACCTTAAACAGAAACTCACACTTCACCTGGTAATGGGCTAATTGTCTTAAATCCTCAAAGGTCAGATTCCTTTTTTCACACTTCTTTTGTCTTATTAATGAAATCTGTAGTCAGTGGATTCATGACTTTCTTAACTCTACAGAGCATTAAGTTCTGAATGTTAATCAGATGTTTTATGATACCTGAATTGGAATCTGTCTTGATTCTGAAGTTGTGCTTTTCAGCAAAGGAAAGAACTGAAATCAGGTCTGCAGAATAAATTTTCAGCTACTATGGGCTGACCTTAGAAACACATTGAGTACTGTGAACAACAGGAATAGAAGACCAGGTTCAACTATGAAATAAAGTAGCATAATGAGGCAGAGACTAGTATTGAATCACAGACTCTTGGAATGCAGATAAATGGCTGTCTCTAGTAGGGAGTTAATCTCTGCCTGTAAGTACTGCTGATAAATTGTCATGTAGCAGAATGCTGGACTGCATGAAATTGGTTCTAAGTGCTATGACTTCAGTGTTTTGTCCCTGGATAGAATTTGGATGAAGTGTAGTAGAGAAACTCCTATTTCCTGCACTGTATGCCGTGCTAATTTGTCCCTGTGCCAGGGTACATTTGAAGGGAACTGTTGGTAGCATAAATTTGGTAGAACTTCTGCTTTATCTCTGTTGCTGGCTTACACATGCTTTAGGCAGTAAAATTTTATATGTTCTTTACATCTTTAAACAGACATAACTTTATACTCCCATCCAGTTTCATTGGAACTGAAAGTCCCTGATTCTGGGTGTATTTTACTCTCAATTGTTTCACTTGCTTAGCTTTCAAAGAAGGAGACTTGCCTGCCTTCCCTTGCAGTGGCAGGATGGCCTTTGAGAGGGTTTATTTTATTAGGAGCACACTAGGTGGTTCAACAAGATGATTTCTGGTGACCTGCTTTGTTGAGGGCTACCGGTGTGCTTTCTGCTAGAACCAGTCTTTTGTGTTGCTGACAGATGGGTTTGAGGGAAGTTCTGGGAGGAGAAAAGCAGGTTTTGGGCAAATGCTTTCAGAGTATTGGGTGAGTATGAGCTCAGGTAAAAGGAGTTTCATTTTTATAGGCCTTTTGCAGCCAGCTGTCAGTGTGGGCTCCTTTACTGTCCATCATTACATGGAGGGATCTACTGTGTCAAAATTTATCTTTCCCTGAGCTGACACATAATACCTCAGTGGGCTGGTTGCTCCTTGCACAGCTGCTATGTTCTTCATCCTCCTCAGTTGTCAGTTTCTTAAATGGATATAATCCATTCAGCAGATTTCCTGGAACTTCTTTTTCTTAACATAGCTATGCAGCTTTCTTACTCCTTTAAAACTGCAGAGTCCTCCTTGACCACCTCTGCTTGGGCAAATACCAGGCTGGAGCAAAGGCAGGAGTAGTGTTCTTTTTATCTTTTAATTTTTTTTTCAGCATGTCTACCCTCCTTTGTCAAGAAATGTAGAAGCTTAATTTCTGAATAACTCTGTATATAATTCTGTGAGATTAGTCTCTGTCTTTTAAGTTTTTGGTATAATGATTGCCCCCTAAATGTAAGCACAAACAATCAGGGAAATACTGTATTCTCTTTGTTTTCCTGGGAGGTCCTACAGGTATTTGGCCTCATCCAGTCCCCAATTTAGTACCTGAAAGATGATACCATAACTGGCTGTGTGGCAGCCTGTACTGCCAAATGTGATTCAAACCGACTGCTGGACTGTTGGGGGGACAGTTGTTTAGGATCCAGTTTGTGTTGGGAGGAACACCAGTGAAGCAAATAGTGCTGTGCACAGCTATTAACAGCTGTTAACTAGAGAATAACTGCCCTTGCCTAGATATCTCTCATTTTGCTCCTGTAAAACACCTGTGTACACGCGTGGATAGAGTAAGAAACTCTTCATAGTGACTTCAGTTGTAAATGAGCTGGTCAGATTTGAGCTGTCATTGGGAGCAGTGTCTGTGCTCTGCACGTCTTGGAATAGCCAGCTAAGAATATCAGCAACCTCGTGCAAAGAGTGGGAGTGTGTTTTGGAGCTTTCTGAGGTTGGAACCTCAGTGTTAGTGGTAGTCTTGGGTCAGGTTCAGGCTGTATTGAAATTGCTGCCTTTTTGTTTTCACGTGCATTCTTGTAACAAAAACATTTTTGTTTTAGGGATTTATCAAAGATGTTCATGAGGACTCCCTCACAGTTGCATTTGAAAACAAGTAAGTATTTTATTTTTAAAATAATTATTTGAATATTAGGTTATTTCAGTTTTGTGCTTTTGCTTTTTTTTAAAATTATTTTGCCTTTAAGAGGAAGCAGATTTCATTAGATTTAGTTCTAGAAGTACAGGCTCACTATTCTGTTCGGCTTCCGTGAACTGCCGTGTTGAACCTGTATCAGTTGCGCAGTCCTGTACATTCTTTGATAGCTTCAGTGATGTCCATAGGTGTGACAGCCAGATTTAATTAACGTAGGAATCAGTGGCACTGGCTTGATACTCTTAGACGAAAGCAGGAAAAGATGGAAAACACCAAAGTACTCATGAGCAATTCTGTGTCTGCTCTCTGGAATGCTGATCAGTATTCTCAACCAGAGAAAAGTAAAAATATCCTGATGGCGATTTTCTGCTTTTAACTATTAGGAAGATAAGTGTACATATATATCCAGTCAAAAGACCTATTGTTTTTGAGTGGAAAAGAGAGCAAATCTGTTAGCAAATCTTAAAAAATAATTATCCATGAGGTCCATTTAATTTAATATATAAACACAGCAGTGCTGCTGGGAACTTGTACTGGCAAGCCAAGGATAATCCATGGGTTGGTAAAGTACAAATGAGTACCTGTTGTTCAGCATTCTGACTGATAACATTGGATTACCTGGGAGATTTCAGTGCTAATTCCAAATACTCTGTGAGCTACATCCTCTTTCCTGTTTCCCATCCAGTTACTAGGTGGAGATCCTATAAAATGTGTCACCTTTTGATGTGAAAATTGTTACAACCTTTGCCAGCTCTAACCTGTAGATTAGTTTATGAGCCTTTGTGGAAGAAAGATTGCTGGGTAATGAAGGTAATGCTAGGGAGTGTGCAAGTGTGTCTTTATAAACAGCATTTATAATCCTGCTGACATAATCCCAGGTGTGTATGCATGTGTACATACATACACGTGTGTAAAAAGAAATCCTTGTGGGAGACATAAGTAATCCTGGGTTTACCCTGGATTTGTTTCTTTCAAACCCAGTGTTTGTTTCTAACCTGTGCTTTCTAGTCCTTCTTTTATGAAGACAGTTAGAAGATGAGGTGGCAACCATAATGAGGTGGTTATGGAACCTGTGGTGGTTATAATACTGAGATGGTTATGGAACCTGTTACTGTCTCCTAGGTTTTCCTATCCTCACCCCAAAAGCCAACAAACAAAAAAAATTAAACCCTTCATTCTATCCATGGTCTAAGAAGATGTGACAAATCATGAGTTTCATCTTTAACATCTATATTACTTTCTAAAGAAAAGTAATTACTTTCTTTGCATTAAAAATATATACTTTGATGTCAGTAACCAAGTAAGCTAAAGCAAGTGCCAGGGGTTCACAGCAGGAGTTGAATTGTTGGCAAACGCGTTTCTGGTGTTTAGTATCCATATCATCCATGTGTTCTACAGAAAGTCTGGCAGCAGCAGCAGCCATGTTTCAAAAAGGATGGGCTGCAGCATATGTGGAGTGTTCTGTTGAGTAAAAATAGATCAGATCAGGAAGTGTGTACACAGTCAAATTATTCTGTGACGTAAATCTGATCAATTCGTATGCTTTTTACGGAGTTAAATTCGTAAGGGCTTTAGTGGAACCAAAATTGGCAAGAGTGTCCTCTACTGAGAGCATCAGCCTTGTGATAGTGATAATCACTAACAAATACACACATCTACCCCACAATAGACAGTCTAAACTGTCACTTTGCATTTTCTGCTATTGTTAGCCAATCTGTTATCTACAGCTATTGTAAGGTTCCCAAAGTTAAGTGTACCAGCACAGACTGCTAATGATGATTTTGTGGCTGTAGCAACACTCAGTCTCTGGGCAGGTAGCCTTAATTCTTTTAAGAGATGATTTCTGAGGGTAAGGAGGCAGGGAATGAATGCAGAAGCTTCAGGACCTGGGAACTTTTATTACTGTTAGATGGAAAATTGGATCTTGAGGTACGGTTTCATTCATACAGGCTCATTGGAGTTTGAAGGAGAGGCTTCTATGTTATAAGAAGCAAGAACCTGCCTTTTTTGTGATTTGTGCCCTGTAGCTTAGGCATCAGTTCTGTCAGATTGTCTTAGGAGGTAGCTTGTATCCCATCACAAGTGATTTCTTAAAACATGTTGGTTTGCATTTCACTTGTGAGATGCTCCAATTCTGGACTTAAAAAGGTTTTGCCACCAAAACTTGGACCCATATCTGAGCGCTGAGCTTTCTGTGTACTTTCCCACTGTGCACTTCCTCCACTGGCAGGGAGGGGAAGGAAAAACCCAAACCATGAGATCAGTAACTGTTATATTTGCAACAAGGACAATTTAATTGCAACTGGACTTTTTTGCCAGCCCCCTTCATCATTTCTCAGAAATAGAATGTGATTTAATTAACATTTTGTGGCCGAAATACCTTCCAACCTAAACAAAAGCTATCAATGTCCTAGAATCTTCAAGACTGGAATGGCTGACACTTGATCCTTGAGATGAAGTCTAGCTGTTAGCCCTGCACTGTGGTGTTCACCACTATGGAAGTGCCGCATCCTTGTGCCCTTGGAACACCTCTGGGAATGGAGATTCCACCACCTCCCTGGGCAGCCCATTCTAATGTCTGACCATCCTTTTAGTGAAAAATTTTTGCTACTATCAGACTAGACCACCCTGGCACAGCTTGACACCGTTTCTTCTCAGGTCCCTCTGAGCCTCCTTTTCTCCAGGCCAAGACCCCCCAGCTCCCTCAGCTGTTCCTCATCAGATCTATGCCCCAGACTCTTTGCCAGCTTCCTTGTTCTTCTCTGGATGTGTTCCAGCACCTCAGTAATAATCTTCATGCATTTTTATTGTTTTTCAAACTATAATTAAAAAGTTTATAATAATGTCTAGATTAAAACGTAACTTCTTTACTAAGTGAGGTACTTGAGTGTAAGCAGTCATTTCAGAGCAAACATGTAAATGTATCCATCTTCTCATCTGGGAAGTTGCAGAAGTGCCCTTTTGCTCCTTATGCTCAGAAAAGACCCCCCAGCTTAACGCAGGCTGCTCTGTCTGCAGGTTATTCAAACCCAGCAAAGCAAATGACTTGCAGTAATCCTTACTGTTACAAGCTGGTTGATTCTGACTCTGTTGGTGTCTGATGTGAATCAGATGGGCAGAAAGGATGGACGTTGCAATGCTTTGACAGATACCATTAAAAGACGCTCAGATATTCTGAATTAATACAGGTTTTTTTGAAGGGTCATTCCCCTAGTTTTATTTCAACCTTTGTAGAGTCTTTAGTGGGACTTATGACTAAGAGTGAGGAACAGCTGGTGGCATTCTATGACATTCACAGAGTAGAAGGAGAAGGAATTTCTGGAGAACACAGTGGATTTAATTGCTCCAACAGTCTTCACAAAATGCACTGGAAACATACACTTCTACAAATAAAGTACTTTTTACAGGCAGCTATGGTAAAACAAATAGCCTTGCTGTACAAGAAAGTAAACCTTTATTTTGTATACCTAGAAATAATTGGTGTTGATAAGCAGATATAAAGATGCATTTTGATCTGAATCTGTTAACTGGGGAATATCAGCAAGTTTGCAGGTGGAAGGTTTTGTTGAAGATTAGAGTCAGATTTTCCTGAAATACATAAAACTTTGGTGATGAGCAGTAGAAATGTTAAATATGAGGTGAAGAAATGGATGGACCCCATAGTGGACTGCAAAGCTGAGCTTAAATCTGTTTAAGACTTCTATGACTTGAGCAGTAGGAATGTTAACTACTGTGGCATTTAGATTAGCCCACAAACTACATCATATAATGTCTTTCACTGGGGTTTTATGAAAGCCATTAGTTAATTTTTTCAGTTAATTTAAAAATTTTGTTGTTAAATATCTTCCCAGATACTACTTTTGTCTTACCATGATTATGTTGTTCCTCTGCTTACAAGGTTTGCTTTCTAGCAATAAGGAAACAGACCTCATTATATGGAAAGAATGAATTTCAATGAAACTCAGAATTCCAAAATTAAAACTAAGGAAACAGTAGGAAAATTTGAGACTTAATGTGTAATGCTTCTTCAACTTCCAGTTGGCAACCAGAGCGCCAGGTGCCCTTCAATGAAGTCAGATTACCACCACCCCCTGATATCAAGAAAGAAATCGGTGAAGGAGATGAGGTGGAGGTGAGTGAATGCTCATGAGCTGTCCTAGTGTGGAACTGATTGTCCATTCCAGGCAGTGGTGAGGGGTGTAAGGGCATTACCAAGGTGAAGGTTTAAAATGGAGCCTGTCTCTACACATGGGTTTACTAGAATTTCAGCGAAGCTGTGACTTTTCAGTTTTCCAACAAAATTGCCAGTGAAAATTGTTTCAAAATCTAAAACTTAAAATAGCTGAGAAGTTTTTAATTCTGATGAAAAATGTGGGTAGTTTTCTTTTTTGACCTGGAATGTAAAGTGTTGGGAATCTTTGATATGAAGATTTAATAAAGCTGCTTCGATAACCAGGGTTCTAACCCAGATGAAATGTCTGATACAGTCTGGTAGGAAGTGTGAGTTACAGTGTTCTACAGAGAGAGAGTGTTAATAAGAGTGATATATTAAATCTAGAAATCAAAATATGCATGTTCTGTTCCCTGCTCATTGTAGTATCAGGAGTGATTCAGTTTAACTTCTGGGGGTTTTTCTGTACTTGTGCTTAAAATCAAAGTAATGAGTTTCCTTTCCTGAGGATACCATCATACTTTTGGGCAACTTATCTAAGAAAAAATGTAAGCATAGGTGCTGGGTTTTTCTATTCCTTTATTTGAAATGCATTGCCTTTGTTAGAGATTGTATGTAAAGGGTTATTTTCTACTTCCTCACTACTATAAAACCCGCTCAGTCTTCATGCAAATGACTTTGGTCTATTGGAAATGTATGAGGAGCAAATGAAACTTAAGGATGAGAAACCTGGGTTTCAGAAGTCCTCTGTTCTGTATCTGATCATGCATTAACTTGGTAGTGTTTTTTAATATGGAATATGTAGTCATCTGATGACTGGGTTCATTTCAGTAGTTCTTGGTTTATCAAGTAAGCCAAGGATAAAACAGAAATCTGAATTGTGGAGTTAGTTCTGTGTACAGACTTCCACTTTGAAGACAGTGTTTGAATTTACAGAGAAATTGCCCCCAAAGAAGTGTTTAGCCAAAGTTTTATCTTCTTTAAAAATTGCCTTTGAATTGTCAGTAATTTATACAAAGGAAGTCTGTTTACAGTTCTTGTTGTGCAAGAAGGATGGGAGTAGAATGCTGTTCCGTTTTAATGAAAATTAGAAAAGTTGTGTGGTTCTTTCTTCATTATACATGCACATAAGTGAATTATGTTTATATGTGCTTTCAGTGGTTCTCACTACTTTAATTTCCAGGTTTATTCTAGGGCAAATGACCAAGAACCTTGTGGCTGGTGGCTGGCAAAAGTTCGAATGATGAAAGGAGAGGTAAATTATTTTAGAACTTACTGATTTCATGCTTTTATATTAAATATAGTAAATAGAAGTTCTTTGTAATGAAAAAGCTCTGAATAAAGTACTACAAATACAAAACCATGACAAAATAGAATTATAAGTTGTGCCCACTTCGGAATGACTTTTGCCGCATTGCACAGCAGAGGGTCATGCCGTCAGAGCTGAGCAAGTAACTTCCATGATCGGCAGTTTAATTGCTGGAGGGACTGAAGGCATGCACAAGGACAGGATTTCTGACAAACTTGTTTTGTGGATTGAACTTGATGCTGAAAACGAAGTAAAGTACCTGTGCTTAAAACATGTTTGTAGTCCACAGATAAGGCCTAGCTGTTGCTGTGGGTGTCTGTGAGTTGGTTTTTGTGTGTGTGTTTTTACTGAGTGTAGTGGAAGGACACTGCTTGTTTTGCTTTTAGATGTCAAGTTTTTATTTTACCCTAAAAAATGGTTGTTTGCAGCTGCCAAGTAACTTGCAGATTCAGACACTTGAGCGTATAGAGCTGTGACAGTGTTTGACCAAGTCTCATTAAAGCTTTATTTTGTGAAATGACAGCAAGAGAATTGAACTTCATAGTGGGAAGAGTCTTGTGTTTTGGTGTTTCTGCTGTATCAGATTCCTAAAACTAAAGGAAACAGTATTGAGAAGAAATAAATATCCAATTTCTAGTACTGTTTGAAAACTGCCAACAAATACCAACTTCTGTTGAGCCCTGTTAGGGCAAGGTGGTAGTGAAGACCTACCAGAGGAAGATTGTGTGTTGACCCTTGTGAATGAACAGGTCATTAAGAAATCAAGATAAAAGGAGACAAACTGATTTAAATGATAGTTTGTCATTTGTAGCTAATAGGTTTTTCTTAAATGTCGCAGAAATTTGAAATTTTGGTGTCAGTTTGCTGTGCTGCCTATTTTCAGAAGAAGTCATAGATGTAAAATTTTCTACCAATTTTAAATTTCCTAGTTCTTACAGAAAAAAAAGTTTTTTCACTCTCAATGTACAGTGTAGGATTGTCAAATCAGTTATTTTAGGGAATTGTCCCTGCAAAGAATGTCACAGTTCCTGTTGGCTTCTTTATACAGTCTTTAATGTGGTTCTATATTTAGTTTTTTTCCATAGAGTTAATATTAAAGTCATAAACAACCATGTGTCCAAGAATTTGTTGCTTTGTGGTTGTTCTGATATCCAGAATTATCTTTACTATAGAAGTTGAGTTTTTAGAGCATGTCGTGGTAGATCTCTTAAATGTAGTTGTAGTTCAGTGTTTATTGTTCCTTGTTATTACTTGGGATGATAATGATACATTGATACATTTCAAAGCAGCTTTGTATAATTTGGATGGTAATTAAAATGAACTTAAAGCTTGAAATTAGAAAAAAGTGTGTCATTACCAGAGTGATTTACTTTTTCCAGATACTTAAGCAAATTATGTTGAGACAAACAGATCCCAATTTTGAGGGAGATAAAGGTGAATGTACTGCTGCACCCCTGAACTGCACCTAGGTGGAAGGGAAGAAAGGAGAAAGCTGCATCCCTAACACAGAGCCAGGCTGCAGGACTACCGTGCACACAAGCTTCTTTAAACTTGCATGTGCTGGCTGGAAGCGTAGGAGTAGATTATTGGTAACTTAAATCTTCTTAGTTCCCTTGCCTTCCTAAATTTGGCAGTGTGTCTCAAAAAGATTGAGTTTTTTGTATTGATTTTGATCTGACATGATTCCCAGGTAGTTTGCCCATTGAATCAGTGGATTCGCCTTGTTTGTTTTAGTGTTGCAGAGTAGATATTTCTGTGAAGAAATCAGAAATTAAAATTTAGAATTTTTTAGAATTAGTGCTCCAGTAAACATTTTGAGTTTTGGAACTTGAACTGAACTAATGAAAATATTTGAAAGAGAGATGGGCATGAGAAAAATCAATCCAAGATGCTGTTGTGGGGGACTGAGACTGTGGTGATAATGGTGTCCTGAGTTCAGTGAGGGAGGACAGGGGTGCTGAAATATGTCCAGGCTCATTTGTGTAGAAATGTGTCATTGTTTTAGGGTTTTGTTTATATATTTGTATTTTGTGCTTCCTTGCTGATGCTGGTAATGTTACTATGTCTTTGTTTTTCCTTACTGAAGTTACTATTTTTTTAAAAAAACTCTCCTAGTTTTATGTCATTGAATATGCTGCTTGTGATGCCACTTACAATGAAATCGTCACTTACGAGCGACTCCGACCTGTGAACCAGAACAAAACTGTCAAAAAGAACACATTCTTCAAGTGCACAGTGGATGTTCCTGAAGACCTGAGAGATGCGTGAGTGGCTCTGCACACTTCAAGAAGGCTTTTACTTTATGGAATGGGGAGAAAAGCCCACTTGGCTTCTGTTTTAGAGGCTGATTTACAGGTCTGTGAAGAGCCTCAAGGGTAGTTAGGGCTGCAGTGGCTCATTTAGAAACTACTGACTCAGCAGGGGCCCCTGCTGAGCTTTCGGGGTGGGGACAGAAGGCAAGTTCTCAGGTGGGAACTTTGTGCCTGTACAGGTGATTCACTTCACAGTGGGCCTGTTACTGAGGCTTTCCAGATAGCCCTGGTACAGTAGGATCCACAGGGAAACTGGAACCGTGTTGAGGAGAGTGGGAACTTTCCTGTGTCTGAACAGTCCTTGCCATAAACTACTGAATGTTCTTGGGTCTGATCATCTTATTACATGTTCAGTTTTGATGCAGCTTGTTGAAATAATAATTTTGTCTCCTTAGGTGTGCTAATGAAAATGCACATAAAGATTTCAAGAAAGCTGTGGGAGCATGTAGAATTTTTTATCATGCTGAAACTGCTCAGCTAATAATACTGGTAAGTAATTGCTTATGTGTAAATGTTCCATGAATTCCTAGTATATTATTTATAGGAAATACATAGCCAGCTGTGTGTGTATATGGAAAATGGTTTAACTTGTCAAGCTATGTAAATTGAGAGATTTAATATAAGTAGATGTGTTTAATCTTTGGGGTAAGGCCTCCAATGCATACAACATAAATTTAGGAGCAGCTTTGAGTCTTATCGTTTGTATGACTTTTGTCATTCTCAGCTGAGTTCTGTTTCACTGATTTTAGCAGATGGTTCAGTGGTCCGTCATCTCCCTCCACTCTTGAGCAATAGCTTTTCTCTCTTGCTGTACACTGTGCAGTTTGACCCACAGCTGTGTTTCCGTGTGAAAAACTGCACTAGCTCAGTGTAGCCATTAAGCATTGTTCACTAAGATGCCTCTGTGGTGGTTTTCTTAGTGCGTAGGGTTGTCCCAGCTTTCGTTTTTCTTCATAACTCCATTTACTCAATATTATCCGCTTTAACCTCACTCTGCAGAATTGTGTTGTCCTTGATAATCTCCTTAGCTCTCTTACTCACACACACAGTGACAAGTATGTATATGGTAGAAAGATTTGTTTGGGGAATATCAAGGGGAAGAAAGGGTTACTATGTAATTCAGCAGCGAAGTCTTTAATGTAAAACATGCTATGAGTGAGAACCAATAGTTGGTGGTGGTTCTGAATTTCTCATGCTTTGTTTTGAGGAAGACCAATGTTCATGTAACTCTGGAAACTGCGATCATGTTTATGACTTAGTTACAATAGGTTCCTGATTTATCCTTTAAATGTGTATTTACTTACAAAGCCAATACTTAGGTTCCCTCTCTCCTGTAGTCTGCCAGTGAAGCAACAGTGAAGAGAGTGAACATCCTCAGTGACATGCACCTGCGCAGCATTCGCACCAAGCTCATGCTGATGTCGAGAAACGAGGAAGCTACAAAACACTTGGAGGTAAATCCACAGCTTGTGGCTCTTGTTGCTTGAAACTGAGCTCAGAGCAGTGCATTACAGTGAGTGCACGTGGATGACTCTGCCTTTGTTTTCCCTTCAGTGCACAAAGCAGCTTGCTGCAGCATTTCATGAGGAGTTTGTAGTCAGAGAAGATTTAATGGGACTTGCTATAGGAACACATGGCAGTAACATACAACAAGCCAGAAAGGTTCCAGGAGTTACAACCATTGAACTTGAGGAGGATACTGGTACTTTTAGAATCTATGGAGAGGTAAGAGGGAACTTTATGTGAATACTTGGAGCATTTCACTCTGTATCTGCTTTTAGAGTGGTGAGAGCTGTACCCAGAATTAAGAACAGAAAACACCTCTTGAGTTCTTGTGTGTCTTTGTGCTTGTTGACACTGTGGCAGCTTCTACTGCATTTATTTGAAATACAAACCTCAGACCTTTGTTGCAGTTGTGACCTCCATAAGGTGTGTTCTGTCCTAATCACTCCATTTTGCTGTGTATCCTGGGTCTACCTGAGAAAGTATAATTTTCTATTTTACTGGATCATGGATTAGTTTGGGTTTCTTTTGTCCCTTAGAACCTTATTGGTTCTCCTCCCCTCCACCACCTTCTCTTTGTGTTTTACTGTGTGGTGTCTGCTCCTCTGACCTATAAAGCCTGGATCTACTGGTTCTAACTATTATATTTTGGCAATTTAATGCTGCCTTTGGCAGAATAATGTTTTTTTCCAAGTTGATTCCGTTTATGTGACTCTTCTGAATCTCTCAACTGCCTTGAAATGTAGTTGGTCCTTGGGCCAAAACAAGGGTCCATTCAGGAAGCAGAAGGCTAGTGACAAAAATGCCACTGTCACCAGGGCTCTGTCAGAAAATATTTTGAGGGGTTTTATCCCTTGTCCCTAATGCTACAGGTGCCACTGAGTCTCTGATGTTAACACTTATGAAAATCTGTGGTTGTCTCCTGTTTCAGGAATCTGAGGTCTTGAATTCTGCTCCATCTATGTCAGGAGTAGAACCTGGTTGTGATCAAAGGTTCAGATGAAGTTGATCCTCTGGAGAGGAGGTCAGACTTCTGTGCTTTGCAGTATCTCTGAAATTGTCGTTTTTTGGGGAACCTTAAATGCTTCCAGGGTATCAGATTGGCAACAGATCCTTCTTTCTTCTCCTACTGCCAGTAAATTGTGTGTCGGTTCCTGAGAAAGAATTGGACAAGTTTAAATGCAGTGGAATGTCCAGTGTATTCCAGTTTTGATCTCCTTCATGTGAATGGTGTGATGCTGGAACTTGTGGAAAGGTTATGACTGTCACCAGCCTCTTACAGTGGGTCACAGCAATGATTATAAATACCAGATGCCCCCTAAATAAAAATGCCTTTAGGCACATCCAGCCTTGTCCTTCGTAGAAGTGATAAGTGCTTCTAAAAATGCCAGGCAGCTTAACTATTCCACGTGATAAGGTTTTCAGCATCTGGCTACACTTGCCTATTCTTTTTGCCTCCCTTCAGCTGCAGTGGGCAACCAGCCAGGCCTTAACGGCTGGATGCACAGGCAGACAATTTCAGGCTGGGATGTGTGGGTGTAGTGAACCAGTGTTGTTGACATAGCAGTCATGGTCTGAAGGTTTCCCTGTAGCTGATGTTTTGCATACCAATAAAAGCACTGCTCAGGGCCAGGCTCTCTGAGGGAAGAAACATGAAGGTAAGTTTTAAAGAATATTGGAAAGCTCTGTAGATAGAAGGAATCTAAACTGTATGACACATGACTATATGACTATGCTGTTTATGCATTTATCCCTGTCTGGTCAAGGCCATTTTGGTTTCAAGACCCTTTAGTGGTTGCCTGAACTTCTGATTGTGATGCCTGTACAGATCACAGGCCCATGAACTAGAGAGCTTGGACAGTGTAGCTTGGACTTCTTGTGGAAACTTTTGCTTTCCAGGGAGGGAGAGCTGTGTCAGAAACAGAAAATTTCCTCTTAGACCTTCATTACTGTCAAAATAGAATTGCAGTCAATTCTTGTGTAATTCTTCACACTGGTAGATATAATGCTGAGTTTATAAAAATACCCTGCATTAATTTTTCTATTACACTCTTTAGTAGCATGGACATGTGATTGTTTGGGCTACTGTGTGAAATAATGAGAGCATCAGTGGACATGTAGGCTGTAATTCAGAATTAACAAAGGTAGTTGCTAGTGACTGGAATCCTTTGAGGTCTTTAATCCATGTTCAAGGAACTGAAGAATACCTTGTCTGAGTCAGCTTTATGTGCTCACTCATGTTGAGGTTACATGTGAGTTACACAGGTTGTACTCACGTAAAAATCCTGAGTGCTCATGACAAGAAGCTTATGGGTGCACTGGAGAGCTGCAGCTCTGGCAGTTGTGTATTTTCTTGTCCTGACTGCATCTGTAAAAGCATTCACGGTTCCTTCATCTTTATTTGGGAAAGAATTGGTAAGCATACCTGAGGCAGGAGCTCTTTGCTTAATTGTGTCTCTTTTTAGAATTCATTGAGGATGAAGAATTGCTAGCATGTGTTAAGTTTGTATCATTTGAGCAGTTGCCCTGCAAATGCAGCATAACCTCTGCTCCTCACAGTGGCTTCCTGTTCATCTGTTTCTTGTGCTTGATCACTGCTTTCATTATCTTGAAATCCAATTTGGCCATGTTTCTTTTGCCATCATTTTGACCTCTGCCAGAAGTAGAGGTTTATACATTTTCTTCTTCTTCTAGGATTTGCCTGATTTGATTAAAAGGTGCAGGAGCTATGGTACTCTCATTTCATGTGTTTCTTAAAAATGACAGATGAAAGGGCTCAGGCATTAGTGTAAAATGGAAATTGTGCCCTTGAGCTGTTGTTACTGACTAGTTGCTGATATTCTTTCTTTAATTCTACACCTCTGCTGTTGCTAATTTGAAGCCTTGTTTCTTGTTTCAGCATCTCAATTAACTCAGTTGATTTCTGTCATTTAATAATAAAGCTGCAAGAGAGCATTTACAGGAGTTCTCCCCAGTAACCAGAGCCACTGTCCTATCTTGGAAAGCATTGTAGATGAGCTGTGGCCAGAAACCAGCATTCTGGAAAGAGAGTGCCCTGGTTGTAAAATCACTTGCAGTGTTTGCTCAAAGCCCCATACGACCTGGCCTTTGAACGCTTCCAGGGATGGGGCGTCCATTTTGATATCTCAAAACATCTTGAAATAGCAGGAGAAAAATGTTTTATTCGTTACTAATGTTTTGCTTTTCTGCTGAATTTTGTCTCTGGGCATTTCACTCAATTATTCCTTTATGATTTAGTTTGCAACTAGATTAATCTTGTCCTATTCTTTTAGTTTTGAAAATAAGTTTATTTGGAAGACTGGCAGCTGTTGCTACAAGGTTTTGTTTTTAATATTCTGTATTCACAAATAAATTCCGTTTTTTTAAATTTATTTCCAGACGGCTGATGCAGTAAAAAAAGCCAGAAGTTACTTGGAATTTGTGGAGGATTTTATTCAAGTTCCCAGAAATCTTGTTGGTATGTAATACTGCTAAAACTTGAAAAGTTGGGAAAAGAGAGCCTAATCATAACTTTGCAGAGAGGATGTTAGATGCCAGTACAATATTGGATTTCTCCATTTAAGTAGGAATTGATTAATCTTTTAGAACTATGTATATCAGAATTATAATGAAATTGGATATATTATTGCTGCGTAATACTTTGTCAGGATTTTAGCGTTTAAACTGACTTGATTACAGACTTGTACCACCTAATTTAATGGTAATATTTGAAGTTCAGATTCCAGTGAAAAAATACGCTTTACTAAATTGGCTTCTTAAAAGTGCTGAAGTGAAGTTCCAAAGTTTAATCTGGGAATACTCCAGAAGCGTTGCAAGAATGACACGAGAGAATTCTCCTGAACTGCTCCCTCCTGGGTTGAGGTTTGTCACAGGTGGTGGTTGGATGCTGGTGAGCTCCTGTATAAATCAGCAGTGCTCATAGGTCTCAGCCTCAGTCTAAAAATAGACATTTTTCCATGTTGCAGCTTTATGAAGTCTGGTAGGTTCTGTACTGAAAACCACCTGAAGGCTTGAGGTCAGTTGTCTTCCACCTGAAGACACAAACGTCTTCCCCTAGTCTGGTCTTCACAGGGAACTTTGTTCCTCTTCCCTCATTCTCCTTCCATTATCCTGCTTTTTACTCTTAAAAAGGCAGCTCCCTGCTCCCCATGTCCAGCCTGTGGGCAGTGTGGGCATGGAGGCAGTATTAAAGTTGGAGGTGTTGTACCTGATTGATCAGCTTGGTTTATCCAGAGGAGAAGTTAAAATCCAGCCTTTAACCTGCTGTGGTTTGGGGCTTGGAGCGTGCATAAATAATGTCATTTAAATAATTCATGTGGAAATTCCTATAACTTAGACTTTCAAGGTTTTAGAATTTGACCAGATTAAGATGTAATGGGGTTTCATTTGTTCATTTGGGTGTTTTTTTAATATGCCTTGTGCAAATTGTATATCTGATGCAACTTGATGGTTTTCTCATCTACCTAATGTTAAAGCTCATTTTAACATTCAACAAATTAATCACTAGTTTGTATATGAACAAATTTTTCTGCAGTCTTGTTATTAACTCTAATTAATCCAGGGAATTTTGCTAAACCTGATGTTCTACAAGTTGAGTTTTGGGGAGCATTTGGGGAGCATTCGTTACTGTGAATATATTCCGTACAAGAATCAGGGCAGAAGTCACAAGCAGTGTGTTTAACTGAAAATGCTGCTGTTAAACAATTACAATGCCGATTTCTAATGAAGGCAAATGTACTGCCCACATCACCTCTGGGCACACAGATAAGCAGACAGATTTTCAACTACACTTAATGAAGACACACAGCTCAGTGTAATGCTCATCAGTGACTCCAGTACAGAAAGATAAAAACTCAAACCTGCTGAGCTGTTTGAGCTGTTGAGGAAGGGAAACAAACTTTTAATATTTTTTGCACATTACTTTGTATCATGTTGGTATTCACTGTAAATAACATTCCTGATGGAGTACTCTGTCACAGAATTCTGGCTTTTGCCCTTTTATAATGTTGTTCTGCATTCTTTGCTCCTAATTTAAACATATATATTCTTAAGTGTCATATATCTAACTATGATGAAGAAATGTTCCCACATAACTTTAGTCTAAGAGCTAAAGTCTTTTAGTAATAGAGTCAAGGAGTCTTTTCTTTTTCAATTTGAGATCTAAACATACAAGTTCTGAAGACCCTTTTGGTTTGGATCCCATGCATGATCTCAAAATAGGTATTTTAAAGGTAATAGGGAAAGCACTGGTCGTACACAAGTCCATTGTAAAGGCAAAATTTTTTAAGAGGCTTCAACGAATGTATAAGCCTATTAAAATAGGCTTATTATCAGGAAAGATTCAATGAGGGCACATGTATAGTCAGGGGGTCAAAATAATGTTGATACATAAATTTAAAAGAAGAATTTGCAAAACTCTTGTGCAATTTTACTCTTGGTTTGGTTCTGTTGGAAGCCTTTGTGCAGTGGTGATCTTCATCACTGCTTCTCATTCTACATATAGAGAGAGTTTAATTGTAAAAGTTTTTACCCATTTTCTCTGACATAGTGTGGGGTATTCTTTGGGGATTTTACGTATCAAATACCAGTAGACATGTTAAAATACTTGGACTATGGGTGCAAAATTAACCATTCTTGCCCTCTGAAGGAAAAGTTATTGGAAAAAATGGAAAAGTGATTCAGGAGATTGTAGACAAATCTGGAGTCGTCAGGGTGAGAATTGAAGGAGACAATGAAAATAAGCTGCCCCGTGAAGACGTAAGTACTTTATTCTTTCCTGCTGTGACTAGATTTTTATTTTCAAACCCAGTTTTATTTCAAAACCTATGGATATAGAGAGCATTAGTTCTAAACTGGCATCTCACAGTAGATTCTAGATAAAGTAATCCAAGGAACGTTTTTGCTGCTAAAGTAAGAGGCTTCTTTTCTGCTCTTTTGCCTATATGTACTTGGACTACGTAACTAATTTGGGATTGGTAGTGTTAAAAGTGTCCGCATATTTTAAATAGATAAAAACAAAAGGGAAAAGCTTGTAAAGGTGCTTGGTCTTGTAATGTTGGTTTAATGAACCACCTTCTTGGTAAACCGTGGATGCTTCTATACACCTGTTGTGCTAAACACAGCCAGCATGTGTTGCATGAATATGAACACAGGATGTCAGGTTACCTCAGCTCCAGAACATGTTGGGAAAGCTGGACAGTCTGAAGCCATTGCTGTCACCCCAGCCTGAGCTATTTCTAGATGTCTTTGCAACCAAAGACTCGGTTCTTGACTTTGTTTAGCTCACTTTGATAATTTAAAACAGATCTGTTTTTCAATGATAATGAAATGTTATTAATATATATAATATTATTATATATTATTATAATATTATATATAATATTATGAATATTATATAATTAATATAATAATCATTATTTCAATGATAATGTTCTCCCTAATAAAAAGCTTTGATGCTTTGTTCCTGTAGGGAATGGTACCATTTGTATTTGTTGGTACTAAAGAAAGTATTGGGAATGTCCAAGTTCTGCTGGAATATCACATCGCGTATCTAAAGGTGAGTGTGTTTTGGGAGAGAGAATCTGTAGAGGAAACTTGAGTTGAAGGAACAGAATTTTTGAGCAACTTTGGTGGGATTTGCAGTTGTTAAACTGTTCCTCTGTATATCAGGATTTAAAGCTTGGTGCCTTGAGCCCACCCCTTGCCCATGGGTGTCACTGGCCTGTAAATACCTTGTCATGGTTACTTATTGCTGTTGGGGTAGAAAGAATCAGACTGTAAAGAACAGAACTTTAAGGGACATTTGGGAACTAACACAAAATGTTTTGTCTGCGTTCGAGTTCTGCTGTTCTCAGGTTAATGCTCTGTTGGGGAAGGATGGAATTTCTAATAGAACACAGTAATACAGTGTGGTATTAGAGCAGTTACTTGTTTAGATTGGGTTGCTTTATGATGTTAACAGAGATTATGAGTTTGAATTGTGTTCCCGCATCAGTTTGCTTTTTTTTCCCCTAAATTTTACTGGAATAATTTGCTGAACTGTAATTAAGAAAGGTAGTAGTAGTCTTAAAGCCAAGTTTCCTGCATAGTGGTGAAAGTTTTCAGATCTCTTCCAAAACTCAGAGATATTTTATCTTGAATTTTTTTACTTGTAGTCACCTTCCAGGTGTTGTTACTTCTTCTACAGGAATGATTATTTTCAGTATGGCTGGGTGGGGGATGGTGTTTTGTGAGGGACATTTGTCAGCAGTCTTTTCCATGGTTTTTGTCTCATTGTACATAGGAGGTAGAACAACTAAGACTGGAAAGGCTCCAAATCGATGAACAGCTGCGCCAGATTGGGATGGGCTTCAGGCCTTCCTCTGCTCGAGTTCCTGAGAAGGAGAAGGGCTACACCACTGACGAGAGCACCCTCTCCTCAGTGCAAGGCTCCAGGTCCTACAGCGGGCGGGGCAGGGGCCGCAGGGGCCCCAATTACACCTCTGGTTACGGTGAGTGCCCTTGAGCGAGGCCTCCGGATACCTTTGAACCAAAACTCTCTTTGGATTTCTTTGTAGTCAGTGTACTTGAGTGAAGATAGGGTTGGAAATTCAGAATTGCCGTTTTATTTTGTTCATAGCTCAAAACACCTTGTTATGTTTGCAGTCTTGAAGTTAAGTAAGTTTAAAACTGAAAAAATTAACAAACTGAGCTCTGGAAACATCTTGTCCATCTGTGCTAGTTACTTAGTAAGTGACATCACAAAAGCTGGGAAGAGAGCTAGAGATGCTTTTCAGGAGACAAAAATTAAAAAAAAAAATCTGAAATGAGCATTTTCTGTTTTCCTTGAGAAGGAGAAAAATTGCTTGTCTGTGATCATGGCCATCTTAGCAGCATATTTCTGAAAAGTGAACCAAAATTATTTGAAATGGAGACAGCACAAAACCCTGTCGGTTTCTTAATTTGGTCAGGAACTGATTTGGATTTGTTTTAAGGTTTAGTGAGGTATTCTGATGCATTTCTCAATTAAAAAGCACTGTTCAGTTCCTGACAGGTGTGCATATCCCCAGCTTGTCCAAATGGAGACACTGCATTTCTATATAGACATGTTTCACAAAGAAGAACAATGTTATTTATTCAATACAGTAAATTACTCTCGATATCTACAGGTACCTCATTTCTGTTAAAAAATCAGAGACCTTTTGGGTTTTACAGTCTGTCCCTGGCTGTAGCTTCCTGGTCGTGCCAAGTGTAAGATGAGTTGATTCTGATGATGATGTTTGTAACTTCATTTTTTATTATTTCCCAATGAACTGACTGATTTGTAAGGAAACTTATTTACTTTACTTATATATACACACCGTGATTTTAAAAAATTGAAGTATTTTTTTTTCCTCCCAGAATGGCAAGAATCACATTTAAGCCATATGGGTCTAAAACTTTATATTCCAGACTGTGTAGTAGGGGGAGTTCCTGGATACCTAAAATGAATAATAGGTGTCCCGTTTTCAGGTAGTGAAAAGCTGTGTGGGTTTGGGTACTCAGAGATGGCCGGGTGTTAGGGATGCTGTTTTATATAAACAGTGAAATTGTTCAAGCAGCATTACAGCATCCAGAAGGGGTTGCTTAGCAACAGCCATCAGCTAAAAGGTGGCAAAGTTGTCCTTGGGAATTTCAGAGAAGTTGCCTAGAAACTGCACCAAATGCCTGCAGTGTGTAGACAAAGAGAGGAAACACGGCTGAATCCTTGGTTTATCTGTGTACAGAAATTACAGATTTGGTGATCTTTCAGCCGTTATTTCACATGTTAGTACAAACAAACTTAAATTGAGAATTGTACTTAAGTAACTTCAGATCTACATTTTATGTGTTCATATATTTTTATATATGAGTATACTAAATATTTAGTGTATTTAAATTTAATGTTTAAATTTAATATAAATATTAAAATATATCTATGATTGTATATTTATATGCATATCAGTATTTATATATATATATGTGTTATATTGTTTTTAAAAATAACATACATATATAACCAGCCATGCTGGCTGGAATAGTTCTATGAGGATATGAAACCAGAATATAATCCCTAAATTCATATTAATTTCCAATTTTCTTTTCTTTCTTATACAAGGTACAAACTCTGAGCTCTCTAATCCCTCTGAAACAGAATCTGAGAGAAAAGATGAACTTAGTGACTGGTCCTTGGCAGGAGAAGATGACAGGGAGAGCAGGCACCAACGTGACAACAGACGACGTCCTGGGGGACGAGGACGTAGCGTGTCTGGAGGTCGTGGGCGTGGGGGACCTCGTGGTGGAAAGTCATCCATTAGCTCTGGTACTGTGTTCCAAATTTTTTGTGTTTTGAGATTTTCTTCCTGGCAGTTTTCTGTATAACCTCTTACTCTTTTAAAATACTCCATTCTTATATTATGATCTTAATACCTTGGGATTTCAATGCAGTTGTGTGGTAGCTGTGTCATACAGTGTGTTTTAGATTCTTGTTTATTTTCTGTTCACAGTGATCTTAATTTCCTTCCTTACTGCTCACACAAAATAAAAATTATTAGCAAAGTTGGTAAATCTTTGGTATGTTGTCTGTGGCTGCCTTCTGAGGTAAGCTTATGTTTAGATACAGAATGAAAGAAGAAATCATTGATTGGAAGTTAGGTTTTGTCAGAATCTGTGCTAATACAACACTGTAAGTGTCAGAAGTACTACACAACCACAAAGTGTAAGGTGTGGTTTATATACTTAGCAGTTTTGAGTAAAAGCTCTCTAAATGTCACTTTGGAAATCTTTGTGGTGAAATAGTGCAAGTGCCAATTGGGCTGTTGGGGTGCCCCGGAATTGTTAGTTGGGTTAGAGTCAGAGGATCCAGTTTGAGATCAAATACTTCAGCTCTGTGTGTTGCTTAAGGTTGTCTTAAGGTTGCTTTGTAGTTAGAAACTTTCTGTTTCTAACAGACACAGCTGTTAGTCAGCCTGGAAATGGTTCCAGATCTCTGCAGTATCTTAGATGCACACTTTCTGTTTGTTCAGTGCTTAAAGACCCGGACAGCAACCCTTACAGCTTGCTGGATAACACGGAGTCAGACCAGACCGTGGACACGGACGCCAGCGAGTCTCACCACAGCAGCAACCGCCGCAGGAGGTCACGCCGGCGAAGGACTGATGAAGATGCTGTTCTTATGGATGGAATGACAGAGTCTGATACAGCTTCTGTTAATGAGAATGGTTTAGGTATGTAAATGGTTGGATGGTAGTCTCAGAGCAAGCTAAGAAATAAATGTGTTGTCCCTGTAAGTGTAGTGAAGCCCTTGTTTGTTTTTGTAAGTGACAAATCGTTGTTCTGTTCAAGGTTGCTGTCTGATTAAAGCAAGACTCCCTCCATGGCAGTGCCATGGAATCTTCTGTTTACTGAGCTCCACTAGCCTTTTCATGTGCCTTTTTTGTAAAAACTGTCTGATGGAGACACCAAAGACTTGACTTGTTGTTTCCCATTGGTACTGCTGCTTTGATAGAAACAGTACTGTCAGATGAACGTTCTGTTTTGTCCTTGGTAACCTCAGTCTTGGTGTGGGAAAGCTCCTTAAGTAGCTGATAATTTGTCTCTACCCAGCTTCTACTTAAGAACTTTCCTTCAGTAAATTCTCTCGATACTCACTGGGATGAGAATATAATCTGTTGCTTAATGTAGAAAAAAAATAAATCTGGGTTATGTTGCTAAAATTTGACATACGGTTACTTAATAAATGAAATCTGAGGTCATCAAGCACGTGCCTAAATGTTTTAATGAACCAAGAACAAAAAGTAAAATTAGCTTTTGTGTTACTGTGTATGCTTTCAGTATAAAATTTTCTTTTAGCTTTTCTGTCTTACTTAGTCTCTGTCTTTAACAAAAGCCATTTTAATTGCCCCATGCTGAAACTGCTGAAGAATTTACTTATTTTATGATCAGAAATAGTTCATTATAAACTTTGCAATTGCAGATGATAGTGACAAAAAACCCCAGCGACGCAATCGTAGCCGCAGGCGTCGCTTCAGGGGTCAGGCAGAAGATAGACAGCCAGGTAATTCGAGTGGAGCTGTGGGTAATCTCAGGTCAAAAGCATGAGAGAATGTTGTGTCTGCTGTTTTACATAGAGCTGCATAATATCAAAAGGTTACTCAATAACTAATAAGACTACTAGATAAAGATGAAAGACATTTCTACTAGGAAAACTTCTAAAATCTGTCTAATGAAACTAATTGATGTCTAACTTTTTGCTTGGACATATGAATTACGCTTCTGATCCAGTTCTCACTGAAGTCAATGGCCAAAGTGCTCTTGAGTTCTGTGGTCCAGGATCACAACCAACATGAAGGTTTATGGTCTGCACTCACTGCATCTGTGCGCTTGCACTGACTGGGACACAACCTTTTCAGCACTGGCTGAGCAGCAGTGTTGAAGGGCAGGATGTGGGTCCTGGCAGAGCTCAGTGAGGGAACTCACGTGGGGTTTGCCAGCCCCACACCTGCATCACACTGCTGCTCTCAGTCCTTGGCTGTTGGGAATAGTTTAAGTCATCTGCAAATTGAGGGTGGGAAGGAGGAGGAACTTAAGTGAAATTGCATGTTTCCAATTTTTTGTTGTTGTGGCTTGTTGCATTTCTTTTGTGTGTACTAACACTTGAAATGTTAAAGGTGATCTGGCTAATTATCAATACAATGCCCTGTTTAGAAAATGCTTGTACATACATGGCGCAGGGTAGTAACAGAAGGTCTTCTAGATTGACAGGTTCAAAATTTCACCCATATTTGTCTTCCTTGTATTGGTGGTGCTCACGCAACATTTGATTAAGAAGAACATGTAGTTCTATTGCACTCAAACTTGGGGGAAGGAAAAAATCAAACACCCCACCCTCCTAAAAAACCTCAAACCCACACATTTTTTCTCAACATTCCGCTTTCGTAGCAGTGATACAGATTGGTAAAGGGGCAGAAAAAGTGAAAAGGATTCCAGTTTTTACTTCTCAGAAACTTATCTCAGCCAGCAGTGTAAAGGAATATTAGTAATTGCTAGAAAACCATGGGAATTCTTCTAAATCTTAAGTATTCTAAGAACATAACAAAATTTCCCAAACAAGATTTCTCTGACGTCTTTGTTAAAATGCTGTAATAATTTAAAGTCTTCATAAATACCTAGTAAGTGTGAGTGAAATTAAGACTGAAGGAACTCTTCCCGTCTTCCCCCCCACAATGCCAACTACTGTATTTCAGTCATTTAGCTGTATCATTTGATACACATTGCTGTATGTTATGGTGCCTTATTCATAGAGGAATATTAAGAATGCACTGTGTGCATGAAACATGCTTCCTATTTACTAATATTAGAGGAGTTGGGTTCAAAACCTCATTTTAAAGAAAAAGAACTTGCGCAGAAACTCTTTTGGCCTTCACAGTTCGGGAAGGACCCAGTTGTAAGAAGTCCAGTTACTGTAAGAGAAAATTCATCTATTGCAGTTCCCAGTCTGATTTAGATTTCATGCACAGTTGTTCCTAAATCTAGAAAAATAGCTCACTTAAATACCTGATACACTAAATACAAATGACTGTACAGTTCAATAGGTAACGCTTGCCAACCCTGATGTGCTGTAGCTCGTCAGAGATACAAGTGTATATTTAAGGTTGCAGTACTCTGTATTCTAAGGATAGACCTGAGTCTTGGTGTGGTCACAGGAGGGCTGGATCAGACAGAAGCAGGCTACAGAACATGTGCTGAGGTGGGAAGGAGGGGTCAGAGAAGCCCTGGCTGTGCCCAGTGAGTGCAGCTGTACTGGCACAGATGTGGCTATGCTGCCCTGGGCTGGGCTGGCTCTGGCAGCACCGCCTGTGTCCACACACCCCACAGCAGCCAGGGCACAGTGCTGGTGGCACTCAGTACTTCAAGGAGGGCAAGTTCCTCCTCAGTCGCTTTGTGACATACCAAAGATTTGATGCCACATCATCCTAAGTCATTCCAGGCTCTGACCCACCCCAGTTCTGGGCACTGTTTAAGTGTCTTCATTTCATTTCATTAGTGTGAAATTCCTCACTACTCTAATAAAACCCCAGTGACACACACAGTCTGTAGTTCACAGAGCTGCAGCCAAATCTCTTCAAAGTTGGTACAGAAAGCCCTTCTCCAATAAATTTTGCAATTGGACCAAAATTGATTTTATTAAGAGTCCACCTTCAGATCATTATTACCACTGATTTTAGT
Source organism: Irena cyanogastra (assembly GCA_013397155.1). Lineage (NCBI taxonomy): Eukaryota > Metazoa > Chordata > Aves > Passeriformes > Irenidae > Irena > Irena cyanogastra. The sequence continues at coordinate 1,384,815 of VWZV01017135.1, read as the reverse complement.
GAAAATTGTTTTTAACAGAAACAAATTGATCCTTGCTCTGTGGTTGATAACCTGTAAGTGTGAAGGCCTTTTGTGAGATGTCTCCTAGTTAGAGCATAACTTGAGCAGAAAAGACATGAAGGTTCATGCTGAATTGACTGCTGATGTGAGCATCACTGTGATTTCTTTCCTTGAACAGTAACAGTAGCTGATTATATATCACGAGCTGAATCTCAAAGTAGACAGAGAAACCCTCCAAAGGAGACAGTAGCCAAAACCAAGAAAGAAACGGTAAGATTTTTTTTAACGTGCATTTGCTTTTTTCTCCTCCCTTGCAGCAGAACAGTAAAGGAATGAAGGCTTCAGTTAGCTGACGCATATTTGACTACAAGTACATTTGATTTCAAGAACAAATCATTAAAAGCAAAAAGGGCCCTGAGTAAACAGAACTGACAATGATTTGTTGACTATTGTTGCAGATTTTAGGGACCAAATTAAATCTGTACACATTTTAAAATATTATACGTAGTAATGTTGCATTATGTAATAAAATGTGAAAATTGCCCATGTTAAGTCTTGAGAACTAATGCTTAAAACACTTTAGGGATAGAGGATACTACGTGGCATTTTTAGTGATTTGTATAAACTGTTTTAGAAGGAATTAATTTTACAAAGGTAGTATGTTTTTGATCCTTTTTCCTTAAAGTATCAGAGTGGCATTACATTATAGTGAAAAATAATCAGAACTGAATAAAGCAGAATTTCTTTCTTTTGAAGTGTCCATGTATTGCCACAGGTTACATAAGAAGGATCCATTAGCAAAATGTCATCTTGCTATAGACTTCAAAAGGGGTGTAAATCTTGGTTTTTCAGTGAATTCCTTCATGGGTTTAGACAAATAGAAATAAATAAGCATTCTGGGTGTGCTGGGGGTGTGCAGTCCTGGGGTTACCTTTGGCACGTATTCCGTAAAAGGTAAGTGATCAGATGGTTTAGGCACAGACAGACAAGAGGTGTTCCCTCTTGAAAAGCTGCTGTGTGAGCCAGTGGGAAACTGAGATCACACTCTGTATTGTTATGGAATTTTTAATACTCCTCTCTTGTTTTTGCAAGGCAAAAGATGCGATTGACGAAAACAGCCCTTCTGAAAAGGCAGTGAATGGTCCTGCCACCACCTCTGGGGATGAGCCTTCTAAACTACAGCACAGCCCTGATGAAAAGAAAGTCACTGTTCAGGAGGATGGAAATAATCAGGAAGAAGCAGTGCTGAATGGTGTTTCATAAACTGAAGTTCCTAGTTTACAGTTCTTTTACATTACATTTAAAATAGTGCTTGTATAAGCTTGCCAAAGATAGAATATGGATCGCCAGTCTTGACACCGCACTTTCAGTTCCTCCATTTTGGAATACAGAAAGGGGAGGGATCCTGGAGAAATCATATGTTAAACATACTTTGACACCTACTGTGTTATAAATATATCATCAGATGTGCCTTGAGATAGTATATGTAACATTTAAATAAACAAAATTGCTGGCTATAGGAAATGTTATTTTGTTTTCAAAATACGGCAAAGATGTGAGGGGGATCCCTAACATAATACTCTTTATGAAAGCATTAGCTGCTTTTGTTACATTTTTAATAATATGCAACCACTTCTTCACCTGAGGAATACTAGAAAGAAATGCAGTCTAAAATATTTTGCACTGAAATGTAATTTCTCCATTAGTTTAGTCTGGAAACTGGTCTGTTTTAATACATGTTTTTTAAATGCTGTATGTAGAGGAAAAATCTGCAGACCACTGGAATGCATTTGTTAAATTCTCATAATCTGCAGGGATACTGGGTGACATTGGCAGTGACTGTTCTACATTGAGGCTTTGTTTGGTTTATTTATTAAACTGTACAGTATTTAAAAATCAAACATAGCTTTAGTTAACACTAAGCTGAATTAGTCATGTCCATTAAGACATAACCTGAACTACTGAAAAGATCAATTTCCAGAAAGTTTATTCTGTATAAACTACATATGTTAGTCCTTAGTAGAGTATTTTTATTTTTGTTTTGGTTGTTTGATGTGCAATATGTTTTTTTTGTATGCTGGTAGTAAAAGAAAATAAACTTTGATCTTCCATCTGTTGACTGTTTCTATCAGAAATTTAAATTACTATTGACTTAAAGGTTTTCAAGCTGTAACTAACAGTAGAAACCTACTTGTGAGGCAGCTTGAACATCAAACTCTTTCTTACGAGTTTCTAACATGATGATCTTCCTTTCATTAAGGCAATAATGTCAAACACCAGTTAACAAGTCTAAAACCAGACTCCTTATCTTGGAGAATTGCATAACCTGACTAACATATATAGGCATTAATGCAGATGTAGTTTTTGATTAAGTTCAGGCATGGCACCCCCTGCCAACCTTTAGGTATGTGAGCAAGAGCAAGGAAGCACAAAACAGGTGTGGAAAAACATCACGGTAGCAGGAAGGTCAAAGAAGCCAGTGCAAAGGGCAGCATTCAAGTTGTACTGACTTGAATGAAAAAAAATGTCTTGGCTGATTTTGTCAGAAGGACAAAACCAAAAGTTCTAAACCAGCTGCTCTACCTGACAGAGTGACAGCCAAGCTGTCCCAAGCAGGGATCTGTGTGTGCACTGTGTCATAGGACTTCCAACATTCCCTCCAGGAGAACACACCCAATTTAAACTTGTAACTGAAGTGTGCATGAGTATCTCAGCTGATGGGGCAGGCACAGAAGTGGAGAAGATTTAAAAAACAGTTATGTAATAAGTCAGTAGTGTTTGGCTGGGAAATAAACTTAAGTACAGAAACATTTTGCATATGGCTTGGCATGTGCTGACTCCAGAAATGTGCATGGTGGTGCTCCAGCTGTCCTACACCCTGCTTTAAGTTCTGTAGCAGAGCAAAATTACTGCCTTCCTGGGGAGGTTGTAATGTTACCTATTTGATCCTTTCTCCTAAAGGCACCCAACTCAGCCCTACTGTTGTAATCCTTCCTCAACAGCCCATCCACTCATCCACAGCAATGCTGTGGCACAGCAGGCAGCACTCACAGGATGAAATGCTTCCAGCAGCACTCCCAAGTCCAGGTTGTGGCAGTGGAAGCTTTCAACCCCACTGTGGTTATACCCAGGTGGGCATTAATTCCCAGAGGTGTGGTACAGTGTTTTGCCATAGTGGCAGGAACAGTGGGAAGATTCTTGGGGTATGACAGAGCTCCCTGGCCCCAGCTGAGATCCTCACAAGCTGCTGGGTGTGAGAGGCTCCACAGAGCACAAATGCAGCTCAGGTATCAGCAACTGATGTGAGGAGTTCCTGTTTCCTAATCACCATAAATGCAAACCTCACTGTGTGAGCTCTGGCTTTGTAGTGCACAACAATGTATAAAACTGTAGGACTAGAGGACTTCTATTACAAATATGGGATTTATTAAATGCTATTAAAACCTGTCAAAACTAAAAGTTACTAAAAAAATCTGGAACGTTCCAGATCCATCAGTATCACTTAACCAACCTTGTTTTTCACAAGGCAAGGACAAGGGAGTACATTGTTTCCTGTACTTTATTCCTCCAGGCAAAGACAACCACACATCTCTCCCAGTTCCTCCTGTCCAATAAACCCTCCTGGTTTTTCCACCCCCTTCCCAAACAAGTTCAGTGTGCTAATTTTAGCAGATAGAAGAGCAGCAGCATGAACTTTAAACAGGGCCAGTTCAACAGAAATTAGGTAGCAGCATTTGAGTCTGCCTGTGCCTGGTAACACACACTAGCCACACCAAGTTACTGCTCTCAAGCACTGAAAATATTTCTGAGTGGCAGATTTTGCTGTTTAATATAGAACAGGTATGAAAAAAATCATTAAGCTTCACTCCCTCACATATTTCCAAAAAAAAGTGACCAAGTGGGGAGGGAAGCATCTCTCTGGATTTGTATTTCCAGCTTCATTTATATTAAGTCAGACACTGACATTAGAACTTGTCTTAAGCCATTTATCAAAAATAATCATTTGCACGGACAAACCCTCTGAATGAGTGATTTTCTTTCTCATTCATTTCTTAGCTTGGTCTTCTAGTAGATCCTTAGCTTCATTGATTTTGGCTGCTACATACGGCGATCCACCTAGAAGAAATAACTCCAAATCAGATGAAAAAAACCCAACATTTGTCTTCTGTGTTGATAGTAATGCCACAGGACATGGGAAAAAGGAGTGTGGTCCAAGGTTCTGCCAGTTGAAGAACAAACTGGATATGACTAAAGGCACCTGAGTTCACTCACAGTCACTGCAGGAGCTCAGTGTCAGACCACTGGTTTCTGTTAGGCTGCTTTTATTTTACTGGAGTGTTTTTTTCCTCCAGTTTTATCAGTCATAAATGAATTGGTCACCACTGACTTTTAGCATAGTCTTGGTGAATACAGAGGCATGGAACTAACAGGTCTGCAGATAACCCTGCCCAGCAGAAAGTGCTGCTGTACCAAGGGACCAGTTTTCAAACATGGCAAAAAATTACTCAGGGAGACTGAGACAGAATCCACAGTGAAACACACCAACGCTGTAAAGCCATGAGGTACGAGACTGTGCTGGTAGCATATATACCATTAATTGCACTGTAATGTTTTACCTGAAGATTAATTTAATGTGTTTAGGTCATGTACAACACAAAATGCTATTTTGAGCTCCTGCATATATTCAGTAAGGTTAATTTTGAAGGTAACTTTCACTTGATGATACCTATGAAAGGCATATCCCCATGGATTATTCTGTGGGTTTTTTTAGTAGTTGAGGTGGTTATTTATCACTGACTTCCTCCCTACACAATTCTATTAATCTGTGTTAAAAACATGCATTAACTAATCAACATGCCTTAATTTCCTTACCTTTATCTGGATGATTCAGAAGCATGATCCGTCTATGAGCTTCTCTAATTTTATTTCTGTTGGCTGTAGGGCTTTTAAAGAGAGAAAAACAGACTTAGGGAATCCTCATGAAATTCACCAGATCATCAAAAGGTGTCTGAGGACAAGTGAGCACCCTGTCTTACCCATAAATTCTCTAGCTAACGTGTATGTTTCTCTTTTCCTACCACTGCTATGTAGTGTCTAAATCCCGGAGAGACTTTCTAGGGCTTTCCCAAAACACTGCATGCTGAAAAAAACACGATACAGCAGTCTAATGGGTGGGGTTAAAAAGAAACAGAGCTACATTCTAACTAGTTTTTTTTTTTTGGGAAAACTTCCTAAAGGCTGTAAGACAAAAAAAATTGTTTGATTTATTAAGGTAAAAAAAAAAACTCCAGAACCCCCAAAAATTCACAGTTGAAAGTTCTTATTTGATAGATTTGTGTATATGGCCTTAAGTGCTTCGGCAGGGATTGCCACCACAGTCAGATCTACAGTGCTCCAGAAGTGATGAATTTATTCCAGATACAAGAAGTGGGTTTGCAGCACCTTCAGACTGCACCCACCAGAAACTCCTCAGCATGACAGGAACCACAAGGTAACAGCAGAATCATGTTCCTCACACCAGGTGAACCCCAAGGCTTCCTGAAACAGCTCACTTGGAGCACACGTGGCTTTGGAACGTGCCAGGGAATTGCAGATGTTTGGAAGTCCACAGAGAATTCAACCAAGCTAAAGTGCAGCAAAGAATCCCCAAAAAGCACAGGAAGTCCTGAACAGCCACCTCCTATTTCCTGACTTGGCAGTGACACTCCCAGGGGCTGGGCACTGGATGACAACCTTTCCAAAGGAGGCCAGCTGTGAGGAGACACCACTGCCTGCTGTTCACCTTGCATTTCTCATCAATTGCCTTTACCTCACTCCTAGTATTAAAGCTGCTTCTCGTTTAGTCATTTTGGGTTCAAATCCACCTCTGTAATAACCACTGAAGGCCTGAAAGAGAAAACTTATTAGCTTAAAACACACTAATTCCTAAGCATCAGTTAAAACAACTCATTATTGCTTTAGCAGCTGCTGAGCTTTTAGTCTGTAAAAATGGCAAAACTTCTTCTCACTTGCAATAGGAAATTCAGTTGAAGTGGAGCATCATTATTTAAATAATTACTTAAACTTGCCCAAACAAATTCTCTATTAGCCAATCACCACCAGAATTGCTGCAATTACTTGTTGTTACTGACAAAACACAGGAGAAAACACAGCAATGCAGTCCGTAGTTATTTCACCAAGTAAAATTTTAAATAAAAATACGATAAATAAAAACTTACAGGTTTTGGTAGGTTTTGAAGGGCATGTTTTACCTGTGGCTCCATTTGCTTCAAAGCTTTTACTGCATAGCGACCTTGAAGAGACCAGCGTTGACTGAGGTTAAATATAGTTCAATGAACAAGCATTTACCAATGCAGTGCAACTGGTAACTTGAGGATCAGAGTGCGGAATAAACTTTTTTGGGACGTAAAATAGTAAGAACGTTGATCTTCTGTTTCATTACAGCCATTAATACAGGCTCTCCCAAAAGAGCGTCCTGTATCAGCTATTAAACTACCTTGAGATCAGCCCTGAAGCACGGCTAAGCACCACGGGGTGTGCAGGTACCGCTGGGTGTTCAGTGTCCGCCCGTCCCCCACACACCTGCGAATCCGGCTGCCGCTATGGCCAGGCCGACCGCCACCATCGTGCTGGCCTGCATGGAACGAGCACACACACACAGCGTTTGTCAGCGCCGGAGAAGGGCAGAGCCCGCGGGCAGCGCGCACAGCGCCTCCGACACGCTCGGGGCCCGCGGGGACACGGCGAGGGCAGCGGGGCGGGGACCCCGAGCTGGGGGGGACGAGGGGACCCCGGCCCGGCGCGCCGCGTTCACCGTGGGGGCTGCGGGGCCCAGAGCGGAGCCAGCGGCCTCTGAGGGGCCCTCGCTCCGCGGCCAAGGCCGGGCCGAGCCCGCGGGCGCTCGGGAGCCGCCGGGCCGGGCACGGGCACCCCCTGCACTCACCATGTCCGTCCCGAGCGCCGCCCGGCCCGGCCCGGCCCGCACCGACCGGCCCGCCGCAAACCGCGGCCGCTGCCGTAAAGCGCGGGGCGGGAACGGCGCCGGGAACCGCCCCGGGAGTGGGAGGGGCCTGAGGGGAACGGGGCGGGGCTTGGGCCTGAGGGGCGGAGACAGAGCCTGAGGGGCGGAGACAGGGAGTGCACAGAGCTGGGAGTTACGGCGTTCTAAAAGTGATAGTACAAACCTGTTAAGGTAATCAAGCGATTTCTACCCTGATCTAGCGGCTTCTCGCACGCCAGATTCTCTTTTTCGCCTTTTTTTGAAATAAAAGTAGTTTTTTAGTCCCTCCTGGGGTGAATACGTCCAGTTCTGGGCTCTTTGGTACAAGAAAGACAAGGAGCTACTCGAGAAGGTCCAGCGGAGGCACCAAGCGTGGTTTGGGACCTGGAGCATCTCTTGTGATGAGAGACTGCGGGAGGTGGGCCTGGTTAGTCTGGAGAAGAGAAGAGAAGACTGGCAGGGGATCTCTTCAATTCATACAAATATCGCCAAGGTGGCGGCCAAGAGGATGGTGCCAGACTCTGTTCGGTGTTTCAGCAACAGGATGAGGAGCAATGGCCATACACTAAAACACGAGGAGTTTCACCTCAGCATGAGGAAAAGCTTATACACACTGTGGGTGCAGAGCACTGGGACAGCTGCCCTGGGAGGTCACGGCTCTCCCTCTCACCTGGACGCGTTCCTGTATCACCTGCTCCAGGTGACCCTGCCTTGTTAGGGCGGTTGGACTGGATCATCTCCAGAGGTGCCTTCCAACCTTGACAATTCAGTGGCTCTCCCATTTTCCCCGTCTTTTACGCTGGGGATGTGCTCCCCGTGTGTGACCGGCGCGTTTCCCGGCGCGCCGAGCTCGCTGCGCCTCCCGCCGTGCTAATGGAGCGTCCCCGCTGCGCTGCCAGCGCCGGCCAGCCCGGCAGGCACGGCAGGCACGGCAGGCACGGGCGGGCGCGGCGCTTTGATTGCCGAGATTGCCGCGGAACGAGCGGCAATTACAGGCATGGCACTCGTGTTTGAATATTATTAATAACATAGTGTCATCTGGTAATAGCACGGTGTCGCAGGCAGCGCAGCAGTCGAGTGTCCGTCTGTCTGACCGTGGCTCTGGTTTGAAGGTGCAGTTTTGGAAGCTGAGTAACTCAGCAGGGAGACCACGCCAGCCTTTAGCCCTGAGGTCCTGCTGCAAATGTCAGAGCTGGAGGCTCAGTCCTTCTGTCTGACTGACCCTTAGTGAAAGCTTTTCTGCCGCCCCCTGTGCTTGTAGAACTTGTCACTGACCCCGGGGACTCCCAGAGGACCAGTGGCCAAAGCCAGCTGCCTTTTGGCTGCTTAACGTCTAGGACTCACAAGCAGTTTAGTGTCACAGCTGACCATTGGCTAAGAAACTTGTAATTTTACTGGCTCTTGCACTGGAAGGCGGAATTTTCCTTCCTTGGTGTTAATTTTCTGTGAGTAATGAGTTCACTTTGAATGTGTCCTAATTTTGCTTTGGGCTTGAATTGTTTTTCTCACTAAGACTTCAAGTGCCTGATTTTATATCTCCTAAGGTAATGTTTATGGGGGCCTCCTGCCTCTTTCCTTCCCTGTCATTCTAGTAACACTGCAATGAAATAACCTGCTTTAAAAGGGATGGAAGAAAGGTTTTGGTTAAGGTGCTTGTACTGTTGTACAAGTGTTTCCTGAGGTGGAAGTAAAAAGAAACTTTTATATTTGAAAAATTAATTGAATCAATTCATGGCAAAGCACTAGGCCCCTGACAGCCTGTAAGACATGTTCAAATATGGAAATGGAAGCCAGCAAGTAGAAAACAACTAGAAGATTTACTGGGAGAAAAAAAAAAAGTCCCTTCAGTAAAAGTAGAGGTGTACAGGTCTAGTATATAGAAGAGGATTTGGTTTTAAGATGGTTTCTTCTTTGTTCCTTTTCTAACAAAAAAGGCCATTCAAAAAACCCAAAACCACCAGAAGGAAAAAAGTGGGAAATTACTAGGGTATGACTAGGATTTAGTTGTTCATACATCTGAACCTCATTTTCCATGAGGTTTAATTCTTCTATCTTGAAATTATCTTTTGCTAGATCCAGATCTTGGTGACCTTCAGCAGAAAACTGTCTGAAAGGGAATTTTATTTTATTTCCTTCCTCTCTCTCCCCAGTTCCTCTTTAGAGGAACTGGTAGCTCTACTGGCAAAGGGGCTTTTGCGAATTTAAACTTAAATGTTCTTTCTGTAGTGAAATTTCTCATTTTTATAGGGAAAAGATAAACATAATGAAATATGCAAACTGGGCTGGGAATAGGGTTTATAATGTACCTTATTCTTCTCCTGTGAAAGCCTTTTAAAGAAAATCCAGAAAGGGAGATCTCGGGCTTGCTGAAGAGATTTAATCTTTATTAAGGAGAAAAGAAAATTAGTGGGAAGGGTTGGCAACAGTGGAGGTGGATGGAGGAATTTGCATTATTGGTACATGTAGTATACCAGCAACTGGACAAGACTGAGCCTAGGGGTGGAATAATTTGATTTTTATTATTAGATGAAACAATACGGCATATCAAGATGAAACGTTGTAATTCCTTTAAAGCATGCTGTATACATTTTTACACTTAGACAACTCAAGCTTTGTTTCTTCCCTCAGTTGTGCCTCCCTCTCAGAGCTAAAGGAGAACTAGATGTGTCCCAGCTTCGACATCATGGAGAGCGAAATCAAAGTTCTGTTTGATTTGCCTGGTGAGTTCATTTTACAGCACCTTATTCCTCTGCACCTTCTATTGCTCAGCCTTGTGGTGGGGTATGGAAGGTCATTCCCAGGGGAAAATTAATAAGTTCTAATGGGCTCAAGTGAAACAGGTGCACTACAGTTTTTAACCCTTCTGAAGAATGTCTGTATTTGAAATCAGGAGGGAGGCAGAATTATTCAGTGTTTGAGAGGTATGCTCTCACTTAGAGTATACAACCTTTTATTTTGCCTGTGTTCTTAAACTGATCCCTTTTTCTAAGCCAGAGAGCTTACAAAAACTACAAAGCTTTTGTAGTTTTTTCTGTCAAATGTTTTACTGTGCTGCTTTCTTCAGATTTCCACTCTGGGGTTAAGATGCCTCATGACAGAAGATTCGTATGGGAAGCTTTATGTTATAGGATGATGCAAAGCAGCTGGTGCATGGTACACGAAGAAACTTTACTGTTTAAGAGACTCTTTCTGCAGAAATCTGACTGTACTTTATCTTAACTGTGTCTTCCACAAACTGAGCAGAAGGTGAAATAGAAGCTGTGCTCTCAGAAGGTTTATGGTGTAGCTGTCAAATGCCTTTAAGGCTGTTAAACATTTAAGTCAAAATCTCAGTTCTGTGTTGTCATGTGCACAACTGGCCAAAGCTTACACTGCTTGTTTCTGTATGTGCAGTGACTGGACTACCAAGTTGTTAAAGGCTTGTAGAACTTCTACTTGGGGTACCAATTTTTAACACATTATTTTTTAAAATTTTAAGATACTTATAATAAAAATTTAATTTAGATAGAATATCTTGGGGATTTCTTTTCTCTGTGAAATTTGTTCCTTATTTTTCCCCCTACTCCACGTTCTTTGCTATGCCATTCTGCCATTTATAATTTTCATATCTCTTTTCTTTTCCTTTTCATTCGTCCCTTTTCAAATTCTGCTCCTTTTTTGTGTGCCCAACATCTGTACCAGAGTACAATGCCACACTCCCTTACCTGTGGCTGAATGACCTTGGTATATGTAGCATCACTCTGTCATTAAACTGGTAATCATAATTATCAGAGCATAGTGTGGATGACAGTAATTATGAAGTGAGATTCTCTCACTTGGTAAGAATGGTTGTGGATTTTCTAATCAAACAAAGCAAGCTTTCAGTGTACTTTGACAGCAGGTGTGAAGTATGTGTGACTGGCAGGTAGCATATCCATGTTCATGGTACTCACAAGAGACCTGACTGATACAAGAGAATCTGACTTACAGGGGGCATTATTTGACTCCCTGGCTGAGTTGTAAAACAGGTAAAATTGCTGGAAAGCGATGGAGGGGAAAGGTTTATCATTGTGAGTAAATCAGTCACAGAACTCCCTGAAGCTGAGCTAAGGAATACAGAATCTAGATGTAAATATGTTTCTTGCAAGAACTTTGAAAGCCAAGTTTGATATTTACCACTTTTTTTCCTGTATTGTTCTGGGTTATGTTTCTTATTGGGGGCCCAGTGAGAAGCATGAGAGAGTTGATTAACAGGGAGTCTTTCTAATGACCACGACACTGAAATTGTACATAACAAGTGGTCTGGAAAATTGCAGTTCCTGCTGGAATGACACTGAGCTGGCACAGGGCACTGACATGCAGCCCCTCTAGCTTCAGTGGCTTTTACCAGGGACCTGTTTGTGAAACACCATAAAAGTTTTGGATTTACCTAGACATGGCTTCTAATGCACTCTGAAGTGTTCCTTCAGGTCGTGACTGTGGCATCCCTTCTGGGAATCCCCCAGTTTCCATCAGAGGCAGGTACATGAATTTTAAACATTTACAGCTACACCAGGGCACAGGGCACCTTTGCTCTCTCTCTAAACCGGTGTTTGCTTCTATGAAAGGCCTATGTGTAATATTGGCATAAATTATAGGAATATTATAGAGTGAGTTTGTAAGTTCTGGTTTTCCTTGTCTTTAGGAAAATTGGATGGAGGAAGGGGGTACAGGTATCATTGATGTTAATGCATGTCCTACAGTGAGGGTCCTCCAGCTTTCCAAATCTGTCCACTCTGCACACCTTTTTGATTTGTACACAACTCTTAGTTTGTTGTTAATGCATCTCTCTTTGATTCTAAATACAAACTGTGAAATGTACAGAATGTGCACTGTTGTTGCCCCCACAGAAGAAAGAAACCTCAAAAAACTTCTGTGACTTGTTCATTTGAATTCATAGAGCAATTTGATGGATTTTCCTGTAATTATGCAATTCATCTGCTAGGAGATGTGTTCTTGTTCAGTCTGTATTGTTAAATTCATGCAACACATGCCTTAAATCTCCATATGCATCAAGGTACTCGTGTAGAAAGTGCCTTGACAAGTGTGAACAAGTTAAACACATTGTGAATTAAATTTGCAGTGTCATTTGCTTTAAGTCTAGGCATAAATATACAATACTGATTTTTCTGTCAGTCCTTGTTCTGCTTCTTAATTTAGAGATTTTTTCATTGTATATATAAATTGCTTATTTATAATAAATTTACTTTCACATGCACAAATCCCTTCCATTATACAGAACCATGGAAAAAAGTAAAGTCTAAGATTCCCCTGTGTGAAGATGGTTTGGGTCATATGTCCCACTTTGCAATACCATGCCAACACTTCTCCAAAGACATAAAGTGTGAGAGGAAATACCATCAAGCCAGAATGTTTTTCCCCCAATTCACATGCTCCTAA
>VWZV01017135.1:1189897-1369897 GCA_013397155.1 Irena cyanogastra | reverse complement strand
ATTAATCTGTTCATGTCAGCGTGGAGTTTAAATTTACACGGTAATAACTTTATGGTGGTTCTTTGTTTAAAAAGGTAGCTTTTAGCATATTGCAGTTAGCTTTGCATTGATTAATAAAAAAGGAAAGTTTGTTAATGTGTGGAGGAAACACCTGCTTTTGTCCAATCTATACAGATGGATGAAAACAGATCACTGAGGTGAAAGAATGCAACAAACATTTGTATTGTTTCAGAATTGTATAGAATGCTTCCACATTTTAATTACACATTCTGATTCCACATTAGAAATATTTTAAATGCATCTTTATTAACACTAATTAAACTAATAAAAGTACTGATTTTTACATTAATTAGAAAGCTAAGGGAAATGAAGAGGGAAGGTTTATGATCAGAAGTGTAACTTTAATAGACGTGTGCATCCATAGACAGCATGTCACCGAGGCACTGTTGTATTTTAATTGCTCTATTTCCTCACAGAGGAAAAATGCACATGGAAGTTCTGGTATCTTTAGACTGATAAAACCATAACTTTTGCTTCGTTATTAGAATTTGTTATACAGACATTGAAACAGAGTCATCGTTTTGGAGGACATTGAAACAATATTCTTTTTAAATGCTCTGCCTCTACCTCTTGGCATATCGCAATTTATTCCATGTACTCCACCAACATTGCTCTAAATCTCTCAAGCTTAGAGGTGATAGTTTTTTGTCGGTGCACCCAGGAGTACCCACATGTAGGCATATTTGGGGGCCACAAATATTTTTGCAATCACACCTAAAGCTAGAGAAACTTTAGGATAATTTTATTTGTTTTATTTATTGATTGAGGAGGGCAGAAGTATACTCATTATTAAGTTAAACAATAGGAATGACCTATTTTCTCTTCTGGCTAGAATTGCATTCTAATACTCTGTTGCTGCCTGCATTTTTAAATTTGTGTTTGTTATAAACATGATGGGAATAAGCAGGTCTGCAGATGGCTTTTTTCTTTTTTCTCTTTTTTCTTCTTTATTTTTTTTCTTTTAAATTGTTGTGCAAGTGAAAATTTTCTTCATTTAAAGTGCAAAATCCAAGGAAAGTAAAGGCTGATTCAGCTACAGGTAGGCTAACTGGGCAAGCATTTTAGCAGAAGTTAGTGAAAGAAAGTACACGCAAGCAACATGAGATAGAAAACATGAAATGTGCTGCGTGAGTTGGGTGTAGAGAGTGTGATCTCCAGGTCTGTATTTCCCATTGTCCTTTACAGAACTGGACATACACTGATTGCATGTTGCTGTCTCAGGAATGAGTAACCCTCCTCTTACATGTTAATTTCTATAAATCATATACCCAGAAAATTAATTTTGCATATTTTTGCATTCAAACTTTCTGGTTTTGCATTTTCAGGAGAGGCACACACGTTATGTGCATCATGCCAGCACTCATGTTCAATAGAGGAATCAGTTCATAACATGATAAAGGGATTGTTTGTCAGACAGATAATTCTGTATCAACTGTAATAGCCTTTTAATGGTGTGCTGGGCTTTGGACTGGTCTGTTAATGGATTGCAGTCCAAAAATAACGTTTCTAAAAATAAGCATGTTTGACTGGAAACTCTGAAGCTCTGTATACTTCACAATATTTGCTTTTAATCTATGCTGTGTCATCAATACCGTCTTTACAGTCCAAACCAGTCTATGTTAGATACAGACAGAGAGGTGTGTGGGAATTTCTTTTTGTTTGAAAATGAAGAAATATCACAAATGAAAGATTTTGAAGCTATCTGAAGTGATTAAATTCTTATACCTACATTATCTATCTCTCTTCATTTATATGTTTTTGAGGAATTAAAATGTGTGCATCCTTTGTAACATAGTTTTATCAAGTGTATTCAAAGAAACAGTTGCTTTAAACTTTTGGCTGTTGTATTTGGGGAAATAATTTACTGTGTTTCATGTGTCAGTAAGTACAGAATATGTTTTGTTGTCAGTATTTGATGCTAAATACACCCACACTTAATAAGTGCATCATAGTAAGTGCAGCATCAATGAACCAACAAGTTGATATTATCATGACAGAGCTGGAGAAACACCAGCTATAAATTTAGAGGTCCCTCAGTGACATCAGTACAACTGAAAGATTAATTTGTTGTTCGGACACATTCTATCCCTGGCTGTAGCTGCTCAGCACCACACTGAATACAGAGGTCAGTTATTTATTTACTTCCAGCCCAGTGCATTTTCAGTAAATTCTGTTCTCCTAGCAATCACTTACCAAATGATTTTTCTTCTTTTCACTCCTTTTGCTTGAAGAAGATTGCAGTGTGTCCTGTCTGTTATCACTTTCCAACTCTGAACCTGAGATGGCAGAGGGAGAGGAGAAGGAGCAGCACACTATTAATATAATATTTGTTGTTGCACTGCTTTTGCATTACCTCCCACTGAGCAAAGCGTGAGTAGCATCTGTGGTGCCTTGTCTGCTCATCACTTTGGTGAGAGGAAAATTCCTCAACAGCAGGCTGTGCTGTGTATGTCAAGAAGTTAAAAATACATCATGGTTCTAAGCCTCTATTTCAGATTATGTTTTACAGTAACCAACCAGGATCAGACTGTCCATCAAATGGCAGCTAGAAATATCTCTCACTGCAGCTCTACTGAAAGCCTTATCAAACATGCAAAAATGCCCACTGGTGTGCAGCATGGAGAGGTGCTTGCTTTTGCTTCTGCAGTTCATGAGGAGACCTGCTGGATTGTCTGCATTATGGCAATAGAGACACTGCAGATAAATTTTACAGATGTCTCGCAACAATCTGGCTGAATACCAGAGTGCAAAATGGGAGGTGGGCAAATGAACAAAAGGTGCTTTGCAAAATTTTGTTCAGGACTAGCAGGTGTTGAAATTTCTAGATTAGATTATCGAAACAATTGTATTCATTGCCAAATTCTTATTATTTTCAGATGCAATTGATTTGGGAAATATAAATGCATTTTTATCTTCAGTGTGTTTGCTAATATTGTAATGACTTAGAATGCAACTCCCCAGTGTATTTGAAGCTCGGAGAAGAGGCAGCATCATTAGCTGCCATAGACTACAAAACCTTGTAGGGATATAACTAGATGCAGTATAAAATAAAACAAGTGACTGTGCTTGGAATGAACTCATAGGAACGTGACAATTTTAAGGATGGACCTGCAAAATTAGTACATGGCAATAATGCATGGCATTAACAAATTGAAAAAACACTTTAAAGATCTTGAACTAAAAGAAGCAAGTCTGCAGCAGCTCCAGTCTGCTTTGAAACATGACTTGGAACTGGAAAAAATGGTGGAATTTGTCAGTCTCCAGTTTAATGTCTCATTTTGTTGCTGGTTGCATTTGTTACTAGGTGAAGTCACAATTTGCACTATTATTTGCATGGTTCTTGCTGTTGCTGGAAATTCAAAACAATTTTGATTGAATAAATCCCTGTCATTCTGAGAAAGATAATGAAAGAGACTATCAAAAAACCTCAGCCCTTAATCAAGCGTGTGGCAAGTGGAATCAAAAACCTAAACAGTGAAAGTAGAACACCTCCAATATTGAAATGTTGTATGTTTTCCTCCTTGGTTATTCATCTGTAATCAGGAGCTGTGATAATAATGATGATTTTTCTTTAAAATAGTGCCAGTTCTCCACTTCTCTTGAAAAGGATTTCCCCATGATATGCTTCATGGTATGAGATGCTGGTGCTTGTTCACTTTACTAAAGAGTTCAAACATCAGATAGCCTCACTATCAGTCTTCTCATAGTGGGAAAGCATCAGAAGCAGCAGATGTTATGAGCATTTGTACTTTATTTCAGAGATGAAATTTTGAGTATCACGAGTATTTTGAATGGTGCATGTTGATGCAATATTTAGTACTTTGCAAAATAGAGACAAACAGCTAATTTTTCTTCAGCACCTCTTCAACCACTGGTCTGTCTCTACTACCATTACAGGGAGTCAGCAGAAAAGAGAATTTTCTTCTTTCCTTTCATTCCTTCCTTCCTTTTCTTTCTTCATCCTATGGAATCACCGTCTTCATTAAAGGAAAGAAGCAGGTGATGAAATGTGTACCCAATATGCATTTATGCTTTCATGCACATAAAATTAATTACAGAGCTAATAAACTCTTGTGTATGCAAGTCTGCCAAATCCCTGAAACTTGGCACACTCCAGATGGAAACATAGGTGCAGTTGGGGTTAAAGTTTCCCATAGAGGCTTTGAAAAGAAAAAATCTGTGTTATGTGAAAGCATTGCACTGCAGTCTTAGCTGAAAAAGAATAGAAGTTACTGACGTTTTTTAGAGTAACATGAACAGGGCTAGAGAAAAATACAGTAAAATATACTAAATTGTTTACTAGGAAACTCCTGCAGATTTCTTGATGATCTTGTGAAGACATAATATTATTGAATATATTACTGTATATATCCTTGTAGTAAGTGTCTGAGAGTGTTCACTGTGTTTATAGAAAGTTATGAAATTTCTGCTTTATTATTTTTTTTAAATCTAAAATGCCACTCGTCTTCAAACTGCTTAGAGCACTTTTAAAAGCAAAACAAAACAAAGTTACAAACCAGAATTGTCTTTGTGTAAAAGCAACACCACGACTATGTTGTGAAAGAAAGATAAAAGGGAAAATAGGACAACAGTGTTACTATATGGTCAGAGAGAATCTTTTGGGTTTGTCTTTAATTAGTTATGAACATCAGTATATTCAGAAGTTTCAGGTTTTTTGTTTATTTTTAGTGTAAATTACCCACATTTATTTTGTGAATATTTTCTTGTAACCCTATTTTACTTCAAGTTATTGAACGATGAATTTTGAGTCAGACTATAGAATAATGAAGTGCTGTTTGTTTATTACTAGCTGTAGTATTTAAAACAAAACAAAATCCCACCAAAGAGTTTTAGGAATACAAACCTTGTTGAGATCTAGTGGAGACTTGTGGTCTTAAGTACCTTAATGCTTCCCTACAACTCCCAGTGATTCCCCTGTAATCTCACTCTTTTGTCAGCAATTCCCATAATTGACACATCCCATTTGTGCATACACAGCTTACACTGTTCTTCATGGCTTTTTTTAACATGCTGGATTTCTAAACATAGTGGGTTTAAGTACAACAGGAAAGAGAGTTGTGCATAATGGTCAGCAAAATAATCTTCTCAATAAAAAAGCTAAGAAAAATATTTGGAAGGAGAAAAAATATTTTCAGATCAGATTTGTAATTATGAAGCCAGTGAAGCAGAGGTGCAAGCAAGTAGCTTGAAAAGGAAGAAGGTGCAAAGAAAGCATCTGAGTCATAGAAGACTTAAAGATTCTGTAAAAGTGGGAGGGATAATTTGGGATCAACTGATTACGTGAGTGGAAAAAAGTAAATGAAGAGCTTTGAAAATGAGAGACAATTTTTAAGAGATGTTCAAAATAACCAGAAAAGCTCATGTTTTTGTCAGGAAACCCAGTCTTTATATTAAAAATAAATGTTTAACCAAGATTTTTAGAATAGATTTATTTTCCCCTCCTGCCCTGAAACAAGAATAGTCCCCTGCAGTGAGAGTGCAGCAGATTAAAACATCCAAAACCTCTACTCACTTCCTGTTGTATATTTTGACTGCTGAACTTTTGCAATAATGTAGATGTCAAGATTTTAGTTGTGGTGGGAATGGATCATTGATGTTCCTTGGACACATTTAAACACACCTGCTCTAAAGCTTCAATAACTTCACAGCCAGGGAACATTTTGCTTATGCTATTTATGTTACGGCCTGAGAAAATAAAAAGAAAAGCTACATGGATCTGCAGCTGAAGTGCTGATCTTCCCCTCTCCCACCCTGGAAAAGCAAAAATGCTGCTGCAGTGGGTCAGGATGTGAGATGAGACTACCACTGCCCAGTGCCAGCTCTGTGGGAACAGCTCTGCTGCCGTTCTGCTGGTGGAGCTGCCGAATTAGGAAATTGGATTTCAGGAGAAGCAGGAATGTGGCCCAGATTCCCTGCTGAGGTAACAAGCTGATGGTAACTTACAGCTTTGACTAGACATGAGTCTGGTTTATGGCTCTTCAAAGCAACTTTCTACATGATTTGCTTAACGAGTAAAAGTTTTACAGGAGTTATGCAATAAAGGATTCAAAACTAAATTAACTGTGAAAAAAGTCCCGTGAGGATATTCTCACTTTTTTTTTTGTTTTCAAGGATTATTTTCACTTTTAGTAATTTCTGGAGGCTCAGGAAGACAAAACTGTTTTATGATAGTGGATGACAGCTGACTTCTGATGAATGCAAAGCAATGATTTATGCAATAACTTGATTTAGCCAGGTAGAACCTTATTAATTTTTAGAAGATATTTCAGCATCTCCTTTATGTTCCAGCTTATTGTGTTGCAGTAAGTTATCAGAGATGTTCTTGGGTTTGAACTGAAGCTTAATGAAATTTTGATTCTAATCAAAGAGACAAAGTGATCATTTATTGAAACATTCATTTTGAGGCACAGATATATATATATATATAAGTGGCTCTCTGAAGAGAAGACTGTAAACTGCTGGGATTGAAATACTGTAATGAACTGTCATTTTACAAGAGGTACTAGACGACAATTACATAACTATCCCTAATTTCTTTTCTTTATGTATCATAGAATCATTTAGGTTGGAAAAGACCTTTAACACACAATACGCTTGATTTTTAGAACTTTCATCAGTATAGGCCCTACAAAAGTTCTGAGATTTTGCAGTAACCGTTGGTGTCTTTGGGTTTGCTTTTTTTCTAAAAAAAAAAGACAGAGGCCAATCACTCTTCTTTTCATGTTTAATTCCTGCCAAAAATCCCCCAGATCTTTCATTTGGATCAATTATTTACAATATTCTATTCAATGAAGTTATATAACAGTTCTATGAAACATTTTCTCATTTTTCCGTACTGCTTTCCAGGACTGCTCTTATATAAAGAGTTGGTAAATTACAAACTAAGAATTAATGCAGTAGCACTCTCAGTCCGTGATTTATTTTTGCCCTGTTTTTGTTAGGAGCACAAAGAAGTAATTAAAATGAATACTAACACTGATGTATTCTATCACTATACATCTCCATTTTGTCTCATTTCATGTCTGGGCCCAGAAGCGTGGCCAATGCTGTATTTTAACTAGAAATTCTGCCCACTTGCTGGAATTCTGCAGATTTTGTAGTGCAAGAGGGCAGACTAGATGATCATACAGGTGCCTGGAAACTTATTAGTTAAGTTGTAACCTCACATGGGAAGGATCTATCTAAAAATGAATTATTTATGCATGTTTGGAATTTCAGTAGTATTTGGTTGGGTTACAAAGAGAAAGCTAAAAAGGCTGTGCATCCACAAAAGTATCAGCTTTTTCAGATCATCACCTTTCTGCAGAATACCTTTCCAGTGGTTCTGGTTTTATCATTGCCTGAGGGCACAGAGGAACTAATGCAAACCCTATAGAGGTAAACAGGAGATTTTTAGATTAAATCTAGGTTGTCTGGTGTCAAAGTGATGTATAGACTTAGCACCAGTTTTCTGGGAGTTAGTAATTTTTAGGAAGTTTTTCAGTTCAAACAAGAAACAGGGATTCAAAGAGCCATTACTCAGAATTCTGAATTGTTAATTAATTGGTTTTGGTTACATTATACAATTACTTCATACCATGGTTTTACCTTATTTTTATGAGATGGACTATGACTTAGCTATATTGGAAAAGTGAAGCAAAACAGCACCAGCTCCAGCTCCTTCAGCTCCAGTAAAAGAAATTACTTTTACTAAACTGCTTTATAATTTGAAACCCTCAGCAGATCCAGGAGCGAAGTAGAATCTCTTAACAAGAGAAGTCATGACAGTGGGGTGTGCAGGGTCAGAATAGCTACAGTGCAGGTTATTGTTATTTCTGTTTGTTTGTTTCTCTTCTCAGCCAGGTTCCTAAGGTGAAGGAGTTACCAGAAAGATTTTTCTCTTTTTTTTCTTTTCTTTTGTAATTTCTCTTCACAAAAAATGACAGAAATGGGAAAGTTGTAGTTTCTTCAGGATGTTGTGAATATAACAGTGTGTAGGATATATGTAATGTGGTAGGGTTGCCCAAATGAATGGGACTTACATGCAGTATCCAATGGCAATTGAATAAAATAAATCTGATCTGAGAATTCTTGTGAAAATACATAATCTCGACTTCTTTCCTGTATCATTTCTGTATCCCTCTGACATCAATGTCTTTTTCTTTGAAATTATTTCTCTTTAGAATAAGTCTGTATTAACCAGTCCATTCTGAGCTGCTTGGGCACTCATGTTTTGATCAAGTAGCACTGTTGTGGCTGTGATCAGCTGTTGATGTAAATGAAGCACTGACACCTTTAAGTGCAAGAATTTACTAAAAATTGAGATGCCTTCAGAAATATGTGTGCTTTACACAAAGACTTTTGCACTCCAAAATATGTATTTTGCTCCCAATCATAACAGCTGGTTAAGATATTATCTCTTCCTGTATATATTGCATATTTACCTAGAAATGTATTTCTTTCTCAGTATTTGTGATACTAATGCACAATTTTCTTTGTTAACAACTTTCCTTTAGCTGTTTTTATTTATCTCTTGACATACAAATTAGTGTTCAAAATATCATCTGGACATTTTTAAGTTTAAATGAGCCAGTTTTGCTGGATTGTTAGAAAAGTTTGAAACTTACATCTATTTTTCTCTTTTTTAGGGAGATAATTCTCTGTATTGATCTTGGCACTCTCATGCCCCTTGTATTAGGATTCCTCCTAAGGGATCTTGATTTTATGAAACTCTAATACAAACCAGACAATCGTAATCTACTTATTTTCTGCTTTATCGCTTAAAATTGGAAATTCTAGTTATACAGAATATAACTCACTAGTTTTTTGAAAGTGTGATGTGATTCTAATTCTCATTTATTGATGTTGTCATTTTAATAATCGTTCATTAACAGGAATATCAGCTGCATTTTGTGTTTCTGTAATCAGAACAGAGAATAGGATACATTTGGGGTTGGACTGTTAATGGTCACTTACAGAGTGACTGTCAGAAGCTCAGAGGAAGAGCGTGGAAAAAGCTAGTACCCAAATCTTTCACCTCAATCACTGCAAGAATATCTGATATGCAGATACAGAGCATGGTTAAACTGAAGTAAGTGTTGACATGGATTTTCATAACATCTGAGGTTACTGACTTCACTGCTTTTCTATTCAGAAATCATATGATAAATCTTCAGCTGATGGAAATGACCAGTTAAGAGAGGATGGTTCTCTCTTTTCTCTTTGAAGTGATAGTTGAAGTTCTTCTTATATATATATGCAAGTTGTCTCTTTGTTTAAAAAATCCAAAAAAGGTGTTCCCACCTATATCTCGGGAGCCACCTATATTGCTCTTACAGTGTGGACCTCCTGATACTGTTGGTCTGATTGCTGTTTCCCAACTGCCATCCTTGGAATGTCAGCACATGCAATCAACTGCTTTCTTTTCCCCTAGACTTTCAGATTTAGTGGGCATTTTCCCCCCCTTCCCCTTCCCCTGCTTGGATTTCTTTCCAGTGGTTCCCCTCCCCCTCTTCTTTAGTTTACAGACTTCTTCAATGCTTTTTTCCTGTGCTGATTGCAGGAACACCCACCTTTCTGTGGTTTTAGTAGAGCCTTTCATGCTCTTTTCTCTGCACCAGCCCTCTAACCAGATATTTAGGCCAATTATTCTGTTCAGTTTCATTATTCTGCTTCCACAACTACAGTAATAGCCCACTTGAAAGATCACTTGGCTTCTTTCACTGTTGAGGCTGCTTGCTAGTTCCCAGAATGGCATCTTCACATCCTGTGATCTTCCGTTGCTTTTTTTTCCCCCCAGAGTTTTATTTAAATTAAAAAAAAAAAGGTGGGGGGTTAAAAGAAAAACTACACACATATAAATGAGCAAGGGGACAAAAAGAAGGCCAGATATCAAATACGTGCTTTAAGGAAGGGAAATTCCAACACTGTCAGTTTGCAGGAGACACTGAATATCAAATACCATTATTCAGTACATCTTCCACAACAGGACTGACTAAAATTCCCATTGAGATTTCCTAGAACCAGCTTTGCCTGCTCTTTGTTTTGCAGTCACAGAGTATGAATTTCACCTACAACTAAGAAATGGCACCCAGAAACCCTTACTTGTGTTTTGTCTATGCCTATCCATGTTAAAAAATGTCACTTTAAAAGTCTCTAAGTACAGGTTTTTAAACGGTATGTAGACATTTCACATGATAAATTTAGAATCACACTGTTCATGTCTCCCAGACTATACATATCATTTAAATTTAACTTAGAGTTTTAAAAAATCTAACTTTCCTGCCTCCTTTTCTCTTCCTTCTTGTTTCCCTTTCATCTTCTAATTTCATCACTTATGTGTGAAATTATGTGCCTTCTTCACCCTTATCTCTTGTGAATTAGAAGATTGAAGATATGCAGAAATATTTCATGCTTATTTCTTGTGTGATGGTTACCATCAGAGATGAGAATTTTAATACTGGATCCCAGCTGTTTTATCTTGATAAACCTCCCTTATGGTAAATATAGATTCTGTTGTTCTTGATGCTGGAATTGTTTTTCTAAGGTAAGAACTGTGCATTGGTGTTGACCAATAGAGTAATCTTTTCCACAAATTTACATGTGATTTGTTTGTATCCATTCCAGCTTTTTTTTCTCCTTAGATAATTAATACTTTTTTAATTGGGCAGCAAAACAGAGGTAACTTGGGGTAGAGATTTTTTTTCCTCCAAATATTGGAGGAAATATCCTGTCAAACACCAGAATGGTACCTTATATTTCTAAAAGGGAAAACAAATCCAAATGTCCTTGAAAATAAAAAAAAAAAAAAAAATCTGTGAAGAACATAACTCATTGCCTCTTACGCAGACAGTGTGAACATACAGTGTGCTTGAATGATCAGGAATTTCTTGCTGCAAGTTCTTTAATTATCTTAACTTTTAGAAGTTTTTGATTTCTGTCCAATAAGAGAAAACGTGAGCCTGCAGCTGTAGCAAACATGTTGCTGACAATGCTGGGGCACAGGGGAGGATCAGCCCTGCCCAGGAACTCTTCCCACATGAGCTCTGGGGCTGAGGCTCTGTCTCAGAGTGCTCCCTGATGAGAAGCAGCCTGGTGCACTGGGAGCAGGCTCAGTGGAGGGCAGTGATGAAATGGGCACTTCCCAGGATCAGGGATAAATTACATTCCCGGGGAGGTGCAAACAAAAATTCCATTGCTGTTCTCTGTACTGTATCAATTCAGAAGAGCTGTCACTCCAACACCTTTCACAGCCCATCAGCTCATCTAAAGAAAACACTGAGAATTCAGAATTTCTATAATTGTTTTTATACACACAATCACATGGTGAAAAGGTTTTCTGTAATGAGGGGGCTGGTATAAATCACATACAACAAACTGTTTCCAAATTCAGAAGGCAGAACTTTTGGCCATTTATTTTTAGTGACATGCCGAACTTGAAAATAAGGCCATGTTCATACTTCATAACAGTAACAAATACTCAGGGTTTTTTTTAGAAATATATTTAGATAAAAGATGAATCCCTCTATTTCTCTATATTTCAGAAACTTGTGATCCACAATCTCAATTTAAATCCCAGATATGCTAACTAAGGGGTTATGTACCTAAAATAATTTTGTGGATCTATATTTATCTTCTTTGAGGCAAAAAGTGATTTATGGAGAGAAGTGAGGATAGGGCCCAGGCCAACGAATTCTGTGTATTCAGTGGACTATGCTGATTAGGTGTACTGATCTTCTTAAATTTTATAATTAAAAGCAATTCATATCATTTATTGAAGCTTCCCATGTGTTCAACAAACATAGCATTTGAATATTTTTTCCTATTAAATCCAATTTGTTCCTAGTATATCTCCAAACTACAGTGCCTAGACTTGTAACTAGATAATGAAGTGCATAGTCTTGAGGTTATGTTTTTGCATAGAAAAAAAAATTAAAGTATTTTCTGAGATCATTTACTATGCAAGGTCTGTAATGCCATTTATAACATATTTTTGTTCAAATACTAATTGCCTCAACTATGTCTACATGTTAAAGGGAGCCATGCTAGAGTGGCGACATACATTTTTGTGATTTCTTCCCATTTGCCAGAAATGGGCCTGTTATTTTTTCTGACCTGTCCTCACTTGCTGTGCTGAACCATTCTGAGATCTGTTTTTTTAAGGCAATGCTCTGTACTGTGGCTTCATCCATCAATTCCTGCTAGTGCTCATGAGACTGCCAGGTTCTTTTGCAATGTTCCTTTTTAAAGAATCTCAAGTGAATCCCAATGCAATGAGCAAAAGGACCTTTCCCTTCCCTCTGTGACTTCAGAACAGGAGCACACTCTCTGCAGGCAGCATCTCAAGCCACTGGGATTGCCTATTACTATTTTCAGCCTTTTGGGAGGCTATATGTATACTTATTCTATGTTTCTAGGCTTAAGTAGAAGAGATAAATGCCCTGGCAAGCTGTCTTTGTACTCTTCCACACTCTTCTTTTGTGGGATTTACTTCAGACCATA
Source organism: Irena cyanogastra (assembly GCA_013397155.1). Taxonomy (NCBI): domain Eukaryota; kingdom Metazoa; phylum Chordata; class Aves; order Passeriformes; family Irenidae; genus Irena; species Irena cyanogastra. The sequence goes on along the minus strand of VWZV01017135.1, from coordinate 1,357,336 downwards.
ATCTACTAGCTCTCTGTGTTGTAAAATCTTGTCTCAGAGTAGTGGAGAAGGATGGCAGAAAATAAAGGACCTTGCTTTTCAGCAGCAGCTAAAGATAGATTTAAAATTTCTCTGTTTAAGGGTTGTGAGCTACATTCAGGGAATATCCAGCAGTCTGGTATTCTCTGAGTGAGCTGTGTGGCCCATGGAGGGTGTGTTCTGGACCAAGTTTATCCTGGAGAATGGCAGCCCCCATGAAGAGCTGCCTTGGGAAGTCTGGGGCTGGGGCAGGGGAAAAGTAGCAGCAGAGTGGAGCTGTCAGGAAGGGAGCACAACCCCCCTTCCCCACTGTGAATCCAGTGGTGCCAAGTTTTCTTGGCAACGCTGATTTAACACACTTGCCAAATGCAATTTTACCTGAGCAGTTTCCCATCCAAGACACCTTTTTGACAGCATAGTAAAATTACCAGAGGTCTCTGACAAGCACATTATAATTCCCAGTGAATATAAACTTTTACAAATGATTGATCGGGAGCTGGCTAAATTATCTGTTATGACATCAAGCAATCTGGTGATTTTGTCATTGCACAGAAAATTGCAAAAACCTTTGAATTCATTATCCCATTAAAATTGTCCGAAGGTGCAGCCTGACCCTGCCTGGCAGTGCTGTTTAGGTACCAGGTGTGGGTGTCTGATCCCGTGTGGCCTGCAAGGCGACAACCCCCTGTGCCCAGGGGTGGCCAGGGAGTCCCACAGCACTGCTTCCTCCTCAGCTAGCACTGACATGTGCACTGGCAGAGCTGTTTCTCTACCTTTTTTCCCTCAGTGCTGGGAGGAAAACCTCGCCAGGCCTGTTCTTCAATGCATTTTTGGGACTGATTGTGGCTGGCGGGACTTGCGGTGTCCGGGCAGGCCCAGCCTCCCCTCACAGAGGCCCCACAGCCCCTGCTGCCCTCACCACCCAAACTGTACAGGTGGTGCTGCTCTCTCCTTCCCTAAGGTGAAAAGGAGGTGTTTTTCTAACCTAGTGCTTATTTTGAAAGCTGGGATACAGAGGAAGGAGGGGTGGCATTGGGAATTATCATTATAGCTGGTTATGACAGGCGGTACCTTCACAGTGATAATGAAAGGAGGCCAGGAAAAAAAATCCTGATGTCTTTGAAAGAGCTTAAACTCTATGAGAAGTAGCTGAGGCCACTTGGTCTGTTCAGCCTGGAGAAGAGGCTGAGCTCAGCCCTCATCGGGCTCTGCACTTTCCTCATGAGGAGAAATGGAGGGGCAGGTACCAGTTCCTTCTCTCTGGTGGCCAGTGACAGGACTTGAGGAAGTCTGATGGAGCTGAGATGAGGAAGGTTTAGGTTGGATGTAACAGAAAGGTTCTTAAAATGTTCTTCACCCAGAGAGTGGTTGGGCATTGGAGCAGGATCCCCAGGAAAGTGGTCCCAGCCCCAAGCCTGACAGGGTTCAAGGAGTGTTTGGACAAGGCACAGGGTGAGATTCCTGGGGTGTCTGTGCAGGGCCAGGAGTTGGGACTCAGTGATCTTCGTGAGTCCCTTCCAATTCAGTGTATTCCATGATCTATGATTGTGTTTTCTCTGTCTCTATGCTTGAGATAGAGACACCATGCTTTTAATTATAGGCATACTACTTCCAAATACCTTAAAAGATTTAAGTACTTGAAAAATTTTAAAACCAAGTTGTGCATAAGATCTTCAGATCGAACATTTCTTTGCCTATTAATCTTAAACCTTGAATTCTTCCTGCAAGGAAAGCAGGACTCTTTTATGATGCAGAAATCTACTGGAGATCAAAAGCTTTCTCATAAAAAAATAACAGAAGTAACAGAAGTAACAGAAATAGCTGAAGCTTTATAGATTATGGGATAAGAACAGACATTACCTCAGGTGCCCAAGGGATGTACAGTTTGGCATGGTAATCAGAAAGATGGTTAAATTCATTGTTCTGATGTCAAACTGCTGTTCCAGTCACAACTTATAAAATAGCAAAATCTTTTGAATTCATTAATGTGATGAAATTGTTCAAAGAAACATTAACAAAGTCTTTGTGGAGGAATTAGAGCTGAGTGATAATGACTGAAAGTCTGCTATAAATACATCCATCCCAATATGTGTTATTTTTTAATATATGCTGTGAAAATGTTTGGAAGATGCTCAAGATCCAGAGGAATACTAAGGATAGAAATTCTGTTCTAAATTTATTTTTAAAAACAGTAATAATAAAAATACTAGGAAAAAAAAAGGAAAGCAGACCTTGCAATTTCTTTAGCAGACCCTATTGCCATTCTTTGGCTGGGTTTTCCATATAGAGGACATGGGAAAACACCAGTGCCAGTAGGAAGCAAAAAAGTGGTTTCATGTATGTTGTATTTCAAGACTGGAAGGAGTCTGCAAGCTAAATGAAATTATTTTTGTGGGTGTTTTTCTATTTTGGGTTTTGTTTTGTTTATTTGTTTGTTCTGTTTTCTTTTTTCCTTGTAAAGATTATGTTTGCTTTGGTAATCTAAGCAATTTCCAAAGGATCTGCAAACTGTTTAGTTACAGAAAGCTTTTTAAGTGTTATTCTCATCATACTTCCCAAGAAATACATCCTTTAGCTAAATTAATTTTTGGGTTTTTTAAACTAAGAATTCCTGTTTACAATTACCCTTGCTAGCCATTACCTACAGATGAAAAAACCTACACTTATAAGTATGTTATATTAGAAATGCATTATAATTATCTCAGCCTTACCCATGGCAGAAACATGTAAGACTGAGACCCTGTTGTCTATTATTTCACATCTACTTAACTTTATCAGAATGTTGGAACAATATTACAGCTTTTGGGATGCGAATTTATTTTGTTTAAAATATTTGATAATTATCTTGGTTCTTTGCTTGCAAAGCTACTGGTTCTGTTCTAGCATTTGCAAACTTTTTTTAATACTCTCTTTTTTCTTAGTCATTTAGTAACTTGATTTATGATCTGAATATTTTGCATGGTCAAATGGTCTTACCTACCAAATTTGGTGAATATGGCACATTAATATAGAGTTGTTTGGGTTTATACAGCCAGGTTAGAACAGAAATACTTTCGTTCCTAGGTACCACATGACGGAAAAAATGCACTTTGTTCCCAAATGTCTGCACATCTTTCTTGTGCTCCAAGGCTACATGTTGAGAGACCCCCTACCTTGGCGTTGGAGCAATTGGTTTCCGTGTTTGGGAGGCTTGAAGTGATCACCTTGAAGAACTTCCACAGAATCTCCTACTGGGTTGTTGGGAGCTGTGTGGGCTTAGAGTGAGTTAAACTCTCTGTGATGTTGTACACTGTCCCAGAGGCACTCTCAGTGAATTCCCAGTCTCTCTGCTCTCTCTTGTATCATGAAAGACACTTGTTTAGTCACAGCAAGACTGGATAAAGTCTGTTTTAAGTCATTACTCTCAGAAATTACTTCCCTCTTTCTTAGCCTAGCTCACTCTGTCTCTTTGGTGCTTATCTCTGATAAAATCTTGCTCCCATTAAAGGTCCAGGAGAGTATTGTCATTCATTTAAATTAACTCAGAATGTCCTGTCTTCTTTTTTCCCCCAGTGGAAGTGTGTGTTTAATGTTTTCATACCTGTGTGAGATTTTCTTTTCTGTATCATTTTCTGAAGGGCATTAAAACATTCATTCTATTCATCTGGCCAAGTGAAGCGTATGAATACTCTTATCCACTTAATAATGTAAGTGCTGCTCTTTGAAATCAGCGAGGTGAGGACTATTTCCTATTTCTGCTTCAGGTTTGTTTTCTGCTCAAGCCCCTTTAGGACAACAGTTTGGGAAAGTAGGAATATCAAAGCTGCTGCCATGTACTGGTGAGCTTTCAATGTCACCAACAAGGAACTTCCAATCTGATTTTGGGAGCAGTGGCCAAATTTCACGTGCTGACAAACCAGAGCTTGTAAAGGTGAAAGGCTCCGTGTCCTGGGAGAAGGTAGGTGCTTTTTCTATGGAAAATAGTGCCCAGTCCTATACTTCTGAGGTCATGACTCCATTTCACTTTGACATTTTACAGCAAAAATGATTTTTTTTCCTGCATCGCAAAACACTGTGTCAGTGAGGAACACTGCAGTGATACAATGTGATGAATTGGACTGATTTCTCAGAAGTGCAGTAATATACTCTACTCCCTGCTCAAGAGCTGAAACTAATGCTCAGCTTAGCTGCCAGCTTCAGTGTCCTGTTTAATGAGTTTGGTGACTTCAGCCCTCCAAAGGTATCTTTTATTACATCAGTAGCCACACAGCTGATAACTGCAATATTTGTTGATAACACCATAGGGATAAAAAAATAGCACTACATACACAGACTGAAATTAGATTTATTCACAACTGTTTTGAAATATGTTACATGGAACAGAGATGAATAAGCTATGACAATAAAGAAAAGAATGGGGATTTCTTTTAGAAAGTGTGTCCTAAAAATAAATCTTTAACTAGAAGACACAATTCTTTAAGCTTATTAAGCCCCTACAGGAAAGCTATATTACCAAAAAGGGAGATTTTAAACTACTTGTAATTGTGATTGCGTAAGTATTTTAATCAACTTATTTCTTTTGATATTAAATATCTGGATGAAACCACTTACACAAATCATTCTTTAACAACCGAGATGTATTTATAATTATATGAAATCTCTATTCAAAATCTGGACTGCATAGCAAAATTTATTTGTTAACTTCTTGAGGTTTTTCTCATGGAATAGGATAAAGTAAAGTTTGAGGTAACCTTGTTGTCTAACTTACATTTTGTTGATTTCAAATAAATTTAATTCACTGTTTTTCTGACTGTTATGAACCCCTGTAAAAATTTAAAAAATTTAAAAGACCTGCACTCCAGTCAGGGTGTGTGTTTGTTTAGCATGCAGGTAACACACACAAAGTTCTCTGGATGCTTTCTGCTCCTCTGCATTGGCTTTTAAGGCATGTGTATAATTATGTGTTCGTGTTGTCATGGTAATTGAACCTGCAGTTGTCAGGATGTGGAAATCACTTGTGTTAGGCTGGAACAGAGAATTCCAATTAAAGGTAACCATGAGATCATACTGTTGATTTAAGTTTGACATGGACAGAGGTTATTCAGAGAAGGATCTTTATTTCATTTACTTAAGTAGTATCTAATACTTCCCAAGGATCAGGATTGCTCCACATTCTGTCTTCATGTGTTGGAATAACTCCTTCAAGCTACTGGTGCAGATTTTTACAATGTATGGGGATTTTTGACCTAATGCTGTAATCCTTTATGAGGAGGTTAATTCTCATTTCGTAAGTTCAAAGGCACATGCAACAAAGTTTTGTGTTTTCTTGATGCAGCAGAAAGTTCAGAAGGGAAAGAGGAAGGTTTAGGAAGAGAGCTAAACAAGTGCTACTATCTCTTGGAGTAAAAATGGGACAGGGACGTAACTGGGTCTGTTTGGCTTAGACAGTGTTCTGGCTTTATAGAATTTTGAGAAAAAGTTAGTTTAGATCTTGACATGTTTAATAGGTTTCACAGGATTTGATGAATTTATATTTTCAGCTACTTTTGTGGTTTATGGTTACCATAAGATAAAATAATAAGTGGAAAAGTGTAGGTACCCAGTTTGTGGTGATTGGGAGCGGGGCTGCGGCCAAGCCTCATCCCCAATGGGCTGCAGCTGTGAGAAGCAGGTGAGCAGCATTGAAAGCAATGAGCCAGGGAGTGCCCAGGAGTGCTGACCAATCGCTGAAGGGAACAGAGGGCACACAGGTGCAATGCATGAACCATCAGGGGTATAAAAGGTTGGGCTGAAGAGCAAGAAGAGCAGATGCTTGTAGCCTTCTGAAGTGGGGTGATATTACTCTGTATGGGCAGACACCTGAAGCCTTCTGATATGGTATGGTGTTACTCTGTTTGTATGAATGCTTAAAGCTCTCTGAAATTGTATGACAATATTCTGTGTATTGTGGCCATCTCAACTGTGACCTATGCTGTGGTGTATGCTGCAACAGAAAAGAGTCTGGGAAAAAAATTCAAGGAATTGTCTCAAATACAGAATGTGTTATAACTAAACTATTCCTGATGGATGTTTTTTCTAACCAGTTCCCAAAGCTATGCAGGATATTTTATTTTCCTTGCACATTTGTCTTTACCTTTGCAAAGTTTTTTTTTTAATGTTTAACTCAAAGCTCTACTTTTAGAATAGAAGTGCATATTTGTGTTAAATAATTATGTTTCTTGGAGTCTTTTTTAGAATAAGGTTCAATATTTCAGTCTTGCAGATGGTGTTTTCTAGACTGCTGTTCTTTCAAATTAACTGCATCTTTTAATCTGCAGGCAATGTCCACAACTAAACAGTAATCCATCAAAAGCAAATAAAGCAAAAAGACCATTTCTGGTGGCATTCAGTGCCTGCTTTATTCTGGCTATGAGGCTTCCTGTGTGATAGCTGCTTTTATTGGCAAGAGCTTTGTGAATTCAGGTTTAGCTTCTGTTCCAGATCCTTTGGTGCAGAACAGTTGTGCTGTTTCCAGCTTATATTTCTGCAGCTCATTATTTGTGAGAGTAACAATAATGCAGCTACCCTTGAGTTGCACTTAATCTTTTGCAAACCATTTCTATCGAGATTTTTTTTTTGGAATCTAATTGTGTGCCCCAGTGTGCCTGCAGATGTTCCCAGCTCAGACACCTCTTCAAATGCTCCCAGGCACACGATGGGATTTCTGGGATTGTCCTATGCAGTGCCAGGAATGGGACTCGATGATCCTTGTGCATCCCTTCCAACTCAGTCGTTCTAGGATTCTATGAAGTGTTACAGGAGCAGTCCCTCTTCTGACATCAGGATTAATGATGAAAATACAGAATGGTGCTGCCCAACAACTCCATTAGCTGCTTTCTTCCTTGTAGACACTGATAGCTATAGCACAAATTTTTTTTCTATGCTATTTACCCTGTAGTAACCGTGTTTACATGATGGTTTTTGGTTTCATCAGGATTAAGTCCTGTGCAAAGATGCCAAAAGTATTCTTAAAATCATGAAATGTGGCATCAATTATTTCTCAAGGCTTGCTACCTTCTTGTGCCTTGCTCTTGACAAATCTGTCCTCAGTTACTCATTTCCTGGTTTTCTTTTAGGTGACTTACAAACTGGAAAAAGTAAAGAAAATCAAAATAACTAGGCTATCTTTTTACCTCCCCTTTCTACAGCAGGCATAATTTGTGCTCTTGTAAGGGCTTTTGTACCCATCTCCATCCATCATGTCCTTTCTGAAATAATTCTGATAACAGCTTTCAAGCAGTTACAGCTCTGATATTCATCCATTTTTCCAAGACTTTGGGTAAAAGTAATATGGCATTGCTAACTTTGAATTGTTTGACTTATGTATTTTTGTAATGTTTTCTTTCCCTATTCTATCCTGGCACTGTGTCTCCCTTTTATATGTGTATATGATTTTATTTATTTATTAGATAGCTTTTAATTGCAGGAGCCAGTGAATTACAATTGACCTTCATGATAATAAGTCAACAAAGTCAGTAAACAGATTTCTTGGCGCAGTATGTCAATAGTTTTAGTTCACCTCCAAGCTGCTGCCCAACCAGTAGGTTTTCTTGGTCCTCCTCTTACTCTGAAGTGTATTTGTAGAATTTCTTTTTATCCTTTGTCTCCTGCTAATTGCACCTCAATTTGTTCATTTATTTTTCCAGCACTGCCTTTGCATGCTCATTCAATTATTTTATACTTATATTTCACAGTTTCCACTTTGTTTACATTTTACGCTTGAAGTCAATAAAAAATTGAGTTCTAGCTAAGATGACTAAAATTTCAAGTATTTCTGCTCATATTTGTATCCTTCTGTTGTACTGGGGTGATCAGCATCTTGTTTCTTTTTGTTGGGGGGAGGGGGGAAGGCTGCTTTTCTGCCATTTTCTCTTTTTCTGTATTTCTGTCCTGGACAACCTTGTTTGCCATATTCTGCATATCTGACATCATTTAGAACTACTTAAATAAAAACATCTCAAATCCTAAAAGTGATTCAAACACTAAAAAGCACCTTTTGTTAATGTGGCCGGTACCCTGCCCCCAACTGAGGCAAAACAGGTAAATGGGGCTCTGGATACTACTCTCACACTAACTGTAAAAATAATTATTTGCAAACATGATTCAGAAAATACCTTCAAGAAAAATTTTGGGAAGAAAAAAAGATTATATACTTTCAAACTCCCAAATGATTTTTAAAGTCCAATTATTTCCCCAAGAACTAATGGGACAGAGATAAGCAGTTATCTGTTGAGTTCACAGGGTCTGTCTGTGCTGGCTGGGGAAGCCGATGGATGTTGAGGGTAACAGACCCTTGTTTATTCTGTAGGTCTCTTGCACTGACATGATGAATGAGAGAAAAATGTGGCAATGTGATGTGAAAGCTGAGAACTAACCAAACACAGTTCAGAAAAAAGTTGGCAAAAGCCAGTGGAAACAACTTTTAGGGTTTTTTCTATGAGGGGAGTTATTCTCAAGGTTTTGGTTGTCATGGCCCACTATGTAGACATATATTTTATAATTACATTACCTGGCTGGACATTTAGTCAGAATGCTCTCTCCAAATTAATTTCAGTACCACTGGCAATGATGCTGTTGCCCTGGAATCAGGATGTCCAAACAGATTGAGTCTTACAGGAGCACAGAATGCAAAGGTTAAGCTTAGAGTCTTGCTTGTTTATCTGAGAAATTTAATTTTAATTAATATAAATCATCATTCAAAAGTGAAATAATTATTCACAAATTCTCAAACATCAATTCTGGCTATTACAGGGGCTTGCTATTTGACAATTATCAAATATTAAGCCATCCTTTATTTTTTGAGACATGGTTGATACAATCTTAACTGTTACTGCTTCTGTCTCCTTATGCCAGTTACTGGATCTTCTGCCCAGAAGTAGATGTACAGCAGTATCTAAACTTGTAATATAGAAATAGTCTTTTAACAAAAAGAGTAAATGGTTGGGCAACAATACTTCATCAATATGGAAAAGTCCAGAGCGGGACATAGAGCGTGTACTTTAAAGTCCCATGTGCGTGGTGTTCTGTGGCTCAAGTCTGTGTCTTAGTGGCAGTCAGTGCTTGCCTAATGATTTCCTCTGAAAATGATATGTATCTGTGTGGGTTTTTTCATATGTTGCCTTGCTCCTGCCTTCTCATATGAGGTACTCAAATTATGTTGATGCTATCACAAAATGTGTTTTCTGCTTGGTCTGTGTTTTTTTTCACATAGACAAACTGAATATTAGGAGCTTTCTCAGTGCCACTGAGCACAGAGGCAATACTTTCAGAGTGTTATCTACAATGATTACAAGAGCTCTTTCGTCTGTAACTACTCAGTAGAGCCCTCACAGAGGATATAAAGTTGGGATTAATTGCTAATCATTTAGTAATCATCAGTAGATCTCTGGAATAATGGAAAGATATCATTACCTCTAGGGTTTCATCCATGATCTCATGTATCTGAGCGGCTTGGGGGTGCATATGCTCTGTCACTGATGCTGTTTTTTTTGTGCTGGCAGCCAAAAAGTAACACACACTGCTGTTGTTTTGCTTGTCTTCATCTTGTCTCTGCTTCCAGAAAGTGTTTATCATGAATTATTTAATATTTCTGTGCTAATGTATGTTTGTTTTCAATAGGACTCTGTAATTCAACAATCCATTGGCTTCTGCAGCAATGTTGTGGCTCAGAAGTTCCTCCCCTGCACCCAGTTTGTACCCTCCCATGTGTTCTGTCTGGCTGTTTCTGAATCTTAGCTCACTAAAATGTGCTCCTTTTTAGCCTGAATTATTTAAGTGTCTTTACATAAATACTGCTGTGCTGATAGGTGGATCTATGGCAAAGGGCCATGAGTCAGTGACTAGCTTTATTTGTGAAACTGCAGTATCACTGCAGTGGTAGAGCTAAAAGGAGAAATTCCTAAATGTCTCTGAAAACTTGGCGCACACCAGCTTCTTGATGCTCGTGTAGCTGGAGCTTGAAACCAAATTCTAGACCTCTGTCCTCTCCCCTGGTGTGCTGCAGGTAGAATGTGGGTGCCACTTAGACTTGAGCTGCTGTTAGCAGGCTGAAAGGGAGGTTCTCAGCTGCTTTAGCTCATGTTTTGGCTTTCAAATGCAAGTATTTGCATGCTTCTGCAGTTTTACCCTAATTAACAAATGTAATTTTAACAGCTTATGTGAAATTCCTACACCAAACATGTATCTGGAGCCATAGTTCCATGCATAAAAGTTTTCTGGGTAGTTGAGTTCCTACCTGTACAACAAACTAGAGGGAATGTTTATCCTGACAGAGATCAGAGAATATTTTGCTGCCATGTATTTGTCTTCAGGGGAGTGAAGGTTTCACCCTCTATATATGCTCTGTACCTCTGCTGATGAGCAAAGCCCAATGCTGATGCTGAAGGGTCTTCATCTCCTAGGGAGCAAGGGAAAAAATCCAAATAATACACTTAAAAGGGTACCTAAACACTTGAAATAATACACTTCAAATACTACACTTATAAGGGTACCTAAATATATTATGAGCACTCTGTATAAAATTTTCTGCCATCTTACTGAAAGAGAAATGTGTCAAGACTTTCATACTCTGAGGTGTTGTTCTCATATAGCTCAGATGTCCAAGTTTCCCTTAATTAGCAAGGTTTTGTATAAAAGGATAGCTACCAAAGGTTCATAGCTATTCCTGTAATTTGATTATAAGTGTAATGCTTGTGTTACACCTTCCTGCCTGTGATGTTGTGTGTAATGCTGTGTGCAGCTACAGCTCTGGGAAGTTCTGTATTAAACTTGGTGCTGTGGTTACTTGTGAATGAAATTACTGGAAGAGTTTTGGATGAAAAAGTACATGGAAGGATTTAAGGCAGAACATGGCAAAGCAAAGGCTGCAATTATCTGCAGCTGAAAACAAGTAGCTTTTAATATGTCCATTCACCTAAGAAGGGAGGGAGAATTATAGACCACGTGTTCTTTCTCTCCCTTTTTCTATCATTTCTCTTCTTTTTCCTTGATACAGTTTATCACCCATAATTTCAGGATGTGTTTTGTTTCTTTAAGCTGTTTTATCTATAGGCTTATGAGGTCAGTCATGTGTGAATTCTTTTGTTAGTCACCTCACCTTTTGCCTTGATGATAGAAAATTGATCAGGCCTAAAGTACAAGTTCAATAGACAACCCCCTTGGTCCTTTGTCTAGGAGAATAGCTACCATTGAAGGCCATGAGCAGGTTGCTATTAATATGACAGCCTGCTCTATCTCCCACTGTAATTTATAATGAAATACCTAATCTCCATTATTTTGATCCAAGCAGGCGATCCCATGAAAAAGTCTTTTCATCCAGTTCCCAATGGCAGTTACATGAGAAATGGCAAACCAATAATTTTTGTCAAGTTTTTTAAGCCAACAGAAATGCTTTTCCACTGCTACAGTTTCAAAAGGCACAGATAAAGCTCATTCACTGAGATGAATGAAAAAGCCATCTGGGGTTTTTCTTTTTGACTTCCTTTCCTTTTCTCCATCCTTGTAATCAAATTTGAGCAAAATCAAATGGGGCTTTCTATGAAAGTACCTTTTGTTGATCTGAACGAGCTGGTAATTTACAAAATACCCTTCCTTTGTGAGGAAGGCTGAAGAAAAAAAGAATCAGTAGCTTTTAAAGCTGGGCCTTGGTGGGACTCTAAATGCAGTGAAAGCAGTCTGTGTTGAGAGATTGAAATGCATTTCAAAGCCAGGCCTGAGTCAGGGTACAGGGAAGAAAAAACCTATGTGCATTTTATAAGAAGAAAAACCTGAATGGGAAGGGGAAAAGAGAGAGAGAGGAAAAAATCTGGATAATACATTAATCATTATTTTGGAAATTGTCTTCCTTACTGACACATACTGCGTAACTAGTGATTGAGAACTTGGATTTTTGTTCTATTATAGGCATCTCAACGTTTGTCTGTGCTGCTTTAAAGTTTGAGAGGCAAGGATCCTTGAACACTGCTGGACTGTGTTTTAAATGTGTATATATATTTTTTCAACTTTGCTTTTTGTGGTTCTTTTTCTTTTTTTTTTTTTTAAACCTTGCCTCTGAAGTATTATGAGGAAAAATACTTGCAGGAAAGCTGAATTTATTCTTTTTGGCATGCTAATGTTTATTTTTATTGTATTTCTGCTTACCAGATTTCCTAGGGGTAATTATTTCCCACTGACTCAGACCACAGGACAGTGTGAGCACCTAACAAATAGTAAGTTTATGCTTTGTTTTTATTATTTGTATTTTATGATAAATATGAAAAAGCTGAGAATTATTAGTTGTGAATGCAGTATTTTAAGGATGCTATACAGCTGTATGAATCTAAGTGTGAAATACTGATGTGGTTTAATGCTTATCTCTGTTACTTACTATAACTGTTTAGTGAGATAGAGATAAGTGCATTGTCCTGCACTGAAGATAAAACAGCTTGAGAAATAAACATTAATTTACATGTCATATGCAATGATGTGAGCAAACTTAGCCCATATTTTAATCTTTTCTTATTTACAGGCTTGCTTAGAATGTAAAATGTTTCTCCCTTTCCAATTCTGTTTTGATTCAGGATATTAATGCATTTAAAAACAACTTCCTAGCTGCACAATATAAAATATGACCGGCAATTTTACAGAAATGTTTTCTACTCATAGCAGAAACTCTGGGGTTAATTTTTATTTTTAAGAAAGCTTTTCATGTTATTTTTATCTTGACTTGTGCTGTATTATGATAGGAAGAGAGAGATATGAATGTTACTGATTAAAATGTGATTATTTTTGCTAATGGAGCACTAGTAAAACCACAGGGGCTTTTAGATTTTTCTTTGAAAGTCAAAGCTTGTAAATGTAGAACTCTGAAATTTCTGTTATAAGCTTGATTGTTTTATATGAAGTGAGATGAGACATGATTTATTGTGTTCCTTATGTGTATGTGTGGACAATGTTGTGATATCCACTTAAAAAGCAGAATATAAGAAAGCAAGCTGGGATAAGTCTTTTGCTTTTTAACATTACCAAAAATCCCAAGTCAGCCTTATAAAGTTTGAGTGTGGTTTCTGTTAATGAGATGCCAAATTATTTAACAAATAGCTTACAAAGTATTTTCTTCTATATACCCTGACATCTGATTGAAGTAGAAAATGTCAAAAAGCTACTTTTGTGGCTGAATTAATTTTCCACTTCTAGTTCTTACTGTCCTATTCACTTTCAATTTCCTTCAGGATTTGTTTTCTCACATGGTTTTGAGCCATTTGCTGCCTCCTAATGACTGACTTATAAAACAGCAAACATGGAAAATTTCCAAAGAACTTTTTCTGGAGCTATTATTGCTGTATATTTTGTAAACATCTACCATTTTTTCATGTATTTATTATTGAAGAAATTTGTGAATTTTTAATTATTCTGCTCTGTGATATTTTTAGCAGAACATCAAACTTTCCACCCTGAGAAATAGAGGATACAGTGCCTTAACAGAAAACTTTCCTAGTGCTGAGTGGGGAAACAAAGATACAAATGGTTGACTTTGTTTGGATTATGTCATTTAGACAATGCAAGAATCTCTGCTTTCCCAGACTGGCATTCCAATATCATAGGGCACTTTTCTTGGTCAAATAATTGTCTCCTTCCCTCCCCTGTTTAAAAATCATAATTAATCTTTGTTTAGTTTTCTGTTCTTTCTCCTTACACCCTCTTAAACTTTAAGACCTTGTCTTCACCAAAGACTTTGTCAAACCTATTGGGTTTTAATTGATTATTTAAGAAATAGAGCAATAACAAAGCAAGATAAGGTCCCTCATGGTCTTATCTGTGTATCAAGGCTTTTCTTCTTACTACATTCTTACCACAGTGAGCACCAGCCTGCTTAAGAAATTGTGACCTATCAAAATATAAATATTCAGAATTATATGGGACATAGAGAATGTAGATTTTTCTTGATGTAATCTTTTCCCTCTCCTGAGCTCTGTAAGCAGTACAAATGGCTTGAATTGGGATGAGAGGGTTGAATGGAGCTCTGACTTTGCCCCCTGCTATTTCTGTATGTTTGTGGATACTCTCTAAACTTTTCCCTACATGGAGTTGCACTCAGTGACAGCACTCCATTTGTGGCTGAATGTTTGTTAACCACTGTAAGGCTCTTACACATGGGTTGGAATTTACAGGAGAATCATCACCTGCCTGCTTTTGAGCTGCCAAGTTTTATGTTTGAACTTTTCAAGTTCAAGCATGTTTTGCATTAGAGCATAAGGAATCAGCATAATAAATTACTTGCAGTATTTTTTTAAATAAATGTCTTCCATCATTTTAATCATCTATTGGGAAGGCTTTGTTGCAGGAAAGGCTCATAACAACAAACAAATGCTACTTTTTTGAGAATGTATATAAATGTATACTTAATTTATATGCATAATTTTTATAGTCTTTGATTGGAATCCTTGAGAGGAGCTTACAGTAATGACACAATAAAATGGGGAACTGAAGTTATTTAATGAGTTAACAAGTACTTCCTCTGTTAGAGAACATAATCCAGTGCAGCATAAACTGAAGAAGGAAATGTACGCTGTGACAGGTTAGCGGCACTGAGGGTGAGCTGCTCTGTCTGTTGAAGTAACTGTTGAAAACAATCAATTTTACTGCCTATGTCTAAGATGTTTAATCAGATTGTTTGGGTGTCTAATCAGACTGAGTTGGACAGGTATTGGAAAAGATTTTCAATGAACTTTTCAGTGCCCTTTTTTTAATCATACTAAACAGTGAGAGGTGGGAACAAAGGACAATAGTTCCTGGGTCCCATGTGCCCACTAGGGTTCTGCATTTCCTGCAAGAAACACTTTTCTTTCCAGATAAATTTTTGTCACCAAAAGCGAAAAGTGAACTCAGCCTTAGTGAATATACATAGCAGCTTATGGGAACTGTATTCTTATAAAGATTGTAAGAAAATGCAGATTTAGGCAGTGTCACATCTAGAGGGAGTCTCTTGAAGGAGAGATAAAGGAGAAAAAGGCTATAGAAACATGTGGGAATTGGAATGAGTACAGAGTGTTAAAGAAGAGATAAGAGAAATTCTAAGAGTAGTGAATGTTGTTGAGGTAAGGAAAGGGCATTAACCCTTCCTTGTCCCTGTGCCCAGGTCTTTTCCTCAGGGTCCTGACCACCTTTTAGATTGACTATCCCAGGGCAGAGTGCTGCATTCAGTAGAAATTGATGTCTGTGTTCACATTATCCTAAAACCAGCAATTTTTTAAAGTTGATTTTTCTCACCTTTTTTACCACACAGTGTGGTGAACTTAAAAGAAATACAAGCTTCTCCTCTGAAACACTGAATTGAGATTTTCCTTTCAGGTGCTGATGAGCAAACCAGGGTCTGGCTGCAGTGCTGCTGGACAATCTCAGTTCTGTTTTTTCTGCTTGCAATGCTCAGTGACCCAGCTGGGGGAATTGTGATATTGCTGATCTCTGAAAAGTAAAGTAACATGCACAGTGTTCCCTTTTAGTCCATGGAATCCATCCCTAAATATCTCAGGATGCTTCCAAAATTCTGATGGCAATTTAGGGGTGACACAGCAGGATCAATGCATTGAAGTACAGGTATAGATGCTATTGTGGGCACTTAGCACTGTTGTACTAATGGCATTTCCAATACGTTGTGAGTTTGGTGTCGTCAGGTCTGTGATAAATACAAAATTTGCTGTTCAGCATGAACTATGTAATAAAGCGTGCTTTAGGAGTGTCTTGTGTGATTTTTTTTTTTTTTTTGTGGGAGCTTTTAAACAGCTTATTCCTTGTAGTTTTATAGAACACAAAATACCTCAGAAAATTCTTGATGTTGTTTTGAACACTTAGAAGGACATTCCCTTTAGTCATTTGGCCAGATCTGATTGTGGGTAGTAAACATTTCATATTATGTGAAGGGTGATACAGAAAGATGTGCTGGAGAGAATTTCTCTCTACAAAATAGTCCAATAAATTACTTTATGCAACCCATTGCAATCCACTCAGGGACTAAGATCGCACAAGACTAGAGATAACAACAAGTTTTAATCAGACCAGTCTTTAAAACTATCTTTTTATTTGGAAACTTCTTGTAGGATACATTGCCATCCTGTAGAGTAGTGAGGTTTGGGTAACTGCTTTAAAATACTTTTGTTTTATCCTTTGGTTTGAGTAGAGCAAAATCACTGAAGGCAGAGCACTGGAGTTTGTTGTAGAGAGTGAGTGCAGTAATGTGGCCATTGGCCCCAACAGCAGTGCCTGGTTTAGTATTTTTTCTTCCCTTCCCTGCCAGCTCAGGGGAAAAAAAGATTCCAATGCTATTCTTGACCTTTGCTGCATAGGGAAGATATTTTAAACTGCCCATTTGCTATTTAGCTGTTAAGCTATTAAGTTTTATTCAAAGTGATAAAATCTGTGGCTAAATGGGACTAAGGGTGATAGTATTTTTATTTTCCTGGTTAATAAACTAGACCTGGGAGACACACAGGTGAATATTTGTGGCTTCAACTTCTTCAGGGCCTCTGTTTTTAAGGGCATACCAGCAGCAATGTGAAGTTGTTCTCTACTTTCAATTTGTCCTCAGACTTGTGAAGCTGGAAGATAAGAGCAGAACTATAGGAGAAAGGAGTCTTGTAAATGCTCTCTGAAACAACTTGATCTGAAATAGGGTTCAGATGTAATAGTACTATTTGATGCAAGGCTTTCACACTGCTAAACTGCTTTTCACCTAAGATATCTCCACTGTGATCCCTTCTAACTGATTCAGGGAGTGGGAGATGTGCACTCATTTCGTAATGCTGAGGCATGTCTATTTCTGTATCAAGTGCTTGTAGCCCTGAAGATGGTATTTCTGATTTTAACTGGAGAGCATCCCTTCCACATGATTTAGGAACATAACTCTGTGTGAAATAGTTCTGTTGCAGTCAGTCTTTAAAAGGTGGGTTATTTAGAATATCATTCATTCTTCCAGTGAGTATCCTGCTCACAGGGATACCTAAGGCTCCAGAGAGAGTTGTTCCCTGTGCCACGATGTGCAGAGAAGCCACAATGGTGCCTCTGCCTATCCCATCTTCTGAGCAGTTCCACTCAACCTGAAGAATTATGAGAAAATATTTTCACATGCTTGCTCTTCTTGTTTGGAAAGAAAGTGGTTTCAATCAGTTATCCTGAGTTGAGCTGTGGTTAATTTTGGTTGGTAGTGAATTTCCTGCAGAAAGATCCCAAATGCTGTTGCTTTATTACATCCATGTCACAAGGATAGTCTGTAGCAGATTGCAGTTTCTGTTTCTGGTAAAAGTGGCAGTAGTTTTTCGTGGTGTAAATTACTTGTAGCTGTTGTTCATTAGCACTGTGTAACAGGAGCCAGGGGCTTTGAGAGGCAGCAGAGAAAGTCATTTGGAGTGGCAGCATCTTCCTGGAGCTCCAGGAGCCTCTTAATCCAACTCCTTAACTGTGCATAAGACAGTGGAGCCTCTCTGTTTGGAACAGAGTGCACCTGGTGCTGAATTGCTGCCTTAATGCATGGCATGGGATAGCTATGGCTGAATTTCAATAATTCTACAGTCAGCTTCAGCTAGCCAAAGAAAAGATATTTTTTGAGCCTGGGACAAATACTATCTGTTAAAGAAAAGGGCAAGCACAAACTGGTGGTGTAAAGTCCTTTCCCTGTTTCTGTGTCACGCACAAAACCCCCACAACTAATTTTGAGATCATAACATGTCATGCTCATTTGCATTTTATGCACATTATACATTTTATGTGTGTAACTACATCTTGGATTCCTGTTTGCAATATTCTTTAAGTATTAGGGGGTAGAATTTGACTGAAATCAAAGTTCTAGACCAGAGGTTTATAGCGTTGTTCCCTGTTCCTTTCATTTCAAACTGAAGAATGTTATGATTACCAAGAATATTTTAGGGTTTTTTTAAAATTTTTTCATTTTTTTAATATCCCTTTTCTACACTGTCTTGTCTTTCTTTACTGCTGTGTAACTCTGAGAGCTTTCTAGGCCACTGACTGATGGCTTTGCTGTCTGTTTATATACTCAGTAACAGACCCAGTTCTTGACTGGAGATTCTAGGTGCTTCTGTGCCTTTTATCTGTGAAAGCAGGACAGTATTTTTATACTAGCCTTGTGTATGTGCATAGAAATAATTGTACCAGGAAAACGATGTCTGACTGGCAACCTTACAATCAAAGGTTCTATTTCAGTTTAGGAGATTAAGGCAGGATAGATTCATGGGCAATAACAAATTAAAGACTTTTTATCAGGCTAATGCAAGTCTTGAGCGTTGTGGAAATGTGCTAGTTATAACGTGGTACTACTTTCCGAACTTAACCTTGAAAATCTGTGAACTTAATCTTGTACTGTCAGTCAAATGCTTCTGAATCTAATGGGAGGTGTGAAGAGCTCAGGAAATATTTGTCCACTTCTGGGATTGTATTTGTCCATTTCTGGGATGTATGTTTGCTGGGTGAAGTGATTGTTGTTGCCCATTCTGTGGTTCACAAGGTGTGTGATAAGAATTCTCATCATTCTTCATTTCAAAAATAAAAAGTAATGGACTAAGTTCCATCATGATTGCACTGTTGGTAGACCTGACAGTGTATGATGGTACCTCCTGAGTCAGAAACCTGAAGGTGGTTAAATTTCATCAATTTACACATTCAGAAAGCATAAACCCTGTCCTTGTGCAAAAAATGCCTAGTTACAGTTTAAGGAAGCCAGTCCTTGCAAGGGCTCTGTCTGTTCTCTCAGCTCTTGTGCTCTAAGGCCTCCTGTTTCCTCTGCTTGAGCTCTCTGAGGCTTTTCTCATGGGAGCTTTGCAGTGCAGCCTCTCTGGTGTCCATCAGGGCAGGTAGGTGTGAATTTTCTGATGCATGCTGTTTTCAGTGCATGTCAGTTAGAAGCAGCAAATGTGAGGGCAGCAAACATGGACTAAAGGGAAATTTGGAAGCTATTTTGTAGAACAGGTGTGCAGATTACTGACTAAATAATGTCTGGGAAGTGTTGTGGTGTTTGAAGCAAGGAAAAATTAAAATAAGCAACAGAAACTGTAATCTGGAATTTTTTGCCCTGTTAAATCCACGTGGTGAGGGGCTGAGGTGACATTTTGCTTTTGTAGAAATTTCTTGAAGAATTTCAGCTTAAAAATGTTGCAACATAAGTTCTTTTGAGTATTTTTTCCAGTCAAATGTATTTGTCTCTGTTTATGGAAAAAGCATAGCCTCCATATGCAAGAGAATATATGGGGAGATTGGTAGCACACAAAAGAAGATATAGGAAATTGTTGAGTCAGTATAAACCCTGAATGGATTTGCAGCAGAGAGCAAAGTTAAAATGAATTTGATTTAAAACAGAATACACAACATTTTTTTCGCTTGCTTTCAGGAACTTGCCGTGTAAATTCAGCCTATTACGGATAAATGAAAGAGAGGAGCTCTAAAATGAAAAGTAGCTGTAATGCACAGATTGAATGTTTGGGTGGGAGTGAAAGTAGGAGTTACTGGGTTGGAACAGATTCCTTAAGATCTGTCACATCATACCATTAAAATAAAGAGCTAGACATAGTAATTTTAAAGGGATACTGTGTAAAAATTGGGAGATATTAATGCAGTAAAATACATTGATGGATTCCAAACTTACGGTCTGTTATGTGTATTATACTGACATAATAACTATAGATAGCAAATAGTTGCTTGTGGGTACAGCATTGCTTGTGAAAGGAAAGATGACAGAGCATTAGGAAACTTTTGTTCCATCAGCTCCCTGTGTGTGTGCTTGCAATTTCATTAGGTTATTCCTGTAATGTTTTTGATCAAATTCATAATATAATCAAAAAAACTTCACAAAAGCCCTGTATTCTTTCAGGTTTTACATTCTTAGCACCTGCAGACCTCATGTGAGAAGGCCAAAGGAGGCAGATATTGCTTCAATTTCTTTTGTTCTGCCACAGAAATTGTAATGCCCATGGGCCACTCACTTCTTTTATCTGTTCTCCACTGGTATCTTGTCTCATACTGGTAGTATTTTGATGATAAAGAAATAATTTCACAAATATTTAAAACCTATGGATAATAGTGTTGTATAAATGATCAAGATTTTAGATACAGCAGAATGTGAAACTGAACAGGGCTTTTCCACAGTTAGGGACTTTATTCTAGATATGTATATTCCTACCTGGTTCCCCACGCTGTCTCACCTGGGCACCTCATTGTTTGTGCCTGTACTTGCTGTGCCCCACCTTCCCATTTTATTGTGGGGTCCTTGAATGTGGTAACCAGGGGATTTTTCTTAATTTATCACCAAACGTATCTGGGGAGAGGGGTGAATTCAACTCAGTCTCCCAGCACTAAATTTTGATCCAGTCTTCCTCTCTTGTCCATGGAGAGCCCATCTCAGGCTCCCTGTGAGATGTTGTAAAGTCTTTGCTGACTGTTTAGTTTGGGGCTGATAAGTCACATTGTTGTATGTCAAAAAATGTAAAGAACTGGAAAGAAACATGAAGCCTGAAGCTTTTTAAATGAATGTGAAGATTATGGTACATATTTAACAAAGCCTGGGAACTTGGAAGTGTAGACAGCCATTGTCTTGTCTTAACCCAACAGTGTGAGTAAAGGATACAGTGTCAGATGTAACTTTGAATTTTCCTGGCTTCTGTCACTTCACATCACAACCTTAGCATTAGTAGTATACATTTTTTTGTTGAGGAACAAAAGCTAAAAATGTATTTTGACTGGTAAAATTAAGACGATGACACGTAAATCATAGAAGTTCACTGTGCAACAGTAATATGTGTCATTTTTTAATGCAAGTGTAATTCTGAGTGCATGGTAACTACTATCTATAGCTACAGAAATATCACCACCTCCTGCCTTTTGGCAAGAAACTGTATTTTAAGTTTTATATATAGATTACACAATGACAGAGGATAAAAACTTTTAGCTGAGCGTTATACTTTAGTACAGAGCAGGAACTAAATATAGTGGCTGTGTCATCACAGCAAGGTTGCTTTGTGGCAAAAATACAAAAAACAAACCAGCAGAGATGTCCACTACTGCTGTTACACAGTCATTAGAGACAGATGGAAAAAGAGATGATTACAGGAGATCCTATCATGAGTGGTAACAATTAGACCTGAGCAATGTCATTTCAGCCACTGGGACCTGTCCTGTTAACTCTCAAATTCTCCTCTTTAATCTGCTTTGAATGGAGCTTGGAGGTTTCAGACTGGGGGAGTGATGCACCCTTTAACCTTAATGAGCTAAAGGAGTACTTTTGGCTACTTTTTCCTTGAGTGCAGCAGCTCTTCAGGCCTGTTGGGAAGACTCCTGTACTCCCTCCTAAGGAATTGAACCCATTTGCAAAGGAAGGAGAGAACAGAAGAATCTGATAGCTCAGGATGGCTGCTCCTTTCTTCAGCTCTAAGCTGGTCTCCGTCCTTTCTGTCTTCTCTCTCTCCCTCTCTCCTCTTCAGTATCTAGAGGAGGAAAGGGCTTGAGGACTGAAACTGCAGTTTTCATACAGCTCCAGGAGAGACTGATCCAACTGTGGGAAAAATTATATTTTTCCAAGGGCTGGGTGAAGGTGGGTAATCGGGAAAGGGAAAAGCTGGCCTGTTTCTGGCCCAGAAAACGAGCAGACATTAATGAATATAAGCTTTACAATGGTTTTCTGAGCTCCAAGCCCCAAATATTCTGCTGGTAAAGCTCTGTTGAATCAGGACAATTGGACAGTGTCAATGATGTGATTTTCTTACGTGAGCAGAGCTGCTTGGCAAAAGCAAGAATAAACCATTATGACCCACTTTTGTTTTGATTTTTTTTTTTAAATTTGTGGGCTCGTTGAGCTATGGTATAGAACAACTGAGTCAAGTGCTGGAAGTCAGTTCTCAGCTGTCCTGTTCCTGTTGCCTTTATCCAGCGAATAAACTTTCATTTGAAGTTTCAGGACCTGATCTGCCCCTCCTGTACTAGGGCTTCCCCCTTCCATGAGAATATTTTGTTTGCTGAATCATGATAAATTTGCAAAATGGAGCAGTTTAAATTAAAATGGGTGGTACTGCCAGCTAGCACATTACCAGGTGATTATAGACCTTTCATCTGGGATAGGAGTGTAAAACTCCTCTAACAAATGATGACTGCTTTTACAAAATCTGGACAGGGCCCTAATGGTGGAAATTCAGCATTAAAAAGGAGCCTTACCACCTCTAGCACCATCTTGTGTTTTCCCTTAAAATGAAAGGGGAAGAGGGCTTTGTGAGCTCCATCACAGAGTGTGTTAGCCACTCTGAACATGCCATTGACTAGCACAGAGATTTAACCACAGAGTTATTTAGACAGGATCTTAATTAGGCTTGCTGAAGAATAAGGAAAGAACTGCCCTGGTTTGATTTTTGAGAAATAAGGGATGATTTGCCGAGACTGGGGAAAACAGGCTGACAATTCTTCTGCAGGTTTTAGTTGTATGGCTTTTAAATTACATATAAACCCTCTCAGATTTAGTTCTTTTCTGCATTGGGACCATAGTACCTGTTTGTGGTGTGGTTTTCTTTGTGGTTTTCTGTTGGTTGATTTTCTTCACTGAGACTCAAATTCACAAAGATATATGCCTGCTTAACTGCCATTTTCCTAAATATTTAATTAGCTTTGGAGATCTGGTCTTAAGAGCCTGATCCTGTAGGAATCATGACACATCCTAGTCCTGATGCTGAAGCCAGTGGGGTCTTACTCCACATTGGAGTAGAGGAAGGTCACATACAGTGTGGGCACTCTGTCCTGTGTGTGAGATCAGGAATCACCATGGTTACTTATCCAATGTTTTGCGTGTGCTCTCTTGTGCTCATTCTCTCTCTCTCTTTATTTATTTATATACTTACATTTTTTGTGTTATGTGGAAGACAGATCCTAAATCTAGAGTGTAAAACAATTTTCCTTATGAAATAGTGGCAGGAGCCTTTTGAATGTTTATTGCTTTGCAGCAGTGATGTATCCATTAGAGTCAGGAAGCAGTGGCTGATGCCGGGTGCTGGAGCTGCTGCTGGTCACCCAGAGTGTGGTTCTTGACCTGAACATCCCTGCCTGTAAAATGAGCATTGTTTGCTTTATTAATATAAAATAGTTATTGTTTGCATCACTATTTCCATCTTATTATGGGATTGTACGTTTTCAACACTGGCAGCCTGTTACCTGGATGTTAAATTTTGCATAACTTAAGAGTTTCTGTTTAGCACTGAGGGGAAGGACTGAAGTGACTTGGTGGTCCCATTTGTGGTGTAGTTGTCCTGGTGTCTGTCACTTAGCAATTCACTGCTTTAGTGCCTGCTGAATGGTAAAATATTAGCAGTGCACTCCAACTCCACAAATATATTTTTATATATAATTTTAAGACAAAACATTAAAGAATCATGCCTATGATTTTTTTTTCAAGTAAAATAAATATTCTTGTTCATCAAGTATACCCTCCTGCTTCTTGATCATGTCACAGTGGCAATAAGGGGAGGACAAACAGCAGTGTAAGCTTGTCATTATGTAAAGTAGGTTTCTCAGCAATTATGTTACAGGTAGATAAAGTTCTGTAGAAATATTTTAGTTTCTAATTTCTCTTTAAGCATCACAGCAGTCATGTGAATCTGTGGGAAGTTAGGCACCAAATTAAGAGTTGAACTGCCTTTGTGTGTATGGAAAATTGAGCTGTTTCAAGTATTTCTGAGAGTGTAGGTGCTAAATGTTGCTTTTTCTGTGGAATCTGAGCTTAGTTTGGTGATATGTGGTTGTTTTTAACAACCTGTGGGAATGTAGGCGAGCTTGATTTTCTTGCTATAGCCTTGAGGGACAGACTTGATACAGTGCTGTATTTAGAGAATTGTTCTTCCCTGCATGCAAACAAATATAGTACTGCTGCTATGCTGTTTTGGTCTACTTACCTTTCTTGCTGCACCTAAGCCATTGGGTTTATACTGCTGCATTTATAATGTAGGCCTACCAGTTAAAAAAAAAAAAAAAGCCTAGATACTGTAACAAGCTAAAAGGAAAGATAATGGGAGGAAAATTGTGCAGCTGAAAAATAGAAACATTTTGTTTCCCCGATGCTTTAGAGCAGATTTTGAGCAGTGCTTGTTTGGGAAAGAGGATAGTAATGGAAAATAGAAGGTAGGATTTTTAATAAGGAAAGTAATGATGAAAAACAACCAATAGGAATATGTGCAGGTAAAGAATAATTAGAACTCATCTTTAAACAGCATAAAAGTGAGAATTTTTTGCTCTGTTCATATCATTCTGCGTTGTACCTTTTGCTGGGATTTTACACATTAAGATTGCCGCGTATTGCTTAGTGTTGTTAATACGCAAAATCCCGGCAAAAGGTTGACATTGTAATGGCTCTAAAGGACCCATTTCAATGTAAATCCTAAGGGTCTATCAATGTGCAGGGGATTTATGTGGGTGAGTCCCATTAATGGTAATGGGACTTATGTACGTAAATCTCTTCTGCATTGATGGGAAAATAGACTCCTTAGTATGCAAAGTCTCATTTGGAATCAAAGAGCATTTGCATAAGATCCATACATAGCATGGAAGTCTGTGTGTTAAAAACAGTATGAAAAGAAGATAATACACCTTAACTACTTCAGTGGATAAATACTAGTGTAAAAAGAGTATTCTTGATGGTATGTATTTTTAAAGTTGCAACAATATTTACACAATTATCTCTAGCTACTAGAAACCAGAATAATTGCATCTTTATTACTGTGGATGGCTGCTTTTTACACGAGTTTAGTTGAGCAAAATAATTATGTGCAGTTGCAGAAATTTTGCACTGAGCTCATGTCCCAACTTTCTGCATGAAACATTTCATTTTGGACGATTTGGAGGGCAAGCAAGAACCAAGAGATCTTTGCAGCCTCAGTCCTGCTGCAGTTCGCAAAGCCTGTATGTACATCTCATAAATAGTCTTAGGCAACATCGTGCTCGCTTTGAGATACCAAACAGACTGAAAAATGCACCGTACGCACTGTTTGTTCCTAGGGTTTTTCCTCGGGCAGGAGGCAATTTCCAGCCCGCGGCCGCGCGGTGCCACCAGGTGTCGCTGTTGGCAAATGTAACGTTAATGGGGACCGAGATTTTGGAGGGGGCGATGAAACTTCACTTTTTCGGTCTCCTCCTGGCAACACCCGGCTGTTTGCTTTGTTAAACTGTTCCGTGCGTACTGCTTACCCTGCGGGGGCTCCAGTGGACGTGGAGATGTTGCAGCAAAGTGATAGTGTGGCTTGGGAATATCTGCAATATTAATCACCTGCTTTGGTCTTTGCTGTCTGGCATCCAGGCTTGCCGTGTTTTTTTATTTAAAAACTAAGCATGAACACAAACAGTTGGATAACTCTGATATTTCTGTGGCTTTGAAGTGGGTGAAGGAGAGAGTAACTTATTTTCCTGATGCAGTCAAAAGGTCATTCTGGAAGAGGAACCTGGATTCAGGGAGCATTTTAAGGAGGGAGTTTTGAGTATGTGTGACTTGGCAAGGTCTCCTCTGCCTGCAAGAGGAAAAACTAGTTTGTCTCGTGTAGTTCCTCACCTCAGGAATTGGTACCGACTCTTCCAGTGAGACTTCTCTCATACTCAGGGGCCCTCTAAGGAGAAATAGCAGAGTTGAATGTATTTTAATATTAAGCATATCTGCTTTTTTGTGTACAGGGTGAGTTTATGAAATGGTGAACTCATTTGATATTGATACAAAATTGTTGAACCTGTTTTTCTTATTGGTTATGCTAAAATCTTGGTCTTGCCACCCTTATGACACTAGTGCATACAGAAGAATTAAGAGTTGCTCTAGGAATGCAACTTTAAATAAGATTTAACAAGCATTACTGAGTATAATAAACTTCTCCAAAACTCCCTTTACTTGTTAGACAGAAGAAAAGTGGTTTATGGTTTATATGAGAACCATATTTTTAGATGCAGAACTTCTGTATATTTATAGAGGGTAGTGTGTGAATGGCACAGGTGAAAGCAATTTGTCCAGTTTTTCAATGAGTTGATACTTCTGTGTGCATTGACTTTTCTTTCCTCTCCTGTGCAGCACAGAATGAATTTGTCCATCCTGATTATGGAGCTCCTGGAGGAACTCTGGGTGGTGGACCAAGTACTTATTTAGAACGATGACAGCTATTGTGGCGTAAAGCCAGATTACTTTTATTTAATTTTCTTTTTAGCTTTATACTGAATAGTAGCTCACAACTTTTCTTCAAATGTTCCTGGGAAGCCTGAATCCAATGACAACAAAGACCCTGGCTTATACCCCTGCTATAAACACATCACACTTGGTATAGTCTCATTAAGACTGAATTTGTATTCCTGGGTGTCTTCACAAGAAAACTTTCCTGTGCTTGTTTTCATGAGCAGGTGGTGTCGATGGGAGAGCTGCAGCTGTTAGATGGAATGGGAAGCAGGAGGCCTGATTGCACAGGTCAATTGCATCAGAGCCCCAGGTATTGCTCCTCCAGCAGTGATTAGCACCCCAGCTGGGAAGAATTTAGTTTAAAACCAAGCAGCCTTGACAAGTTAACTACCAAAAGGTGGGGAGAAAATGTGTTCTGAAGCTTTTCAGCTAAATTAGCCATGAGTGTTGTTAGGAGAGGTGGAAGAGGGAGCTGTGTTGTGTGTCTGGAGTGAGTTGTAGCCCCAGGAGCTGCTGGTGCTGTTGGTTCCACGGGGTGATGTCCCCCTGCCCTCAGGAGTAGCACTGTGGCTATGCAGGAGCCAAGTCCTACCTCTGTCCCCAGGCATGCTGTGGCTCTCCTAGGAGCTATGCCTCCAACAGCAGCATTTGGGTAAGGTACCTGATACTACTTTTTAAAATACCTTTAATACAAGTGAGCTTCTCAAAGTAGCTTTAAGACAAAGAGACAGAAAAGGGGTTATTGTATAAATAAGGTTTCTGTAACTGCATGTCATACGTAGCCCAAATGAGTACTTTCGTCCTCAGTAATGGTGCAAAATAACTTGATTAAATATCTTAATGGTTATATAATGCCAGAAAAAAATCAGATTGTTTCAAAATTTGTATTCTTGTAACCTTTACTTAATAGCTGGACTTTATCTCTTTTTTTGATGAACAGATTAATTACAATGGACAAAGTGTAAAAAAGCTTTCTATCTTCTAAAGACATGAATTGTTGTGTGTATTATTGTTGCTATACCTGTGGCTAAGTGTATCTGGGTGAATGCATCTTCAACAATCTGTTCTTACCATGCTAAATTCTCAAGCTCATGTGTTTCCTACAAGGTGATTTTAATAACTAGATGGTTTATGATATTGCAAAGTAAAAGAAACTAAGCACACAAAAGGGTTTTAATTTCGAATGAGTGCACTTATAGGGTTCAGAAAGTTGCAGCTAAAAAGGCACACTTTCTTGGATTCTGAATGAATAGCATTAACTTCATTTTAGTAAATTTATGACTCAGTAAAATTTTACTTGCATGTGTCACAATGAGACTGGTTTTTCTTAATGCATGTGGGACCTAATTCTGGACAAATTTGGATACATGTACTATTTATATGGGGAGGAAGAGTTCCTCCTTTTGTGTGTCTGTGTATTTTGTTGTTTCTGCTTCCTAGAGACTTGCTTTTCTGTCTATTTTTTCCTGTTAGAAGCTTATAGCACATTTTAAACCCATGGTTTTAACCCTCTCATACTTTCTTCCTTAAATTTTTTATTCTTTGAATTATTAATATCAGTTTTGCAAAGAATATCTGTAGCTCAGGAGAAGAGGGGAAGGCAGGAAGTGGAGTGCTATTCTGCTCTGGAAATTTGGCAACAACTTCTGTTTTGAGCAATGACTTGTGCAATGAAATCCTTGGAAGCCTTTCCATTGCTCTTTTGGCAATTTACTTTGCCTTGAAGAACACAAGTGCTTCTGTGTCTGAAAATCCCTGCTTTTAGGTACAGAATATAGAAAGAGAATACATAGCAGAAATTATCTGATCCTGGTTTTAGGTATTCTGGAGTTTTGTGTAACTCTAAGCAGGAAAAATGTCATCTTTGGAAGCAGACTTGGCCTGAAGCCATTCTGGAAATGTGGCAATGGGCCTGAGAAATCTAAACTTTGTGATGAAAACTGAGATATCTGAGTCTTGGAGAATTGGTATGGAAACTGGAAGGGTGATGATGAAGGGAATTTCTAAATGTGTTGGCTGTGATTTTTGTAGTCCAGGTTTTGATTGATGTTCCCAGCAGTCAGCACTAGAACTGTGTTCAGGGGCCTGTGCCTGGCCTTTAAGGAACCTGCTGCAGCCAGCCAGGAGTCAGTAATGGGACAAGTTGTATATATGGTGGGTTGAGGAAACAACATGTGAGATTAAAATCTGATTTTTAAAAATTAAATTTTCTGTATCTGTTGTATGATGGCCACATTTTTCTTATCCAGAACAGTACAGAATAATACTCTGATGCAATGATAATATATGAATATATTGCATTCTTGTCTTGAGATAATCCCACAATTATCCTGCAATACAAATTTGTAGGATAGACAAATATTACTAGAGTCTTTTATTTTCTTCAAGATAAGTTAATAGTCTTTTCACCTCTACCACCTCTAGTTATACCACCTTTTTAGTTATGAAGGAATAGGCCATTATTAAAGTACTTTTCAATGCTACCTTCTTCCTGTTCTCTTGGATAAAGCCCATTGTACAATCTGAATGCATAAAACCTTAAAACTGGGGTCTTCATTGCTTTGAATGACTTGTGGGTGAAATCAAACCTGTTCTTCTACTGTGAGAACCTGGGGGTCATTGAGCAGTGAGGAAATTATGACATCATTTGCTTGTGAGGATATGAGAGAGGTTATGGTTCCATCTGCTTTATGGTTTCTTGTAATTGCAGCTTTTTAGATGACTGCTCAAATCAAGGGTTTGAACCTTGTTGCGTGGCTGTCNGTGCCGCCGCTCCGCGGCTGACCGAAATGCCGTGTGGGTGGGCGAGAGAAACGCAACAGCTATCCCTGGATTTGTTGTTCAGTGTCCATGTAGAATTTACCATTGCTTTTGCGTCTTCAACAGTAGTCGAAATGAGGCCACAGCTTGGTAAGGGGAGGAAGTGTGAGAAATGCGGGTCCTCTAATCCAGAATCAATTATTGCAGACAGTCTGTGAAGATAGTCAAATATTTATTTTGACAACAAGCAAAAAACCAACTAACTTTATATAAATGTAGCTTTTAATTAAATTATGTATCTTCCTATTTTCTAGACTTTAGACAAATCATGTAATTTTTTTCTTAAAATAGTGCAAACTGCTAGCAAATTCAGTAGTTATTGTTCAAAGAGTGTTAAAACCCACTTAAAATAATGTGCAAATCCCATCTTTCCAGTAATAGTAGTTTGTTAATTAGCAGAGCTACCCAAATACTGAGATTGTGGTTAAAATGGCTCTGAGTAGGAGGTGGTAATGATGCCTGCTTTACAACACATTATAGGCAGTGCTCATTAATTCTGGCAATGAGAAGAATCACAGATGTGTGCTTTAAAAAAAAAGACAGTGGTAAGAAGAATCACCTTGAATTTAACCAAATGCTGAAGTCTGAATTGTGGTTTTTTTAATAATATTCACAAAGTAGCTACCACATTTGGGAATTGGTTGGTGCAGACACTGAATGTAACTGGAGAGTGGGCTTTGCTCATGGCAGTGACCACTGTGGTGTCTACCTTGGGCAGCTGAAGCCCTGCTGGGTGTGATTACAGGAGCTGTAGAGGAACCATTTAGTAAAGAAACAAACATGTTTGTTGTAGAAGACATGATCATTCTATTTGTGCTGTTGTGAAAAAAAAAAAAAATGGTCATGCACAAACATTTTCTTTCCTGAAGAGCTGTGAGGGGTTTTGTTGTTTGGGTTTTTCCTTTGCTCGGGGAACTTGACATGTGCATTTTAAGAGAGCTTGTAGGAATGAAACAGAAATGAACAGAGACTACTTTAAAGATTGATATCTCACTCCATTCATAAAAAGAGGCATTTTTTTATTCTTTGTTTCCTTTCAGAGCACAGGTACTTGATGAGATCCAGCAGGCTTGATCTCAGTCCTAAGTCAAATCTGTAGAGAAACACAAAAAGAATTCTTAATCTCTTCTCTCGTGGCCTCAATGCTGTCATCTGTACTAAACAGGACTTTTTTTGGGACTCAGTTTTTGGTGGTCTTCTGGTAGTTTAGGAGTTTGTCTGAGGAGCTCTGGTAGTTCTGGGAGCCTGAGTCTTAAGTTTCATGACTGAGAATTGAATGAGTTTTAGAAGATGTCAAATTTGTCTTATTGGATGATGAGTAAAGATAATATCATAGTCTAGAAAGAGAGCAAATAAAGCCTTTCTTTCAATTATTCACACAAAATTATTTTTGTTATGGTGAATAGTCCAATTTTAGGATCATGGAAGGAGTGACTAGTGTTGTTGTATCCATCTTTTTTTAAGGGTTAAGTAATACTAAAACAATAAAGGATTTTAAGTTTTATTTTCCAGATATTATCTGGCAATTGAGAATTGCTAGGAGATACAACTTCTTTGCCTCTATCCAGATTAAGATGATTGAGAGAAAAAATTTAAGTGCTGTTGTAAGGAATACCTAAATAACTGCAATCTTATAAAAGCAAGTTTACTATGTGAAGAATAAGCAGCAGATTGAACAACTACTGCTTCTTTTTGAGGGTTAAATAGATAAGAGGAAGGTCATGATGAGTGGGAGTCCAGCTGTCATTTGGGTGCTTTGGTCATTTCTGAATTTTGTTTCTTGATTGAAGTAACCATAATTGATTTTAATTTTGAAATAAATGTCTCTATGCCTTTGATATTCCACAGGGAAAGACTTTGATCTAGAAAATAGTTTGTGTTGCTATAGTTTCAGGTGTTCCTGCTTACTGACCCTGGCCACTGGATGTACGGTAGGCAAAGCTCACAGAATGAGGTCCTTAATTAGCTAAAGACTTGACTGTCTGCTCAAGAGCAAGGCCTAAGGCTGCAGGACACAGCTGCTTTAAACTAAAACTGCCTTCTTTGGCTATGGGTCCTTTCAAATGGCAACATTTCCTGTAATGCATCGCACAGCACAGTTACTTCTGTGCCTTTAAGTGTCTGTGCTGTGTAAAACTGAATAACCAGAGGTGTGTTGTGCAATAAGGGGGTGCCAGCTCTCAGGTAGTGCTGTAGAGCTGTGAGAGATCAGTGATATTTTTGTTTACAGGAATGTTCACATTGTCTATAATCATAACTCTAAACCAAGAATAATTTGTGCAATTATAGGTATGGCTGAAATTCATTATGCTCCAAATGTGTATTCCCAAGGATGACTAATGTACTTGGAGGATTGTCCATAATGAGTGCTTGCCATTTTATAGATTTGATCCAGGGATCAAGATCCTTATACAATTTTCTGAGCACCTTAATGTATCATTCAGAGACACCAGCAGCCACATTCCTGGTGTGTGTTCTGCAGGATGCTCTGTGTATGTGCTTAAAAAATGTCATTCCTCAGGATATTATCAGAAGACCAGGTAGATTGTAAATTATGAGTAGCCAAATATATATGTGGAGACTTCAATTCTGCTGGTGGGATGGACCGCCTTTCTTTCAGGAAACGTGAGAACCCTGTGTGTTTTTTCCAAGAATATTATCCAATCCATATAATCCAATCCCTCATGTGCATTGGATTGGGAGTAGGAAATACCCATGGGAAGTCTGGAATAAGATTTCATGTAAATTAGGGGCATGTGGTGACCTGGTGTAGCACTTGCACCTTGAAAGGGTGCAAGCAAATAACTTGAGTAGACCCTTCTGGTATTTGAACCTCAGTTTTTACGGATCTTTTTTTCTTTTTCTTTTCTTCTAAAAGCGTAAAAGGCTTTGAATTAATCTTATCAAAGCTTTATGTGAGTCATTTTTAAGTGGTGTTAGGTTTCTTTGTTTTGTTTTTGTAAGTTAGTGAGTTTGATTTATTTTAAGGAAGTGTTTGCAGTCATAATTAACAGAGATATTAAGCTTAGTGTTAATTACACAAATTGATGTGAATATCTGATTGAGTCCTGAGAGGGTTAGATTTTTCCCAGCTGTGAGAGATGACATTAAAAGATGGATAATTTGTAATTTAACTGCAGGAGTTGAAGGAATTTGCAATAAAAATATGAATGTCTTTGTTTCTAAACTTTGATAGCAAAATGTTTTATCTTCTTGGGTGGCTTTAATACACTGGTAATGTGATGGAGAAACTAAACTGTAAGTCTAGGGTAGACAGAGGGCAGGATCGTCTCGTTTTTGGAAAATACTGATTTTTTTCTTTTTTTTTTTTTTTTTTTGGAAGAGTGAAGGTCTATTTACCTGTGTTCTGTAAAATCCCAGAAAATGACCCCTTCCTTTCAGAGCTTTTGCAGATGATCTAGAAGGAGGGGTATACATGTAGTAACTTCTGAGACTTGAGGTTGATTCATTACCTGTTTTCAACTGATACTTGCTATGAACTTTCTAATTTTTTTTTTATTTACAGGATAATTTTCCCATTTACTGTTAGCATTTTCAGTGCAATTCAATTCAAGACCAAGTCTGAAGCTGACCTTGCTTTGGGGAGTGTAGAGTTGGGTCAGGTTACTTCCCAAGGTTTACTGCAACCAAATTTGTTCTGTGATTACAGTTTGAAATCTGTATTTGGAACCAGTATACTAGAAATTCCTCTGGTGCTGGGTTCTGCAAATAATTGTAATGTCCTGATATTTACAGAAGACTCCTTTATTATATGAAGCATTCGTCTTGAGGCACCATTCAATGAATTCTCTGGGTTTCTTAGCAGTTTTGATTATTTATTTTTCAAGAGAGAATAAGAGGAAACAGGGCACTCTGTTCGGTTTTATTGTTTTAAGAAAATACAGGATTTGCATGTGCTGATGTGTGATTTCAGAAAACTAAGAATAAGAAGGGTTTTCTTAATTTCCTTCAGACAGCTGAAATGTATGACTGTAAAAAACTATATGAATGGGAAACTGAAATATTTGGGTTTGGACTTATATCATTTTGTACCAGTGGATTTGAGAGACTTCACTGAATTGTTATCTTCTCTCTCCTGAGTGATAAATGTGGAATTGTGGTAACTGCCCCAAATTTGGCTTGTGTTGCAAGATCTCTCCTGTTGTGGCTGATGCACTCTCTGGAGTGGATTGGGCACTAATGGTGCCCATCCCAATGACATCTGGCCAGATTTTGAGTTCCCAGCATATGGCTCATGTGGAGTGTGAAGGATGCCCCCATACCTAAGAAAATAAACTCAGAAGGTATGATTGGGATAAGACCTTAAATGCAGCAAGTGGAGGTGTAGTTTGGTTGGTCTCATTGTAGGGGTTTTATTTATTTATTCATTTATTTATTCTTACCTGCCTGTTCTTGTTACAATAGACAGTTTTCTGTCTAGAAAGGCAGCTGTCTCCCAGGAGTTTTCTGTGAGGAAGGCTCCTGTGCTGGCACAGCAGCTGTACCCTGCAGCCTCTCACATTACCACCACATATTACTTCTCTGAAAAACTCCCTGAGTCTGATATTGCAGTACATCTTAGTTTTCAGCTACTTAGAGTTGTAAATTATTTATTTTCCTTTCTTTTTCTGTTGGATATTTGTGAAGAAAATCTACAAAAGAAATAGCAGACTTTCTGTTATAGGAGGGTGGTTTTCAAGTGCCATTAAGTTGCTTGGAAATTTCTAGAACTATAATTTTGAAAATCTGGAGATAAAGAGGGAAAAAATATCTTCTTATAACAGACTGTCTTCATTTATTTTTTTTAAATTGCTTTCTCTGGTAATTCCTCTGTTGCTGCATTAGCCAGTGCTCTATTAATTGTGATCAGACAGGTAAATAATAAAGAATGCTGAAAGACTTGAACATGTCAGAAAGGTTTTGGAGTATTGTGAATTCTATGGCAAGAAATCACTTCTATATTAACTACCATATATTGTCAATAAGGCCAATGTTGATGCTGCATATAAATGCCTGTATCAAATATGTTATAATGTATATTCTTGGCTTTATAAAAGTTTAAATTTAAATGTTAAAACAGTAAATCTATGTTTGGAGAAGAACTGAAGAAGAATCAAAGTACTACAATGGAAATATCCAGTATTTCAGTTTATTCAAAATAAATGGGGAAATTAAATTTAAATATTTTTAAAGAGTCCTTGAATGGTTTGTTGATTAGAAACTAATATAACTCCTTGTCTAAGATAAAACACCAAACAGGCAGCAGCTGCTGGTAATTGGTGCAAGTAATTGTAGAGCCAATAAGTTGAAGAAGTGCTTATTAAAAGAAACTGCCTTCCTATCTGCTCGTAAGTTCAATTGAGTAATGCACTCTACATGTGGTCTGACGGTACGTAAATTATACACCTGATTTAAAACCACTCCATCCATAAGAGCTCCTGTTTTGCTCATCCATAAAAATTTTACTTTCTTTATTACTAACTACTTGCAGCAGCATATGGCATAATATCTATCAAATTAGGCTTTGAGGACATCTTAGACTGGCACCCTGCTGGCTTGAAACATGTGCTTAATGCATATTGCAGCGGGTTTAACCCGTTGAGTGCCCCGGGAAAGGCTCCGTGCTCTCCTGCAGGAATGCCCGTGTGGCCTCCCGGGCACAGCCTGGCACCCTGCCGGTCTGCTGGCATTTCACAGCCGGGGTGGAGTCACTGCAAGCGTTTCACAGGATTGCTTCTCATTCTAAAGTAACTTTGAGGCTACAACTTCTTTGTTTACACCTGAT
Source organism: Irena cyanogastra (assembly GCA_013397155.1). Lineage (NCBI taxonomy): Eukaryota > Metazoa > Chordata > Aves > Passeriformes > Irenidae > Irena > Irena cyanogastra. Next base: position 1,322,543 of record VWZV01017135.1, on the reverse strand, counting down.
AAGAAAATAAATGAATCTGAGAAAAAGAGTTGTAATTCAAGCTCACAAATTTATTTAAGTTTAAATTTGAAATGAAGTAATGCTGTTCCTTAAGCATGTTAGTTTGCATACAGATTTTTCAGGGAAAAAAAAATCCATTAACATGATGCAGTCATCTTCTAGCAAAAATTGAGGTGTTGTACATCCATCAGACAGGAGTTTCTGTTCACATACATAATAAATCTTTTGGCCTGCTTCTAAAACAGGAAGAAAACAATGTCCTCCCAAATCCAAACTTTGTCTTCAACTTAAAACAAAATATTTACACTCTTCTTTGTCTTTAAAGAATCTGTAAGAAATCCTTTTGTCTACAGCCTGAAAATGTTTTGGTCTATCTTTAACAAGTCATGTACCATGGGTAAAACCTGAGGAAAAATGACTGTGGATGTCTCCTAAACCAATAACTAAATATTGGGGGAGATGGGGAATAAAAGCATCTGGTTCAACAGTCACAGAAAAGTAATTTCAATGATCTTATTGTGGATTTTGTCAAAGCTCTCAGGGCATTCTTTGGAAACAGCTTCAAGTCTGAATACTTCTTTCCCTTGCTTGTTGACAGTGATTTTTAATGGAAGAATTTCATTGGCGCTGATGTAGAGGTTTTATTTTTAAACTGAAATAAACTTACACTGAGTTACTGCAAGGCTAATTTGGCAGTGTAATTTACTCCACTCCTGTCTACCAGCAGTGGTTTTCTTGAGTTCATTTGACCAAGACTTGTGCTGCGAAGTTGTGCTGCTGAGTCTGAGTCACAGTCTGAGATGGTGACTGCTGCTGGCCTTGCCTCAGCTGAACAGGCTCCTCTGCTGATGATGTTCCAGGAATCAGCTGAATCAAGGAGCTGCTCTGTTGTTGCAGATTCACCTCTGCCACAGGGCTTTACTCACCCAGCCTTGCTGCTCTGCCCAGGTGGCTGCTCCAGGGCAGCACCAGCTTAAAAATGCTTATGTGCACAGCCAACTTACATGGCAAACAGGAAGCTAAAGAAATCTGAGGATGTTAATAAAAATAAGTAATATTGATATCTATCAGTAATATTAAAAGAATGGCTAATTCTTACCTACAGGGGCAGGAATTTGAATTGTAGACTTAAAAGGGAGACACAAACATTTCTTGTCAACTTCTTGCTTTGAACCTAGCTCCTTTTGGCATTGTTTGATGTCCTAAGTTGCAGACAAATGCTTAGATTATATCCTCTTATATTCTGGCAGCTTGCATGTCAACCCATAATCTGACAGTGATTGAAAGTTGTTGAATATAAAGAAAGCAGAAGTATTTCCTTTTGGTCTTTAATTTCACATGGGAGGAATTGGACTACCTACCTGGCACTTGGCTTATGCCTGAATCTGAGCTTCCTTGATTGCAGAGGGAAAAAGTGAGTGTTAAAGGATCAAGACAAGCATTCTAATTATTATATTTGAAATAGAATCACTATGGTATTAGTTACTGAGGAAGTGGCAAAGAAAGCCAGTTTAGCTTTTAAAAAAACTCATACTTTTGAGGTTTCACAACCTGTTGCTAGCATGTTGCAAGAGAGATTTTGAACCATGAGCAAAGACAAGGCAACCTTTCCAACAGGTCTAATAACTGTTGTATTTAGAAATAATTTTAAGTACATATGTGTTAAATGCGGACCAATCCCTGCACATTTGAACTTGAAAACCAGTTGGATGCCTGTGTTCCATCCTCTGTTTTTATTGTTGATGGTTTGGGGGTTTGACTCACTGAAAGAAAGGAAGGATCATGTTTTCTATTAGACTTAAGTGAACAATTCTCCAGTTGCCTATCCAGAATTCATCACAGCCTTCACCTCCAAATTGCTGTCTGGGAATTGGAGGTGGAAGCTAAGGCAGTGTACTGCAGGAAGTAGGAATAGTGATGAGAAAAAATGCAGCTCAATGGAGAATAAATGTTTCTGAGGTCAATTTGTGTCTAATATATCTTTAGAAACTAAAGATGAGTTAGAAAGTGAAAACTATCCTTGGAGACAAAATATAATAAGCCATTAAACAAGTTTTTGTTAAACTATTATCAACTTTTCTTGTTCATGTGCAACCTTATTGTGAGGAGGGATTCCTTTGGGCCAATTTATTAAGTAAAATCATGATTCAATGTCCCTTTTTGTCAAGTTCATTAATACCCAAAGTCCTTTTGACTCGATGTCTTTATCTGGCAGAGACCAGCAATGGAGACTCAAGACAGAATGTAAGAACTCACACCATAACTCTTCCCCAGACTACTTCCTCAGCTTCCAGGTTTACTTCTGTCTCCTTCAGTGGATTTTTCAACTGCTGTATCCCATATTTTGTTAGTCTGTTAGGTTTTTGTATCCCTCATGTTTAGACTCTAGTTCAGACTTTACAGTCTTCATTGCTCTTCCTGTTACCTAATTTGGGGAGGGAGAGCAAAGAACTGCATTTAGTATTAATGATACAAAGCCACAATTTGATTTATTATTCTAGTCTCTTAAAATATTCACAATGTTTAGCTGACTTATTTGACTACAGGTGGCCACTGAGCTGGTGTTTCCATAAAACAATCTATTCTGTGACCAAATGGCAGGAGTCACCTTGGAATCTCTGTGTGCCTTGGTAAAAGGAGAGTGTTTGTTCTTCACAGCTTATCCTAACTTCTGTCAGCATTTATTTCCTCTGCCATTTTGTTGTTCACTGACTTGGTACTGTACCAGTCTTCCATGACATTCCGGTTAGGGATTTTCCCCCACTAACTCTGGTAGCCTCATTGCCTTGAGTACTGTAAATGGCATGGACATTATCACATTTCTCCATGACCTGCTACTGCTTACATCACACTGCTATGAAAATGTCTCCCTGCTCTTTACTCTCTATTTCCTCTGCTGTTTGGGGAGGGTGGTGGTGGTGGTATTATTTATTTCAAATTCTGTTTATGTATAAACCAGGTGAAGAGGTTCCCTCTTATCTCATGGCCGGAGATGTCATCAGGGTGCTCTGCCCTTCATGTCCTTTGACTGGTTTGCAGTTGTTGCCCCTTTATTAGATCAGGTGATGGGGGCTGTGCTGCAAACCTCCAAGTCTGAACCTCACCGATGGCAGGGGTTGGGACATCACATATGGTTCCGTGCTGTATTAGTCTTAGTCCCCTATTAGAGTTGTTTAAAGAGTAGAAAATAGTATTTTTACTAAATACATGATTTTCAGCTTTACTGCTTACACCAAGCCCTGTGCAACCCCAAGGCTGTGGCCTGACCTGTGACTGTGGGGGTCAGGCTGCCATCAGGTGGCTGCAATCGATTTACTCCAACAGGTTTTGCATAGGCAGTGTATGAGTAGCACCTATTTTGGCAACACGTGCAGTTGGGCGGTGAAGGACACAGATGCCAGTAGAATCTAAATTAATCTGTTGCAAAGGTTAAGCACTGATCATTGAATTAAACAACGAATTGCTGGAAGGGAAAGCCATTATCTATTTAATGATCTGTTACCAGTAAAATTTTTGGTCTTAACTTTCCAGGTTTACTACCTTTACTTGTGAAAATGTTTTCAGTGTAAGCCTGATGATGTGTAAAGAGTATCACAAAGGAACGCATATTTAAATGTGACTATGTGAATGCAGCACTCTCAGTTATAGTGAAATTATACTGTAATCTCCCACTGAATGATAAGCATTTATAACATTAATAACTAAAGCACTGTTCAGTAAGAGGGTGGAAGAACTTAGCTGGCTTTATTGTATTTGTATAGGTTGGACAGGAAATTAAAATGTTGTTAATCATTCTGAAAACAAAAAAATTCTTTTCAGATAGCTTTTTTAATTTGCATATTATTATTCTCCAGAACTAGCTTAATTGACTCTTACTTCAGCTACTTTAAATCCTTTTAAAGTGTTGTGTTCAAAACCAATGCTTTAAAGTGCTTCTTCTCCTTCAGTAAGGAGCTGCTTTAAGAGAAAAAATAAAAACCTGAACTACATATTGAATTTTCCAGACTGTGTTTCTGCACAGCAATCTTCTGAAAAAGTGCAATTATTTTTTTTTCCACTCAAGCATGCATTTGAGAGGAATGAGTAGATCAGATAAAGAGCAGAGATTCAATTCAACTCAACCTTGAGACACTCTCTGACTCTGTCTCTTTAAAAAGGAAAAAAAAAAAAAAGCCAAACCCAAGGTGGCAAAATCAATACAAACCAATAATAACTTCACATTTGTGGAAGCAACATGAATGGCTCTCCAAAATATTGAGACACATCCAAGTACATTTTAGCAGAGCTGATATTTATCAGAAGTCATTTGCCCTCAAGCAGATGCTCTCTTTCATTGTGCTCCTGTCACAAATGACTAAGATTTATGACAGACAATTACAGCATCTGCAGTTAGCAGCCTTATAATCAGCACCATTATTTAACGATTGGTGCAATAAACTGACTCCTGTTACTGTTTATCAGATATCAGTCAGTTCTGGCTATTTTCTTCAGCTCCCCAAATCACAGTATGGTGCAACCACTGCCTTTTAATGGCTAGTCAGAAGCAGGCACATTTTCACGTTTTGTACAGACTGCCGAGGAAAAAGAAAAGGCAACCAATTACATGTATGTATGGTGCCCTCTCATTTGAGATGCCTGTGTATGTAACTATCTCTATACAGTCTAAAACCTCTTGAAAAAAAAATAACAGCTTTTACTATTGAAGATAAGAGCTTCTATTTAGGCTTCTGCATGGGGAAAAATTTCTTCTGTTTAAATATTCATGTTTTAAAGAGTGAATAAAATGTTAATATACTGTAGTAGTCATATTCTCTTGCAGTATGAATTCTATGTGTGTTTGAGAAAGATGACATTGATTTAGGTTTCAGCCTTCTGAATGTTAGGCAAATAAGGGAATTGTATTTTAAACTTAGTAATATTCTTATCAAAATTAAAAGCTTGAGAAATGTCTTAGTTGAGCCTACTAATGAATGCATATGATGTATTTTATAAGGCTTCTATTTGGTATGCATTTTTTCCTGGAAACATTGTGAGAGGGAGCTAAAACATGTTTGAGCTGCAAGTTCAGCTGAAAAGTATATTAAGCCTTGCCTGTGTTCCAAAAGCAAAGATGTAATTTCAGTGCCACATTCTGGCATTACTTAGACCAGTGATCATCATGAGTCTAGTTCCCTTAAATAAATGCTGCTGTAAGCAAGTGCTTTGTGTAACTGCGAGCAGACTCTGCCCAGTGTAGCCTGAACACTAAATTTCCTAAGATTGTATATTGCAATGCTTGCATCTTGTCTGCCTTAGTTCATGTCAGAGTATAGAAGACTATGTGTTTGTTGATGTATTCTTTTGTTTTAGCTGCTAAGTGAGACTGACTTATCCCTAAAGTTTTCAGGGAAAAGATTGACTGTTTTAAGTGACTATGGAAAACAAGTTAGATCAGATATTGTTTCTACCAGTAGAAAAGAAAGTGAAGATAAATAGTGTTTTTCTGTTCTTTGTGGAGGTCGGTGATCTGGTCAACAAGCAGAATTTAAACTGAAACTGCTTGGTACAGATGTTTCCTGATATGTGAAATACAGGTATTCTAAGACCATGTTTGTTGGCTTGTTAATTAATAAACTAAGAACTCCCAGGGCAGATTATGTTTCTTGGTTCAACAAGTACCTAACCTGTTGTTGTTGTTTTCTTTCTCTGGAGTAACTGATCACATGTATTTCTGAGGTATTCCAGCAGAATTTTAGAAGATAAAAGCTTTTCCCTATGCCTTTGGTTAAAATGCCATTTCTGTTGATATTTTCATAGCTTTTTCACTGTATATATTCACTTGATATTTTAGAGAGTGTACACGTGAGCAGTTGTAATCTTAACAGTTCTTGAAATTTAGTGGTTTGATTTCAAGGCTCTTTTTTGTTTAGAGCACTCACCATTTAAATTTATTTCTTATATTAGTAGCTTATAAATCTATTTATCTTTTATAACAATTTTAGATGAATTCTGCACTGATAAAGAGAGATATTGAGTCTACTAAAACTGAGTGTATGAGACACAATTTATTGTCCATATTTACCTATGTAAGGCTGTAATACACTTGGGAGGGTTTGTCTTAAGAAAACAAATAAACAAATCCAGGAAAATAACAGTAGAAAAGCTGACTTCTGAAAATTGCACCTTGATTTGTACCTTTTTGATTTTTAAGTCATTAGTGAATATAGAATATTGTCAATGTGCAGTCATGGAGCAGTTTTCTTATGCTAATGAGTACCTGCCAGGGACTAGATTGAGGCATCTGAATTAATTTTATTTTCAGCTGATGTAGATGTTAGATGATATTTAAGATGATTAATGGTAGAGGATACCAATGGTAGGAGCTACTTAGTGGTGGAATTACACTAATATTCTAATCAATAGAATTTAACTAACTCTCAGAGCCTTTTTTTAAACAATTTCTAAAGTACAAAGCACCCTAGCCATGCTTTGAATGTTATTCACATGCTATGAATAAGAGCATCCTTAGATAAATTAGAGCCAGGTACAAGACTTGGACACACATTTATGCACTAACTCCATACTGATGGAGTGACTCTGCCAAAAAATGTTTGGTATCTAACAAGGAACTCTGGGGTGGGTGGCTAATAGGCTGTAATGCTGCACTGAGTTCATGTAAGCAGTGAAATCCCTTCTCTCAGCTCAATTATAACAAGCTTTGAGAGTTTGGCAAAGGAGGTTGTGGGACAGAATAATGCCAACTGTTTAAAGTAGATGCTAAAACATTTTGGAAGCGAAATTTTGACTTTTGCTTTCAACTAGAATTAGAGGCCCTTGTATATCACCAGTGTCATACTTGGTGTCCCTGGAGATATTTAGGACCTAGGTTGTGGGAAGTACTCACTTGTTAACCCCACCTGATGCTGCACATGCTTTAATTGGAGGAAAAGACTGTCCTTTACCATAATAGCTGTCGAACCCAACCAAGTGCTGGTTAGTAATGAGTTGTTACAGTTTTAGAAAAAGATTAAATGACTCGTCAAGTTGGAGCTTCAGGATGCTGCTGTGTGATTTGATGTTCAAACTTGTGAAACCTCCTGAGTAGAATATTTCTATATTTTTTCTTTTTAATGGAATATCAAATGCTTCTATTTCTCTTGTCACTTTTTCTTCAATTAGTAAAAATTGTCATAATGTTCATCTAACAAGTAGATTTGTTTGGAAACCTCTTTTGCTAGAGCAAACCATGGTCCTTGTGTAGGAGCTGTCCAAGGTGAGAGGAACAAGGAGAGGAGAAAGTGCCATGTTCTTGTGCAGCACCTGTGACTTTCATTTGGGGTTAATTCAAATGAACCTCTGCTTTGTTCATCAAGCATTGCCTTTGAAGATGGTGTGCCTGTTGTGGCAGTAGCTTATGCACTTGTTCTTTTTCCTCTGGTAGGCAAAAGTACTTCATTGTTAATCCAGAGAACAATCTGCAAATTAAAGCATTTTCAGTAGAAGTTTGTAAACTGGGACCAAAGTTTTCCCCTTGTGCAGAGAGTCATTGTAAAATAGTACACCACTGCTATCTCAAAATAGTGATTTCTTTGGGCCAGAAATTAAGTTGTAGGACTGTATCCCTGGAAGCAGTTTCTTCCAAAAATACTTGAAATTAATATTGAATAAGCAGCAAAACATGAGCTCCTAGTGTAATGCTGAGGCAAACATATCAAGAATAACCTCTGGATATATCAGCAGGCAAACAGCGCTGGCACTAGGGAATTATTAATGCATTTATTTCACGATCTTAGAATTTTCGTGGAATGCTTTCTACAGTTTGTGGAGTTTTTGGGTAAGTTTTGTAGGGTTTTTGTTTTGTTGTGTTTTTTAAAACTTGGCTCACAATATGAGATTTTTACAAGTCTCATCTTTTCATTTATCCTTCTACCTCCAAAAGTCAAGTTGTTACTGAGGATGTAGTAAGCTACATAGGAGAATGTTTCTGACAAAGCAGAGTTACTGTTGATGAAGGATGATGAACAGACACAGGCTATTGTTCTAACTCAGATGAAATTCAGGCTATCATCAAAATATGCTTTCAATAGTGATTTTTAAACCCATAATTACAAACCTTATCTCAAAATAGCTTTTGCAAGAATGTGATCCTTATCATTTCGGATCCATAAACAGCTCCTAATTCTGGAACTGTAAATTGAAATCTTTACTTTGTTTCACCTGAGAACTTGAACTGCTTGAGTTGCAAAACTCTTCTGAGTAGCTGGGCAGTAAAACATGGTCACAACAGACAGTATTCACCTCCCTACAAGGTCTGCTCTTCCACAGAGGCAGAACATGCCTGAGCTATTTCTAGGTGGGTAAGGTATACAGTCAATAAAGTCTTGCAGCAGTAACACTTGTGTGATTAGTTCACTCAGTTATTCACAGAATTGTGAATGCCTGGGAAGAAACATAATTTCAGTGTAGGGCCAGTTTCCACAGGTTCTGCTTTTTGTCCTAATAAAAGATCAGAAGTGGTGGTCCCTACTGCCTGCTCTCTCTGTGCTCACTGTACTCAATAACTACTGACTTTTGCTGGTGTGAGCTAAGACATGAAAATTACTTTGATCTTCTTTTAGTGAAAAAATGTGACAGATTCAATCAGTCACTAGATCTCTTGAAATTAAAAACACCTCCTTTTGCGCAAGAGTAAGAACAGGAAAAACTATTGTTCATTTCACTCAAATAACATTTGCCTCTTTTCACCTTTGCCATCAGCACATGATTTTCTGTCAAAATTTCTAGCTTTTGAATTTAATAAAATGCAAATGTGCATCCTGTGGAAGATGAGAAAAATTTCTTCTAGTGCAGAAGAGGGAGGACAGGACAGCAATGAGTGTAAAATGAGTCTTGTGCTGTCTGGTGTGCCTGTGTGTAGGGTATTTGCAGCTTGGGATAGGTACTCATAGTAGCATTATATATTTTTAATAAGTTTTCAAAAGAATCCAAAGTACTTTCTAATGGAAATATTTTTGCAGCTGTCAGCCTAATACAGTGTAGGGACCATGGACACATGTTATCCAGGGAAACCCTGAAGAGATCCACAGTTTCCTTCTCTCATAGCTGTTGATTCATATTCATAAAAGAAATGCTGTATTTTTGAATATTCCCAACATCTCACCCTTTCATATCAGATTTGTATCTGGACCACACAGATTAGATCAAATCTAATTTTCACTAGATTTTAAGGGTCATATTTTGAGACACAAGTTATTATTCACGTGGGGAGTTGAATCTGAGTTTATAAAGAAATCAGCCTGGTAAAACGTTGCTTCCAAGCCAGAGGCAGCATTTGCTGCCCAACTGTTTTATACTCCTGCTCCTGCTGATGTTTCTGTCACTACAGTCCTGGGATGGCCAAGCCAGACCAGACTCAATGGACCTCAGTCTGGGGCCTTTTCACCCTTTCCTTTCCTTTTATTGTTTTAATAATTATCTTTGAAAGCCATGTCTAGGAGTTTCTACTGGAGGTTTAACTGGAAATACAAATGACAAATGTATAGGGCAGCTCATCCCCTGGTGGGGAACAGAGGAAGGGAAAAAACAGATTATGAGTGAAGAGTAGGGGATGCAAAAGAAGAAGCAGTGAAATAGTAGAATGAAGTTGGTTTTGTTAAGATAAATATTGATGCTTACCTTTATAAGATTTTTTAGTACTAGAATACATTCCTTGTTTTAAAAGAATGCATTTTTGTCAAATACCCAGGCTTGGAAAATGTATTCTAGAAAAACCTGGTAGTTTAAATGGACATTTATTACTATGAGACAAACATACAGCAAAAACCCCAAAGATAATTGTATATACTAATGAAAGAGGCCAAACAAATGAATAGAACACAATTTTTCAAGATACTAGGGTTCTTTCTTACCTGTTCTACTTGCATTCATATATTTAATTGTTAAATTTCTCCTTCATAGAATTAATTTAATTTCACTCACATAAAATGTTTGCATGATATTTGACTTCTTGGAGTGAATAAACAGGTCCCTGTTTGAGCAAGAGGCCCTTGGTATTTCTTGGAACCTGTTTTTAACCGAAGTCATTGTTTTCAGATATAGCAGGTTCACATAGTATCACATCACTGTGCTCATTCTTTTTCAGCATCTGCAATTCAGTGTCTGGCATCTATCTTTGTGTGTCCTTTAGCAATTCATAAGAGTCTGGCCTTGTTCTAGAAAGCTCTTTGGCATCTCTGGAGTTGGAATGGGTGGGATGGTTGGGTTTTTTGAGGTCCGTACAGTTGGGCATAACCTTGCAGCCATTTACATTTGTCTGGTCTTGATTTTGGAAGCTGTGACTGAGTGGGTGATTTTCACCATGATGTTTGAAAGGAATCAAAAATCAAAGTCATCGTTTACCAGATCAAGTCCTTTTGGTTTTGTTTTTAGGAATGAGGCTTTCCTGCTATTAGAGTAAACTGATTAGAGTCTTTAAAAATTAAAGATTTACAAATGGGTCTATGTTAGAAGATTAAGATTTGTGGGCACATGAAAAGTAAAATCAGAATTTATTCCTTCTACTCTTAGCAAAAAATTCTGTGTAAGTGATGAGTATCAGTGCAAAAGAAAAATGTAATAGTTATACATTCAGTGTAGTAGCATTCCTTATTTTTGCTGTTGTTGAATTAATAATATAATGGCCAACATTATAGAGGTGAATCTGCATGATGTGTGGTACTAGGAGTAAAAGCAGAATTATTTTAGGTTGACTTTCAGATAATTGGTTTGGGTTTTTTTTTTCCCTGCATACATTGAAGCAGACTATTTAATAATAACAATGTAATAATAAAAAATAAGCAAGAGTAATTTTAATTTATTTCTATGGATTTATTATTTACTTATTATTCTGTGGTATATTGTAGGATTTCTGTGTTAGTGCTGTCATATAGAAATATGTTTTGTTTATCAGCTATAGATATTTATAAGGCTGTTTTTAAAGACTCTTTTTACAGGGTTAAACTTAAGTGTTAATTGTGTGTACAATGTAGTGATCTGGCTCCCTCTAGTGTAGTGAAAAATCCCCCAAAGATTTAATCATGTATGTAATGAATTAATGAAACTGGAAAACGTATTTTTGTGAGACATACAAAATAAAAACTTGTTTCATTGGAAAGCCATTGCTACAGTTTTTGGAAATTAACAAAAAAATATTTTCTTCAGAGTAATTTTTACAGCAGTCTTTTTGAGTGAAATGAAATGTGTCATGTTTATAAAATAAATTCTTCAGAGATTTCTTGGTAGGAAATAAAGCTTCTGATACATTTCTTCAAACACTAGAATGTGTTAATGAATTCTGGAAATGACTGCAAATTTGCTAACTTCCTGTCCTCTTGGGAGAAGATTTGTGCGAAACAGAAATGTTTAGAGCAGCTCTTTCTAAAATGAAAGTGTTTGGTGCAATCCTCTTTCTTTTTGTAGCTGTTACACTCTATGCATCTAATGAAATCATAAACGGAAAATTATAGCTTCATTCGAGGGAATGTGAAGCCTTACTCCAACAGATGGCATCAAAACACCGGGCTGAACTGTATGATTGCTGATTGTTAATTGCTTCTGTAAAACAATCCTTTTAAACAGAGTAATGCATTTTATCATACAGATTATAGTTCTACGCATTTTGGTTTTTCAATATGTGTTAACATTTTCTCCTCCAGTGTAAGATTTAGTGTTTGCATAATTATCGGATTAAACAACAGTGACTCATTTTTTTTTTTTAAGAAATGAGGACAAGAAGATAGAGAATTATGAATCACAATTTCTGTTTATTCAGAAATGCTAAATTACTGTACAAGTATGAGCTTTTATTATGCACAAAACAAACGGAGCAAGATGCCCTGAAGTGCAGTAACAGTTACCTAGTCCAGTATTCTTCACTCGAGAAACTCCCCATGACGTTAGTGGGAGCCTTGGCTGTGTAAGGAAAGCAGAGTGCAAAAAGATACTGTACAATATCCATTAATCATTATGAAATCAATACCCCTGATTATCCATTTGTATTGTTCTTGCACTGTAAGGGCTCGATGTTCTACGCAAAGCTAAATGGACGGGGAAATTCTCTGAGATGCCTTGGTTAGTCCATCAGTAGTGATGTGAGGAATTACACGAGAGTTTGTTTTGCGGAGTTCTCTTGTTTCTAGTGTAGTCAGCCCGAGAGTGTTGCAGAGATAGCAGGCTCAGGTTTGAGGAGTCTGGAGGCTTGCACCTTCCTGGTGCTGTCTGCCCCTGAGCCGGGGGAAAAGTTCTTTGGTTCTGCTGGAGGATTTTATCCTGTTCGCCAGGTGTGATCCAGGCTGGGGTGCTCTGTTTGCTCATACAGGACTCTTGTGACCTCATCTGGGTGAGTGTTGCTTTTTCCCTCAGTGTAATGGAGGGAGCTAGAACAAGAAAAAAATCAGGCTTGGAAAATAAATTAAGAAATAGTTGTGCATACTTTCAGCACTTGTACTCCAGACTGTCTTTTATTGCCATATTATGTTATTATATGTTCTACAATGTCTATTATATATAGAATGTATAATTATATTAATGTCATAACTATATTGTAATCATCATGCAGCTGGATGCTAAATGGAATATCAGGCCTGCAATAACATGCCATTAATTGGCCTTGGTGACAACCTGTGACAAAAAGGGGCATGTGATGATTGTGTCCTGCAATCTGCTTTAGCTCTGTGGATGAAGAGGGGCTGTGGTAGAAAGAAACACTCTTACATCAAAGTGCTACTGGTTTATGTTTCTGTTTTGGTGCAATAGAAGTGAAAAAGGTTTTCCTCTTCTACAGTGAATTTGTCCATGGGCAGCAAATTTGTGATCTAATGGTTCTAGAAAGGTGGGAAAATGCAAATCTGTCCATTGACCTTCATCATTTGCTAGCATGTCCTAATAATCTTTGCACAGACCAGTAAATGGACAACAGGCAATTCCTGTGGAGTTTTAGTATCTTTCGCTTATTTGAAAGTGTTTGTGACATCAGGAAATACCTGGCTGCATAAATGAGTACCTATAAGTTGGCCTATCCATAGTAGTCTACAGATAATTTGTCTGAACAGTTTAGGGACCACCTGGTATGGAGTGCTGAGTGACGTAGGTGTGCCAGGGATATGGCTCAACCAACTCCTCGTTCCTTCCCTAGGTTACTCCTGAAATGGCACAGGAGATTGAAGCCACTTGAAGAGAGTGAATAAGCTGGAAGCAATAAGTTTGTCTAGACCAATTTAGGAAGTCCTTTATCTGTTCCTGGAGTATGTTTGAGTACTCTACAACAGCTTTTTCCATAATACTAGAAGAGAACAATAAAAAAGAGGGAATTCTTCAATGCACTCTTGTGGTAAAATACATCTATATTTTACTGTAAGGCAGTGCTGCTGGGTAAACTGAGGCAAGGGTTAATGGCTTGGTTTTCAAGAGAGTTTAATTCCTACATCTTTTGTTGAAATGGGATTGCAAAGTGACAAAAGAGCAAAATGAAATCTCTATTGGATATGAGAATACAGCAGTCTCTAGTCTGAGTCTTGTGCTTTTATATTAGTGCCATAATTCATTTCTCTAAGAATTTTACTTACAAACCTTTTACTCTACCATGTAATGCAGCATAAATCCTTGTAAAGGATTTGCAGCTTTCCAGGTACTGGAATGGGTCACAATCAGCTTCATGCCAATGAAGGAGAGACTGGATTAGCCAGTGTAACAGTCCATTGTGGAAGCTGTTGTTTTTGGACTTGGCTGGTGTGTTAATGTTTCTGCATGGAGTTAAATGTCTGAATCTTTTATAAGAAATCTGCTGTTTGAAAGGTTGAAGAATGGGTAGATACTATGCATTTTCTAAGCATATACTGTGGTGAAAGAATGAGGATTTTGCAGTTAAAACTAAAAATGGTGGGAATAAAAACAAATCCAAATTAAGCCACATTCTGTTTTAACATTCTAAAAATGAAAAACAGTTTACTTATTCAGGATGGAACCTGTTGTAGACTGACACTGACTGTGTCTATATATTGCATATATATTCATTTGTAGAGCCATCTGTTGTCACATCCATAGTACCTGTGTGTACTGACCTGGTGGAGATATAGTTAAGTTGATGTTGGCTGAATTGTCAAAATTTAGAAAAAAAATTTTAAAAAACCCCACAACCCCACAAAGAAATTAATGACTTGCCCCTGGTGCTGCTTGTGCTGGTAAAAGAGATGATAGAACAAGTGAAGGCTCTTTTATATTTTTTACACTTTTTTAAGCAATTTCATTATTTCATATGTAAAATCACAAAACTGTCATATTAAACAAGGTGTTACTAAATAATTTTGGATGCTCATTCAAAGTGGAATAATCTATTAGCATTGCAGAAAGGATTCATAATTAACAAGGCTGTAAAGGTAGGTCTGCCTGCTGGGCTGTAAGGAGTTGTGGAAATAGGCTGTTCCACTGATTGTCATGAAAAGTGATTTTCCCAAGAAATACAGTATAAAATCAGAACTGTGGAAAATATGTATTGAAATTAGATAATATTTATAAAAGCAGTGAGATTTATTTCTTTTACTGACTTTGATTAATTCAGAGCAGGCCTCTTCTGTACATCATGTTCCTGTGTAATGTTCTATGCATTATATACTGACAGTTTAAATTTGTCTTCAGTCTGGTGAGACTTCTCTAATTTAGGATCTTCAGTAAAATCTGTTTAATTTTTGCTTTTGATGAAGCTGAGATCACTGAGAAATTGGAAGAGGGCAGAACAGAGGCTGAGAATTGGTGTGTGGGGACTCCTTTTTCCTTCGCTGAAGAAGTCCTTGTGCACTTCATGATCTGGCCGAGATGAGTGGTCTTCTCCTAGGAAATTAAAGACCAACATTATTTTTATTATTATTAATAATATTGACAATAATGACACCAATGATATTCTGCATTATTTTTATTCAGGAGGTCTCCACTGTTAGAAAGGGCTATGTTTCATTATGAAATTATTTTTAAGTTACTTTTTTTGCCTCTAATCTTTAGGGATTTGGGGGTTTCTTTTGTTTATCTTTTAAAAGCTGCCTTAATGAGGTTGTTTCATAGCATAATTTTCAGCTTTTCTTAAATAGCGTTAGCTAGACTATTCTTTTCCAATTTCCTATCTGTTAATGCAGCTTTTTTTTTCTTTTACCAAATTTTAACAGGACTCCATAGCACTGTTATTAGGATGTCACACACACACAAAAAAAAAAAAGGAGCCAATGATGTTTTGAGCGTGGGTTTTTCATTGTGTTTATTTTTAAATACATTTCATGAGGCTCCCTGGACAGAATCAAATAAATGAATCCTGCAAACATCTTCATTATGGTGTAGCCAGAAAAGAAAGGAAGCTGAATTAGGGCTGTATTCTTAGCATAGTTCATAATAAGCGTTATCTTTATGACAAGCTTAAAGAACATAAATTGCTGAATTCCTAACAAAAAGCATTTGAAACAATTGGCTAATTAGGAATGGGGGGAGAAAGAGCAATATTTGTTTTCCTTTGCAGTCTGGATAAATAACGCTTAACATGAATACATAACTTATTTTGAATGATCTGTTGTGTCAGTATCTGGCACGTCTTTTTCAGTGACAACAATTAAGGATACGTGTAAATGGAAATGCAGACTATCTGTCATTGTCCATTTCCTGGTAGTGAAGCATGCAGTCTGCCTCCCAGCAAGATCATTTTGCCAGGATGTGAGTGAGCTGGTCACAAAATGCGTAGTTGATTATCTCATCGAAACACACTAATCCTGGCAAAGCTACCCACTGTAGAAGACCCATTGTTTGTAATAGGTCAGTTGTTACATGGCTTTCAAACCTGACTTTGGATATACATTTTATATATTTACTTACTGAAGCAAAATGATATGTCACAATGAAATCCAAACTTGAGAGAAGAAGATATATTAATCAGGATATTGCTGGAAAAGAAAGGAAAATGCACTCTCTCCAGAAAGAGGAGCTGAGGCAGCCACAAACATGCGTTATTTGGCTCAGTACAGGAGCAACTGAAATTATATGGCCCAGACTACGGAAGAAATCTGACTGGATGATCTTAACAATGTCTTTGAATATTTAATTGAAGACAGAGTTCAGCCCAGAATGCATTTGAAGAACACTAATAAACATCTGTTATATTGTAATAATGGAGTTAGATGATAGAGAAAATATCGCAATTCTGTATTTCTTAAACCTAAAAAGCGGCATTAGAAATTCGACAGTTTCTTCAGTGCTACTCTATTGGCAGCAAAGTAGAGGTTTCTAGTGAAATGTTAAGAGCAATATGCACCTAATGACTGCTATGATTTTTCTATCATAGTTTCAAAAAAACCTGTACAAACCAAATAGTTTCAAAATTAATTATAACTTAAAATTTTGTTTTCCATGTAGCTGTTAGTGTATAAATGTGGAGGAAAAAATATTTTTAATTATAACGTGAAAAAATATCAGCTCTAAGTTAGAGAACACTGGAGGTAGCTATTAAATTTTGGGTTCACCGTGAAGTCGTTTTGTATTCTCCTTCCAGTACTTTCCAATTTGTAGTAGTTCTCTTCCGAGGATTCTTGGAAATTGTTACAGTTTCCTAACTAAATATTTATTACATGTTCTCATAATTTAGGTTTGTGGTAACTAGAGGATGCTCACAAATACCTTTCTGAATAAAATAAAAATATAAAAAGGGTTGGATTATGTGAAAAATATATAGAGGGCGGAAGGGAAGAAACGTGGCAAGAGAGAAGTTTTGTTAAAGTTCAAACAATAGTCTTTAAATTTGCATATTTTCACATAGTAAAAATCAGAAATCTGTGGGTTTTTCCTGTTGTTCATGAAGCTCCAATAATCCTCACAGGGAGACGCCAGCTTGTCTTCATGCTGTGCAACTTCTTTGAGAAGGTAATAACAAACCTAAACCTGACCAGGGAGTTTCAGTCCTGAATGGCCTCACTTTACACATGCATCTCGTGAGCTTTCTCTGGAGGATCTTCCTCTGAGGCTGTCTTGCCCTTTTGTCCAAGATCCTTTCCCCTCACAGTTTATTCCAGCTTGCTGTGCTGTGCTATGCCACCAGCACCTAAAGTCTCACCTAAATTCTGAGCGGCCGCACCTTGCACAAACGAATGTGACTTTCTAAGGTCTAGAATTAAAGCAAAGCTTATCCTTATTAACACATATGAAGTCAAGGCCCTTCAGAGAAATTGGGACTGGAGAATGGCTGCTTCTCAGGAGAATGTGTAGCTTTTTCACTGGCACTTTTAGGTCTTTTGAAACAGTAAGAAACATGCAATACACTCCATGAATATCCTGCATGTCCTTAGCCCTCAGCCTGCTGTCTGGCCTGATAGACACCTGTCCTCATGATGGGAAAAAGTCGTGGTTGTCCTCGTGGTGGGTGTAACTGTTGGACACAGTTCTGCACAGGGAGCTGGAAATCCCAGCTTCAGGCTCATAAAGGGTGCCTTCAGTGCCTGGCTTGTTTATGTATGCTCTATTTTGAATAAGAACAGGCTGATAAACATACTCATTACGTTCACAGCATCTTCTTTCTCGGAGTCTCTCCTCACTTTTTAAATTCAAATGAATAATCTTCACATTATAAATAACAAAGCAAGAAGCTGCTTCCACATGTCTTGACGTGAACCTCTTAGGAAACTGTAGCTTGGTTTACTGCTGTGTTGTGATGCCACCTCTTCACATCTCCGTGTCCTTTGACACTTGTTGGCTAAACTTGATTAGGTTTGAAAGCAGTGGAGCAGTATAAAATAAGTGTATTCCTGGAAGTTTTGTGAAAGTTGGTGTCAGGGCAAATATGTTCAAACTGATTTAAAAGCTGGGCAGATTGCAAGCTTTCACTGCCTTTTGGGCAGCAAGTGGCCAGCCAGTGGGCATCCTCTGTTTTCTAGATGTAGTCATGGCACATGCTCTTTTCTGCCCCCTGGGAATGCCCTTCAAGAGTCTGAGGGAGCTTGGATTGCCATAATGGAAGCCATCTATAAGCAAAGTGAAAAATGAATTCTTAAGGAAAAAGAAAAAGTTGCTCCATGTGCAAGGAAACTACATAAATTACAGTGTACATGCTGATGTGGTGCTGAATACAATGTATGCTAAAATATCTGCTATTTCTAGGAAAGCTGATATTCTACTATGTACTTCTAGTGTAATTGATAATGTCACTTTTTTACATACACAAGTTTTAATCAATGTAAATTTAAAATTTCTAGTTAAACTCCATTTTTCAATAACCTAATTTTCAATAGGGATTAAAAAGGAAGAGACTTACTATTGTAGTAAAATCTTTCTCCCTAAAGTGCCCCTAAGGAGTAAGATACTATCTTGTGAATAGGAAGCAGTTTTCTTCAGAATGTTTTCAGAGTAACAATTTTTAAAGAAAAATGATGTTTTCATTTTTGTGGTTTCATGCTATGTCTTCATGTTGCTTTGCATTTTAAAATCAGCTGTTTCATAAAATTACCAATGGAAAAAATAAACCCCGTATTCCTGCTTTTGCTGTCATGATAGAGGCCATGAAGGTTTTATTGGTTGACCTGGGAAGTCAGCAGGAAATATAGGGAAAGTAAAGAGAAAGTATCTCATTAATGCTGTTGCAGTAATGAGATGTGATTGAGCTATAAAGTTTACATGTGGATTTTCACAGAAGTACATGGGCCTGACTTTGTTTGAAACTGGATGCATTCTAGGTGTTCTCAGGGTATGTGTATTTAGTATGATTTCAACTTTCTGATGTTGAAGTAATTTGATGAGAGTGGAATTAAGCTAAAAATCCCTGGTTATGTATGTGATGAAATCTTTTCAAAAAGAAAATTCATTGGAAGGAAATTGTGGCTGTTATTGAGAAATAACATTTAACATTTGTGATCAATCCACATCTCCCAATCCATCTTGATTTTTAAGGAAGACCTTTCATTATCCTTTCATGTGTCGTATAAATAAATTTTGGGGACATGTGAAGCTCTCTTTTAGATGATCTTGACATTTTTTCCATTTTATCTGGAAAATTAAATTGAAAACTGAACCAATATATTGAAAAACAGATTTAATGCTAAAAATTAAAAGCTTGCATAGAGTGCAAAGGATAGGACTAAAGACAGACTACTTGAGGCTGTAAAATCAAGCAGTTTAAATTCTGGTAATTATTTGTGGTATGACATATGGAAGAGTCCTACTGAACTTGAGAGAAAAATAAAAAGTAATTAATTTTAAAAAGCCAAATTATAGATAAACATTCAAGGCTTATTATACTTTAGATACAGGACCATTTTGAGTCAACCTGTAATCATGACAAGATTTTTATGTGACCTGTTCTTTTCAAATTGAAATATAGGAAGTCAGTAATGCCATAATATAGCAAGAGATTTGTTGTGCAAAATGAGAAAAAGAAACAGCAGACTCCTTTTAATAAACCATACAGACTTGAGTATAAAATTGTATTTTATTAGTTCATGCCTAATTTTCTCATTCTTAATGTTAACTATGAGGACTTCAGAAGAGCAAATGTAGATACTTTATTTTCTGTGACCAGGGAAAAGATGGTTTCAGTGGAAGCTGGATTGGGCCAGCCGAAGTGTGCTGGCAGGTATTTTTTGCTCCGGGTTGGAAGTCTGTTACATAATACCAATTCCTGTGTTTGAACAGTCTCAGCAGTAATTTGTGTTCCTCACAGAGTTGTTCCTCATATAGAGTTACAGTAGTAACTTCAGATAATGTCACATACTGTGTAAATGCAACAAAATATTACTGTACAAGCAAAGGCTCATAAGCATAAGAACTGTGACAGTAGCAGCATTATACTCTTTGCTAATAGAAAAGATTGTGGGTTTGCAGATTTCCCCTAGAGCAGAAGCATTCTGAGTTTCCTGGGTTGTTATTATGCAGTATGATGCATTTTCCAGTCAGCTTTTTGATTAAAGATGTCAAGAAGTATATGTAGATATGTAGACTATTTTTGAAAGGTGAGTTGATTCCTATTTTCCTGATTATGGTAAGTCTACTGATTCTAAAATGTATCTGGAAAGGCCTGTAAAACCCAAATTAGCTGAAAGAGAATGGAAATAATGTTGATTTCTGGAGAAGGTCCTTCTCACCCCCCAGTTTGACGTGTAGTTCTTTAATATCTTAGAGTCATAAAATCATTTAGGTTGGAAAAGCCTCTGTTAAAATAAGTCTTTCATAAAGGTTATTCCTAGCATGAAATTATTTCCAGCAAAAAAACTTTCTGGCCAGCTGTCAGCACAAAATCTATTTCAGAATAAGTATTAGAGCTCTCCAAAATTTTCTGCGTTTTTCTCTGTCATCTATCTAATAGTTGCTTATAGTTAGTTGAGGGGTGCTATAAAAGCAGTTCTTTTCTCTTTAAATGATATCAAGTTCAGTTCACAAATTAGTGAAAATAGAATGTTTTTTGATAAATTGCTATTTGAAATAAACACAGTTAAACAGATTTATATGTTTTATAGTCTTGTAAGAAAAGAAACAGAACCACGTTCACATCCAAGATCCTAAAGCCTTTTTGCTGATGATCTGTAATGTTCAGTCTTCATGACTTTGCAGCCAATGTATTAGCTGGATCCTAAAGATCAGGAGCAAATTTGTCAAGGCAAAAGGTCTGCAGATTGTCTTCTTCTGGAGGAGGAGTTTCTGATTTGGCATTGATTGACCATACCTATAGCCTTGGTAATAGGATGCAATGCTCTGCTGCAGGAATTAATGTCTGGAATTTCTGAATGCAAAATCTGTATATGGAGAAATGTTCCTATGTGGTTTTTTTTCCTTTTTCTCCACTGTGTGAAGCATGTTGTTGATAGAATAGCAATCCTGCGTCTGTTTCTGGGAATTGTTAGGGCTAAACCACAGTGTGTGTGTTTAGGGCCAGGGTGTTGTACAGTAGCTTTTATGGGAGATCAATGAGGCTAAAAGCTATTCCTATGAGAAACATTATCTACTTTGCTGCTTATGCTGAGTATAAGACACCAGCTTGTTCTGACTGCAGCAGCACCAGTAAATGCTTTCTGGCTGTCTGCTGCTTGAACATCTGGTCTAACCTGTGAATTACAGTGCTTGGCCAAGCTCTGTGTTATCTGACCCCTGGGGCAGTCGTTCCCCGTGGGCCTCCCGAGGAAGATGATGTATTTCATGAGACATGGGGCAGTGGCAGTAGATCACTGCAGTAATGAGAAAAGGCAGGTCAGTGAGCAGTGCTTTTCCAGCTGCTCTGAAGCAACAGGAAATATCTGTGTGAAGCAGTCCATACACATTGACTGAAGCCATGAAAACTTAAATTGGAAGAAAAGAATTGGCAGTTATGCCATTGAAGCTACAATATGTTTCTTGTTCTACTAAATACTGTTATTGCTGTTAAATGTACATGGAGTGCCTGGTAACTGTATTCTGCTTATGGTCATTGGTGGGGGTTACTGATAGCCTGAAAGAAGAGAATTTTTTCTGAAAAATTCTGAATTATTTTATCAGAAAGCTGCTTTTGAAAGATTCAGAAGGCTTGGTGGCTTCTTCAGAAGGGTTTGAGATAACATAGGATATACCAATATCATAGGTAGAAGCCTCCTATATGACATCAACTAACCAATGACAGCTGAGATTTGACTATAAATTATTTGTGTTTGGAGTATGGGTAAAAATAAGAAAGAAATTCTATTGCACTCTGCTGATAAGGGAGAGAGAAAAAATACAGATATGCTGAGGTACACAGACAGGGGAGACTGAGACTTGCCTGGAGCTTCCTCCAGTAACCCAAAGGACCTCAAAAGCCTTTCACAGAGATGGGACCCACCATGCACAAAAGTACACTGGAAAGCTGGGGAAGAGACTTAATGTGCTGATGGTAACTGTACAGACAAAAAAGAGAATATTGATACCATGGCATTGATAGGAAGTGCAATGTGCTGGAAATCCAGCATTTCTGTTGTTCAGGCTTGTGTTCCAGGTCAAAGTTCTCGAGAGCCTGATTTCACTGTTATTTGGCATTAAACTTCTTTTGCACCTATTTTTTTCTACATAATTAAGTAGTTGGGTACGTATGTATGCTATAAATTAAGAAATCCTTCAAATCTGCGGGTGCCTGCATCTGTATCAGTGTGTGTATATCAGAGAATGTTTAATGGGTCTATAATTGAATCTAAGTAGTAAGAGACTTTTAAAAAATATTTCTTAGTGTTTCTATACTAATGGGATAAATGTCATATTTTAACTATTGCTCTGTATCAAATCTATTATGCACAGTATTCAATAATTCCCCAAATCTTGATTTACCCAATTGAAAGTGACCCTGGGCATAAATTCTAAGCAGAGGAAGGCTCTGATTCCTTGATCTTTGGCACTCTTTTGTTGAAACAGAACATGGTGTCTTAAATCAGCAGAATAATTTAGGAATGGTAGATACTGAAACAACTAATTTTTCTTTCCTGTAATCTGCATAGACTTCAAAATGCCTACAAAGCACAAAGTGCCAGTTCATATAATTTGTTGGCAAGGATAAAAAGAAGAAAGGAAATGATTTCCTAAGCGTGTGAATCAGCCCAGCTTTAACAGATATTTTTCTGTCATGTGCAGCCTGAGGGCTTATGCCTATCTGAGCTTTATTTGACAATTACCACTTGCCAGCATAATTAAATGATAATTTATAAATACTGAGAGAGCATTATGGGGAAGAGCAAATAGGTGCTTATCAGGACATTGAATAAACTTGATCTGCCTCACTGGCAATTTTCATCTCTTATCTAGGTTGTTAACTGGTGTCCTGGTTTTTTTTTTCCTCCCTGTTTTGTTTTGTTTAGGTTTGATAGCTGCTAGATTGATTGTATCTACCTGCCTATATGTCTTTTTTTTTAATATTCCTGGCATTATTTTTTTTCTCCTACTGCTTTTGCCATCAATATTTTGTAAAATAGCAAATAATAAAGTGCACGTTACGGGTATGTGTGCTGGTGTGAGAATGAAAAGAAAATCTGCACAACACATATTTTTTAGAGTTTTCATGATGTTCCTGATGTAAATCTCCTGCTGTTGTTTATTTATTTGTGTGTGTGTGATGATTTTTGAGTAAGAGGAAGACTCTAATATTGCGGCCTGTGGTGGATGATAGTCAGTCGTGGGAAAAGCTTCTCCATGACCCTTTTAGATAAAAATAATACTAAACAGGCATCACCAAAATTCTGTCACTCTCATGCTGGATGAAAAAAAAAAAACACACAAAGATTTCTAAAGGTTTGAGGTCTTTTGTGCCATCAGTGTTTCATTTTGAGGTCCATGAGCCATTATAAAGAGTGGTGCCATTTCACACAGAACTGTGTTGGAACAGGCGTAGAAACACAAATTGGTGCTGGGCAATCTAGATAAGGAAGTGCAAGAAAAATCCTCTATTTGAATGGAAACAAATCAGTTGAATGGCAAAAAATTGAATTTCCACGCCTTTTGAAAAGCATGTACAAGGAAGAGAAGGGGGTGGGGAAAGCAAGACATATTAGTGGGTCACCAGGAGATTGAGTTTTTGAACCATCATGAAATTAAATAATTTCAGGAACTTCTGATTGGAGTTACAGTCATTTGAGTGAACAATTAAGCCACCCTTGTACCAGAAAATGAAAAAATAAAGGGCTTCTCTGTTCAAGGTTGTCAATTTATTAAATTATTCAGCATTTACTGCTTATAAATAGTAATTATTTGCTTTTCCCCCTCCAGAGCTGAAAATTATCTTTCATATTCAAATATTTAAATACACTGTGTTATAGTTGGGGCACAAAAATTCCTAATGTCAGAAGAGATTTTTGTACAAGGAATAATTTGAAAGTGGGGGATTAGTTTCCACCTTTTGAAACACAGTGCTTTCTGTAATCTTCAAACATTATTTAGGATAATGGAAGCCATCATCCTGGTTCTCAAATGTTAGCACTTCCATTAGAATTTGCTGCTACCTCTTATTTTTTTATATTAAAATACAAGGCTTAAAAGGTATTATCTTACTAAAGGAGGGCAATTGTAGAGATGATTTGATTGAATAAAGGAAAAAGCTGTACAGGCCTTTTAAGATCAAGGATGTATTGATGGAAAGCTATCATTAGAGACAATTAATGTTCTCCAAGGGAAGAAATTGATTATGGACAGAGATGGACCCTAAGGAGCAGATATGTCTTAATGCTCCAGGGCCTTAAGGATTATACATTCCATTCACAGCATCTGTATTTTAACCCTTTATAAGGGCTGGACGAGGAGCCAACACTTAAAAAAACTCCCTAAGTTTAATAGGGTGAGTCTAGGTGTTTGGTGCCTGGCTGACAGAGGCTATTCCTTTGAGATTTTGTTTTTCAGGTATAATTTTGCCTAATAAAGTGTCAGACTTCATATATGCAGTATGTAGGTTTGGATCATTTTTAGCTGGAGGAACACAGTCCTGGTGTAGAAGGAAACTAGGCATAAAGTAAAAATTTTCAGCATTACAGTGCTATGGAAAATGTATTCTATGACTGAGAAGACTTCTTGCTGTCTGAAGGTCACTCTCAACAAGACATTTTTTGTTAATTCTTTAAAAAAGTTTGTTTAAATTATATTCCAGTATGGACTTGAGTTATAGTTTTAAGTCTGAATTCAGATACTAAATACTGCCATTGTGAGTCTGAGGAGAAATACTGACAAAGCAGCCCCGGAACTGTTGCTCTGAGTTCCAGAGCCAATTCACAGATGGGCTGTTTTATCATGTTGGATTTCTTTGGCTTACTTCTCAATGAAGGCAAATATTTGGCATATTTGCTCACGTTTGTTTTTTAACTGGCTAAAATAGGAATGCCTAGAACTGAGCAGCACAATATTTTCCCAGCACCTTTGAAAGCTCAGCCCAATTGCAGCATATTGCAGCAGTGCTGTGCCAAAATGATTCCTGCCACATCATCTCTTTACCAGAGCTGGGGGCATCTGTGCCTTCCCTTCCTGGGGCAGGCAGATTCCTGCCTGTGCTGTGCCACACTCCAGCAGACCTGTGGGGAGAGGAAGGTTTCAGTGGTTTGGTTTGTCTTCAGTGCTGCAAACTCATTGGCCTTCAGATTTTTTTTTTGTTGTTGTTGTTATCCTCAAGTAAGGAAGTCTAATCTTATCATAAGGTTGAAATTTTGCAGAGAAAGCAAGGAAATGCATTTTACATCTCAATGTTTCCAACTTGATTAGAACTAAAGTAGTGTGGCTAAAACCTACTGCATCATATTTGTAACACAGGCTGAGAAATTGTTTTTTCTATAGCTTTGATTTTTTTTATAATATATTTTGGTGTGTAATACTTTGATTGCTCATAAAATAGTATTACTTGCTTTTAATATGCTCCATCACATCTTTTTTGATATGCAGTTAATCTGACTTATTTTTAGAGAGATTTCTAATTGATTTTATGATATAACTTTATTTTAGCTGACCGAAGTAATTCTGGCATATTGTATTGGATATTTATATTTAAAAAGTGACTTGATAGATCATACTGAAATACACCTTTTTCCTCTGAAAAAATATGTGTAATTTGTTAGTGTGCTACCCTGAGGAGCAGTGTATAGGTTTCAATGAATAATGGTGTAATACCTTAAACAGCCAAAAATAATATTATAATTAATAGGGCAAGTCCTACTTTTATTCAAACAAATAGGTGGGTCCTATTGTATGACAGAATATATAGGAAGCACTCCTTTGTAGACAAAGTACAACATGCTTGGCAGGACTAAGGAGATTAAAATAAGAGACAGAAATAAACAAAAAGAGAGTTTGGAAATACAAGTGAGGAGACACATGGGAGAAAGGGTGATTCCAGAGGGAATCAATGTTTATTCTACATGCTGATGCTTTCAAAAATTGTTTGATATCCTATTTAAATAACTACTATTTGGAAGATAGAATCCTTTCCCTCCCCCTTCCACCCTCATGCTTCTCTTTCTATGCATCATTAGGGAAATACCCAAATCACGAGACAGAATGAGGATGTAAGTGAGTGTTAAATACATTGGGCAGAATCAGCTTTCACCTGGTTTGTTTTTTGTTTTTTCTTTCCCAAGCTGTGAGCCCTCTTTAATTACAAGGTTAAAAAAAAAAATCCCACACATTTAAGACTGGTAACATATGTTGTTGTCAGCATGCATTTCACACCTGCAGAAATGAACATGGAAAATGTGACAGCCCATAGGTAGAACACCCACTGCGCTGGCTGGGGGGACTGTCAACAAATTTTACTTTGTTAATTTTTTCTTATTTTCAAAAAAAAATCCAAGGAAAAGAGCTTAATAGTTTAGTTCTGAGCACCATAGGAGGATGTAATGGGGAAGAGGCAGTAACCTTTTTGCATGAAAGCCTTTGCCCACACTAATATGACTGAAAAACATTGCCTTTTTAATTACAAATTAAAATCACAAGGCCAAATCCTGCAATCATTTATTAGTAAATTTTTTAGGAGTGTTGCCACTGTGGCCCTGCTTATGTTCCTGTTTCCTTCTGCATATCTTTCCTCTTTCAAACCTCTTTTCCTCTTTGTTTCTATTTCTCATTTTAATCTTCTTGCACAATCCAAGCACATTATCGAGATTACACAGTGAGGAGGCAGGCACTGGGGTGAAGCTTTGTGGGATCAGGTCCCTGGTGATTATGATCCTATTGCTTCTCCAGAGAAGTGCAGCTCCTGCAAGGGGCACGGATGTTTTCCTGTGTGGATTTGCCAGCAGGTGTTGCTGTGTAACTTGTCACCCACCCTGCTCAGATGGTGAAAGCTTGTTCTTCCAAGCTATGATACCAGCTGTCCTGTAACCTCCTGGACTATTCTTCTAATAAAGTCCCTAAATATAAACTATAGATGCACCATATGTTGGAGAAAAAAATATAGGCTTGTTTGAACTTGAATTTTTAATTTATCCACAGAATGGTGATATCTTTATTCAGGCTAAAATTGAACATGATTTTGCTGAAAGGGAAGTAATAAAAAGAATTGTTGAAATAATGTTGGACAGTTTTAATGATATTTCTACTGATATTTCTATTGGTTTTATATGTATTACAGCAATGTTCAGAGATTCTGGTCTCTCCACTGATTTGATGTCCTTTCTATCAGTTTCTGTCTGGATAGGGAATGAGGATCTCCAGTCCAAAGGCTGGCAGTTAATGTAATCTTGCACCAAGTCAAATGGACACACCTTTTCTTAGAAGTACTGGAGTGAAATTCATGGCATCAAAAAATTCTCTTTGAAAATACCTTCAATTGCACAATTCCTGTGCAAATAGCTGTGTAACCTGTGGGATCTACCTAAGCTTTGTGTCAGTGGGACCATTGGTCCAAACGGCACGGCTTGCTCAGCCTTCCTGCCTGGTCTCTGCCTGGACTGCCAAAAAGGAATTCACTTGTGTTCACTGGTCATTTTTGGTGGATATTTGTCTGCTAGACTGAGATTGCAAACATCAGCTCAGGTTGTTGAGCTATCACCATAATTTCTTGGATTTTA
The DNA here is from genome assembly GCA_013397155.1 of Irena cyanogastra. Lineage (NCBI taxonomy): Eukaryota > Metazoa > Chordata > Aves > Passeriformes > Irenidae > Irena > Irena cyanogastra. Next base: position 1,295,046 of record VWZV01017135.1, on the reverse strand, counting down.
GTTTTAGTGTTTGGTCAGTTAGTATTTAAAAATAAACCAAACAAACTGTACTGTTTCTGTGACTCCGCACAGGGGTTTTCTGCCAGTACCTGTTTTGGTAATGTTTGGTTTTGACTTGCTAAAATGTCTTGCACTCATGTTCGCACAGACATGGGAAAAATATATAGTTATTATTTATAGTTAGATAGAGGCAAATAGAAACCTTTTCCTCCTTTGTGTAGGAGGTGGAGTCAGAGCCTGCAGGTGTTTCCTGGATATGGTCCTTTTCAAGAGAGCCAAGGGTTTCCCTGTCCACTTCACAGTGTTTTCCCTGGACTTTGGTGCTAGGACACCTCGGTCCTAATGGATATCTGAGTCCTACTGACTCTTGAGACTCAGTCTGGTACTTGCTGTGTTTCTGAAAGATCTTGGAAGCAGCTGGAGCCTCCTCAGAGTCTCACATGAAGGAAGTTCTGAGCTGTGTCACACAGCTGTGTGGTGCCTGGCCTGAGCTTGTACTTGGCACAAGGAAGGTGGTGCTGTGACCTCTAGGAGGGAAGCTGACATGCCAGCAGCTGGTGGGAATGCGCTGTCCCTGATACAAACCCAGCCAGACAGGAGTGAGGAAGCCTTTGGTGTTTAATTTGATAAGTGGTCCAACTGTTCTGTGCAAGCTCTAGGTGAGGGACAGAATTGAGATTTTGTCAGCTTTTCTCTTTCTCAGACCAGTTCTTCATCTTTAATTCCAAGTGCATATTCTTCTTAAAGAAGTTAATTACTTTGGAGAATGACCTCCAGCTGGAGAGATAAATTGGAGACTTTTTTTTTTCCTATGTTACTAGTATATATTGTAGTGTAATGTACAAAATTCAGGACAAAAGAGCAGCTTTGGCAACTCTGATGCTCCAGGGTTCTTCTAGGAGAAAAGCAGAGACTTGAAAATTTTAATTAAACTTACAGTGCTGAAAAAACACTGCAGTAGAGAATCCATAAATGCTGTGTGTTGTTTATTGGTGTTGAGCTAAGTAAGTTAATATTTTGGGTAATACAAAGCTAATGTATAGGGCATTAGTTTAAAGAGAAACTCAAGCAAGTTTGTAGAAGCTTTTTGCTGTGATGTTAACTGTGACTCCAGTCTGACTCATACCTATTCAGGAAGTGCAGAAAATGTTACTAATGAATATGGAATACTTAAGGTCATATTTCATATATTCAAAATAGTCTGTGAGTGCACAGAGTGCAGAGTGTTTTGCTACCACGGAAGTAAACAGGCTGGCTGAAGCTGCCTGAGGGATGGCAGCACTCCCCAAGCCAGCGGTGTGACAGCTTAAACTCTATAAAAAACAAAAATATATTTAGAAGTCCACCACAAGCAGTGGAAAATGTAACAAACTGAAACCTGTCACTGCCCTTGGGAGCAGCTGTGGGCTGTGGAGCTACAACACAGAGGAACCAGGGCCTGTGTTTGGGAGAGGCTCGTGCGCCCTCACCCCAGGAAAGGCGCGATTGGCGCCTGGGAGCGAGGTCAGGCCGGGCTTTGCTGGGCTCCCAGAGGGGCTATCAGTGTAACGAGGATCTGTTTGCAAGAATCGGTGGCAGCGCTGACAGAATGTTCCAAACCATCTGCTCGAGGGGACGGCGTTAACTCTATCAAATCCTCGTGTTTTGAGAACGCTGATCTCCGGGCCCAGGAGGATTGGTGATAGGGAGTTCTTGCCAGGCCTGCATTAGGCTGCCTTCATCTCATCACCAAATACACTAATGCCCCCTAGACAGGATGCTAAATATGTGTGAAATTAGAGAAGCAGAATTAGGAATGGAGGAATAAAACACAGGAATTTACCTACTTTCTGTTGGTGGGTTTTTTTAGTTAAAATATAGATGTTTTCTTCATCGTGCAAACATAATTTTGAAAAAATTGATCATCATTCACTACAGAAAAAAAGAGAACACTGTGTTTTACCTCTCCTGATGAAGTGACTGAAATATACATACAGGCCTTTTAGTAACCCTGTTGCATCTCTGAGCTTAGAGGAAGTTACTGGGTTTGGGAAAACTGCCTCATTTTTAGCAAATACTGAGCTGGTTAGCAGCTTTACACAGAATATGCTAATAGTTTTAACAGCATGTTAAGGAAGAGCTGATATTTTGCCCTGAGTGTTAAGGGCACAGAACATTACCTTGAAAATGAAAGAAATTAATCAGTGCAAGGTTTCAGGAGATATGCAAAGTATTTTAATCATTATAGAGAAGGGATCTTGCGTACAGTGTTACTCCCAAGGATTAGGGTTAGACTAGTGATACTAACGTGCCTTGACTTCTTGTGTTGCCAGTGAGGAGGGGGTGAGAGGCTCCTCCAGGACATCTCTAGAAGAGCATAACTTCTGCCTTTGCCCACAGCAAGTGTGTGTAGGAGATCAGCCTTTGTGAATGCTTTCCTCCTCCTCTGCCTGAGTCATCCCCCTGACATCTCTTGAAGTATTCCTGTCATCTTCATAGTATTGGGAGACACAGACTGTGTTTGGTTTACATGGCAAGCATGGGAAGGGGGTGCAGCCCCTGGGCGCAGAGGTCAGGAGCTGCTCCCCCACCCCAGCTGACTTGAAAATGGACTCATGGCAGGTCAGAGTCCATCTGGGATACTGGGGGTGCCTCTGTGAAAACACACGTACGTACAGGTAACAAACTGCCTGATAGCTGAGAGAGGAGGCCCAGACAGCTGAGATAAACCCACCTATGTAACATACTTCTGAACTTACTGGATCAGAATATGGTCCTGCCCCACACAGTCCAGCATCGTGTGCCAGCTGGCACTCAGCAGCATACAGGTAAAGACTGTATCACATAGGTGTGAGGTATATGTGACTTTTTCCATGATATTCACCTTTGAATGACAAGGAGTTCAGGCACTGTATCCGGACTGTTGTATATAATAGCAAACACCTCTCAGGATTGCATCAAGTCACTTTTCCCTTTTGCAAATCAGATCTTGTTTGAGGAGATCAGTTGTATGGTTTGATTAGTTAGACTGATAACATAAGTTCTTTGTGTGTTTACAAGCTGCTGCCTGATATTTTCATACAAAGCGGATTTGATTTTTGTGTTCTGAGAAATGATGACTAACAGAACCCTCCTCCCTGAGACTTGTGACCATACTGGTCTCAGTGAGGCCACGATGTTCCAGACAGAAGCTGCTTTAAATGTTGGTTCATCTGTGTTGCTGTTCTCCATGCTGCCAATCCATATCCCCTGTGAAGGGTGGTCAAGACGTGGGTACATATTAGTTTCATGTGGTAGCAGAATTATATTCTTTCATGTTCATTTGCTAGTGATTACTGATATTATTTGCCTTTTTACTGGTAGTTGAGCTCTGCATTGAAAACCAGAGTACAATTCAGTAATTTCATGTTTCAGTTTCTTTGGAGCTCTTGGTTGAACTGTGTCGTTCTAGAAACTTGTTACACTTCAGCAGTTTCTTCAAAAATTCCTTCTTCCAATACTATTTCTGGCTTTAAGCAGGAAAGCAGCTAATACTGGGGTTGGTATTGACTTATCAGACATGTCTTCCAGAGGCAGTAGTTCCTCGTTTTTATAGGATCTGATTACTGGAAAACAGTGTTCTCATTTTTGTTTTTTTTTTCTGAGAATGTAACAGTTTCATTCATAGGGTTCTCCACTAGTGATAGAAGTAGAAATTTGAAATGGCTAATGGTTTAAGTTCTGAAAATATTTTGGAGAATTTAAAAATTATTTTAGCTTCATTTTTCTTAATTTTCTAAGATTTTGCCTTAAGTTATGGCTCTATGGCAGCTGCAGAATTTCAGGTTTGAAGGTTAACAGCCCAAGTACCAGTAAATGTCCAAATTCACGTAGTGATGATGTGAGGGAGAAGCTTTACAAATTTTTTTCAAATGCTCATTGGGTGCCACAATGCCTTTATAGTTATTTGGCAACTTGAAAGCTATTTTAGCAACTCTGAGCACTGTGGGATATTTCAGAGTTCCGTACGCACACACACAAAAAGAGCAACATGTAAAATGAGTCAATAACTAAAATTTTCTCCTTGGCCCCACTGTAGGTAAATTTAGGTTCCTTTGGGGTTTAAGTCTCTGAGACTTGTGAGTTGCGTTTGTTATCATGACCTGGTACAGACCTAAGAAAGTATTGCTGTTCTTTTTTTCCTGTTCCTGTGAGAATGGCTAATCTAAAATGTTCTGTCATTACTGGAGGACATGGGGTGTATGTACCAGGTCTTTTATCTTCTTAGAGACAGGGATAGGGGAGGTGCTGACACCTAGGAAAAAAAAAAAGGTGAACTTGTGGGTTGTACTATCTGAATTCAGTGATACTGATGTGCTAAATGCTAAACATCTCTTGTGGTGTGCAAATTGTCATTCCAGCATGTTGCGATCAAGTATGTCAGAATAAGACTTGTTATTATCTTTGAACATGTTTTTTTCTCCTGATCTGAAAAAAAAAAAAAAAACCAATAGTGACAAGTAGGAAATTCAATGTCATTTATTTTGTTGGGGTTTTTTATTTGGGAGAAGACATTAAAAGGGAAGGAGATTTGTGTATTTTAGTGAGGGAAGTGCTTGAGGGTTTTTGCTTGTCCTTTTAGCCCACCTCCTCTCCTGCCCTTGGTCACTGAATGCAGGCCTTTGGCGCTCATTTTTTCAGCTGCTTCAGTGAGCACACACATGGTGTTTCATCTCCTGTGGCTGCTTCACTGAGTTCCCTCAGTGTAGCTCTCGTGTGAATCTTCCATCCTGCTCTACCCACCCCTTCAGCTCACTAATGTACAGAGGAGGGGATCCTTGCAGTTATCTATGGCACTTCTTCAGTGAAATATTTAATATTTGGACTTGTTAGTTATTATTTCATTTTGCTTTTATATTAAAGGTAAATGTGGGTGTTTTTCTACTGTCCAGTTGAGCATCCTACCCATTCAACTTAAATTGCACTCTTGCCTCACGTCTGTGAGAAAATTAGGAAAACTTAAAACTAGAAATACTTAGACTGGGGGCTATCTTTTCAAAAATGTTTTTATGGAAATACATACAATGAAAAGAGCAATTACCTGCACAGCATTTCAAGTAACTACTATTACAGATGTAGACAGTACTTGAAAGAATTCTTGTAGTAAATGGTGTTCTGAAATTTAAGTAATCATCTTTTGCTGATTTGTTTTTCAATATTAAATGTTGTCTGCTATAGTAAAATGCATACTAATTAACAGTTCTGATTACATATTAGTGAATACTTAAATTATTTTTCAGTGAAAAGTAATGATCTTTGACCTTATTTCTATGTTTTTCATGTCAGCAAATAAGTTTTCCTTGCCCAATTTCTTGAAAAAATATGGAATTTAATTTTTTTAAAAATTATATGTCTAGATGAAAGCTCATTAGATGTTCACATTGAAAACTCCTATGTGGAGGGAACAAGGACATACTGACCATCAAAATTGCATATTTTTCAAATTTTAGACATAGAAAACAGAATAAAAGTTTCTCTATGAAAAATTATGTTGTAGCAGAGTAAGCAGTCATCAAAACACTACAGGAATTGATCACTTGGCTTTGTTTTTTATCATGATACAAATGTAGTGGTTTTTATCTGACTAAAATATCTTTGAAGAAGTTATTCACTGAAGTTGTGCATTAAAAATACTGTCTTAGTTAACTCATAAAATTATGTGTACTTTGTATTTTAATGATGTGAAATGTTAAACTTGAGGCCCCTTTTGCTTTGTCATCTTAATTTCTGTAGTTTGTCAAACTTGTGGTGAAAATATGCAAATAATTTTACTGTATAGAGATCCTGCTTTCATATCCCATTCCATTTGAGATTTCTAAATTCTCATTTGTTTTACAATGCTGTTTGTGAAAAGGATTCCACAAATCCAAAATTCTCCCCTAGGTTTTAGGGCCTTAAGTTAAACCTTAAATACCCACCAGATTTGCCAAGATAAATGTTGATGTCCCTTGTGAAATGTGTTGAATTTAGTTCTGATTCTGTTGATAATTGGATATTGGGCAAAACCGTGGTGGAAACAGAGAACCAAAATGATTAATAGCACAAGTCCCTCAGGGTTTGTATAAAATTGGTCACAGTAAAAATTGTCAATCTTTCGAAGTATGTTAAAGTTTTAAGTACTCTAGAACTGTTGTGTGATGGCTTCCTATTTGTAAGTTATTTTTTAAGACTTATTTATATTTTCAGTGCAAGGAGATCTGTATTTTCTTGGGAGAATTTTTAGATAGGTGTAAATTCTTTGAATTAGTTGCAACGATGATTTTGAGAAGCAGATTATTTATAGAGCCAACACATCGACACACTATCAACCATTTTAAAAAAAAGACTAATAAGGTTAATTGTCATATGAACCCTCCTCTGTAGTCTGAAATCTGTAGGCTTTGATTGTTTCTCTGGGGGAAACTCTGCCCAGATGGCATTTTCCTCAAGGCCCTGACCCACAAGAGGCCTGTGGAGATGGAGAACAAGGTGCATCTCCACAGACTAATTAATTTACTATTATAGCACCTGTTCCAGAATAGATAGGGCTGGAAAGGAAAACAGTCCCTGGGCACAGTGGTAGGCTCACTGGTAAATGGATTTGAGCTGATTATATTAAGCTGATGCTTTGATCATCTAAAGGCGTTAAAATGGAAATATGTTTTTGCTGGCTGTTGGCCTCCATGTGAGTGCAGTTGTATTGTAAGTGAGCAGTAAGGAAAAAGCTGGTTTGGACTCAAACAAATATATTTTAAAATAAGTGCACTCCCCCACCTCTCAAATTCAGGAATATTAACACACAGAAGCATTTTAAGCATTTCCTTAGATATTTCAGTATTTCTTCATATTCCAAGTCATTGGTGTGAAACCCTGGAAGCCCACCCATTTTCTGTCATCCATAGTGTGTCAGTACATATTCTTACCCCTGACTAAAACATGTTTGGGGTCTTCAAGGAGTTGAATTATGTTTGTGGGAAATAGAAGTAGCCTCCTCAGTAAAATCTTGGCAAACTGTGCAATTGAATTTTGATCAAATGGTAACAGGCAATGGCAAATCCTTGTGTACACATTTCTGGGTAGTAAGTAGATTTACAATGTGTTAATCTGTACTCACTTTCACTTTATTGCCATTTGGATTCCCAGAAGGATTAGCTGTAATTTTATTGGCCCTATGAGGCTATATTGCCATTTCCCTTTTCAAATCAACTCACTGATTTTTTTTTTTTTCATTTTATTTATTTAACAAGCATGGATCCTCTAAGCTGTAGGGTAAAATTAATTGACCCTTCCCATTATAAGGTTAAAAGTGTGTGTAATTAAGGTTCTGTTAAATAATACATTCTTTGAAGCAGCAGCAAGCTGCATCAAAACTAAACATCATCTATAGTATGAATGCACAAGGCAAAAGCCCTTCCAAATTCTAGAAATATTTCCAAATGCACACATTCTTTTCAAAAACAAATTTACAAGAAGATTGTATAGTCAGTACATTTATCTATGGTATCATAAAAGTAACATTTTCAAGCAATCCAATGGCTAAGGAGCAGTATGTAAACAGGATTCTAGAATCTTGTGTGATTTCTTTTAACAGCAACATGGCAGTCCAATCCCTCATGGAGCAATAAAATTCAGTGCAGCTTTTGATGTGTAGCTTCTTTAAGAGAAGTTGTCTCCTCAGACAGTTGACATTGTTTGTAACAAATGGCAGAAAGAAAGTGGAGAATTGCAATACAGTAGATTCATTTAGAACGAAGGATAGTTTACAGTGAGATTTTTATCAAGCAAGATTGAAGCTATTTCCCATATGGTTTCATTTTGCAATACTTTTTTTGCACCTTTGAGCATCAAGGTACTGCAAGAGAGAAAAATATAGTAACTTCAAATAGGAATATAAAAACACCTAATTGCTGTGCAAAGAAATCATCTGTTAAATTGAAGATTGATTTCTGAGTTAAAAGTGCTCCCAGAGATCAACAAATTTGCTTCCCTTACCTTTTGATGTGATTCTCTACAGATGGAACCCTAGCAAATGCATGGATTTGTAAGTTCATAACTTTTAACTAACCTAAAACCTCCCTAAAACCTTGTTCCATTCTTTTTTCCTTCCCCGCTTCCTAGATTTTTAAATATTCTTTTAAAATACATTTCATTTCCTCAGAAAAAGAGTAGTGTGTCTCTTCTCCATCTCTTTCACCAGATACTCTGAAAAAGAGGGAGGTTGATCCATACTTACTTTCTCTTTGCTGCAGAAGGCTTCCAAGCCCTGTTCCATTTCAGTTTTTGGCATGTGGTTTCTGCTGTTGGCTGTTGCCTCATTTCTTCTTTTTGCTGATCAGCAGAGTCTTCTGAGCAGCTCCTCAATGGGCAGAGGAAAGGAATGTCCCTGTCCCTGTAAAACATTTGTACTATTCTTTTGGGCTCCCAAAAATAGCAGGCGATTAAGCTGCTTTTTTAAAACCCTGGAGTAGGCTCTTGAGATCATCAATCATCCAAAGAAATATGGAGGTTTTATCAGATCATGAAGCTTGGAACAAGCCACTTGAGAGACTGCCAGAACATTAAACCATAGAAAACTAGAAATAGACATAAACTCCAGACTAGAGGCTTTCCTCTGTTATGATGAATATTATTTACAGAAAAATTGAACTTTCTCGTTGTGCAAAGAGAAGGAATTTTTTAATCTGAAGTCTGCACAGCCACAAGTATACCTAGAAGAAACAGTTTAGGAAAGGGAAAACAAAATGAGAAGAGTGCCCAAGGCAGAAAAGACTTGGCAAATAAAGAAACACCTGGTGAATGCAAGGCATCTGTTTGTAGGCTGGTTTTTCCAAGCCACTTATTAACTGCGACCGTTGTGAAATCACTGGGTATTAGTTAGGTTGTTAGTGCTCTTTTTTTCTTTTTTAAATTCTACTTCTGCCATTTGATTAAAACAAGTGACAGGTGACTGAGAGCAGAGCACTTGTTTATGAAGATTTCCAGTGGATTGTTTTAAAGGTGCTGAAGCAAAATGTCAGTTAAATTTACTCACAACTTTGTGATGTTCACAGCTTTTTGTTCCATTATGTATGAAGCAAGAAAGTACTTTCAAAACCATCCTATAATATTCATAAATAGCATTTTCCATTTCATATGTTGTGATGCAGCCTTAGTACAGATGAAGCAATTTTTCTGAAAATGGTGAGAATCTAGGAAGCTGGGCAGGTGGAAGATATTCATTGATCAGGATTTTTTAAAGAAACCTGGCTGTTGTTTTAGTTACATGTGCACTGAGCAAGAATAACACAGGGGAACAGCATCTGTAGCCACTGCATCTCTCCACCAGTAAACTTAGTGCCTGTTTGTTTCCTAAAGTGGGTGACTCTCAGTCATGTCAGCCATAAGTAGAAATGGAAATATTTTAACTTTCATATTGATCAATATAAGACTTAGTTATTTTCTGAAGAGTACAAGGCCAAGCTCTTCTAATCACAATATTTAAAATTACAGTGGTTGTTTCAGATTGATATTTGGAAGGCTGTTTGTAGCTTCCTATCAACATAAATGTACTTATTAGCAAACTCTATTAAAAATGGGTTGCTATTCATCCATTCTATCGCACCCATCATTTAAAATACTTGCCAGCATTGTTGGTTTTTCTCTTGTACCAGATGAATGGTAAAAGGTACTGTAACTGGTGTTACTCTGGTTTGATGTTTATCACAAAGTTACCATAATTTCTGCTGATTCAAACCGTGCTTAAACTTTTTTAAAAGCAGGAATTTTATTGTTTTATTTTATTTTTTTTTTAAATGTGAACTTGATGATGTAGAAGGGCCAGCTTATTTGAAGACTGTGATTTGTGGTGGCATGGCAATGCCACGGCAGTGCCACAGCAAAGGCAGTGGGAGTTTCCAGCCCAACAACTTCAATATAAGGAAAAGATCCATCTATGGTCTAAAGTTCAGTTTGCTGGCTGGCAATGTGGGTTGCTACCAAGTGAGAAAAAAACCCAAAATTTACCCATAATAGCTTTGGATGGCAGTGTGAACAGCTGAAATATCATGGGAAAGCTACTTAGAAATACATTTTTATCAGTATTAGAATGGAAGATAGGAGCTGGACAACAGGGGTGTAACACATCTGTCTGCACCAATGCAGGAAAACCAACCAGACTGTCCTGAGGAGTAGGTGAATATGGGAGAAGTTCCACACTCCTATTTATACTGATGGCACAGAAAGCAAACTGCATTATCTGGGTGTAGGTGTACACAGATATGCCACCTGTGAGATGCTACCACTAATAAGTTCAGTTGTTAAGCAGAAGTAAATTGTTGGCATCTCTCCAGTTCTGCTTCATGAGAATTGTGTAAAAGTTTATTTCATTCCCTGAAACAGAGAGAAGCAAGACAGTTGAGTTTTGTACAGTTCTGTTAATAACATGGTGAAACCTAAAATATCTTCTGAGGAGTATGAGCTATGGGAATTACATTAATCTCCTGAACTGGAGCTGCAGAGGCTTAGGAAGCTTAAATCAAGGGCATCCAAATTTTGCCCAACTGAGGGCTGTGTTGGCATCTTGTCTAGAGCTTGAGGGTTGAATCTCATTGATTATTGCCGACCTCCTCTTTAACACAGAGCTGCAGCTCATGCAGATAAGCTCAAAATTGGAGAGTAAAACATTCCTGGTACCTGCACCAGAGTTTGGGGGGAGGGGGGCTTATAATAATCTTCTTTTTTTCCCCCCTCAATAGAGTTCTTGTTCGCTGATTTCAGGACAAGCTAGTTTGAAATGTAAAATTCAAACTGGTTTCTTTCCATTTAGTGTGTCAACAGTAATAGTCTCTGTATACAAAAATGAGATGATCTGACCTAACCCATGTCTGTCATTTCACTTACTGAGCCCACTTCAGATTGTGGAGATCTGGTTCCTTGTGGTCAACTCTGACAATGCATAAAGTATCATATAACAAGTAACCAATAACAAATTAACAGAAAAAATTGCTTTCATTTTAGGCATTGCATACAGTAGGTTTCTTTTTTCCTTTCTTGGTGGCCACCTGTAACAGTATATACAAGTTCATCTTGCAGTTGCAGGATAGTGGTGCTCATATTGACATTTGCTCCAGAACTTCTGTATTGAACCTGAAAGTTCACAAAGAAGTGTTAATTTAAACAGAAGTGTTATTTTCTTCCTGGCTCTTTTCATGAGAAGGTTTTCCTGCTGTTCCACATTAATGTACTGAGGGCTGTAAAGCCACGCTTTGAACAATGTCCAAAGTGTTCCATATTCAAATAAGAACAGCTAGGGTAGCAGATTCAGACTCTAGGACGACAGGAAGAGAATGTCTGTTTCCCATCATATCAGATCGTCATATTCCCACCATCTCTACCATGAATTATAAAAAAACTTGCTAAGGTTAGGAGTGGTTTTCTTTCTATAAAGCTTTTAGAGCTTTTGGTAATTTGTTTGGTTTCATGCACGCGTTTCACTTGTGGTACCTATACCAGCGCACCCCATGTCTCAAATTACACCTGTTGATCACATTAGTAAATAATTGTTTTATTTAGAGCAGTAATTTGGATTTTTCAGGGTTCCAGGAACAATTTCACTGCATATTATTACAGCACATAGTCCGGTCAAATATTAAAACATGAGTATATGGATGTTTGGTGAATTTATCACTCTGCCTCTTGCATTTGTTATTAGTTATTTTCAGTGATAAACCTGAAGTGTTTTATCTTTTATGTGAAATGAAAAACATATTTACAATAAATATTACACTGAGGCTTAGAATCTAAATAGGTGGTTATTCATTGAAGTGTTCCCATGGACAATAACTTTTTATCTCTACAAGATTTGCCTCTTTCTTTTAGGTAGGTGTAAAGACAAGAAGGTGCGTATCAAACAGCCATGTGAGATAAAGGGATGATTTGAACGGAGGGGCTGGAAAACATGGATTTTATTTCAAATAGCAGAAAGTAGCTTTATGTGCAGGTGGATTGCAGAAGGGTTCCCTCTTCTCAAGCCCATCTGGGAAGTTAGTTTAGCTCTATTGATGTTTGAGACTCTTTCTTTCATCACAACCACATGCCAAGACAATAAGTAATTGAACTGCGTGTTTTGCCTTTTTAAAAAGGTGTAATCTCCTTCTGAAGTGTAGAGAGATGTTTTGCAGGATTTTTCTCATTTATCTCTCCCTGCACTGTGCAGGTGGGGTTTGGAGCCTAGGCTGCAGTATCTCTTTACCATCTCTTTGATGAACACCTGCTTCATGTACGAATGTGTATCTGCTGAGATACAAAATTGAAATAATTTTAACAGTATAAGAATAATTAGGAATCTTTTTTAAAGGTCCACCTGTTCAAAATACTGGTTTATTTCTACATCGCATAATGTAAGCAGAAGTTTAGCAATTATGATTTTGTAGGCATTGTTTTTCTGTATTTTAACCTAAAAATGAAATTATTTGTAATTACAAAGAAATCACAAGTTAGATTCAAATTTTTATATTCTCTGAAAGCTATTAGAGGAATATATACTGTCTTTTACAATGGGATGTCTTTTCCATTTTCAAAATTTAGAAGGTGAAAACAGATATGAGTGTAATTTTTTTCACTTTTTTGAGCTATAACCATTTAATTTACAAGCTCAACAAGCATCTCTTTCATAAATATTCCTCATAAAATAAGTGAATAGTATAGAGTTTTGGATTTGATAAACATAGCTATGCATGGTCTATCTTAGAAACAATAATTGAAACCTTCAAACATTAGATTTTAAATATGGATCATTCATTAATTAACCTATTGCTTAAAATGTAAATATTTTGATAATAAATTGATCAGAAATTCTAGTAACTTGCTTCTGATTTATTATATTGCTTATTAAAGATGATTTGAACAAGTCTTAAAAACTTAAATTTTAAATTTAAAAAATATTCACATATACATATAAAAATACACCATTAATTCTTAGGTCACCTTATTGTGGACTTGTTTCCTTTCATCAGTGGGAGACATTTTGAAATCTGGTTAAAGACTGTCGTGAGTGATTTATTAGCATCAAGATGGAGTGATTATTTACAATTACAACGTAGTTCTTAAAGACTTTTACCTGTTTATATGCCCTATTTTAACTTCAAAGTGAGAACTGAACTATATCTAAAGTAAAGAAGCAACAATTTTTCACCCCTTTTAAAATACACCAAGTAAACAAAATGTGATAAATGTAAGGAAGTGAGCAAATCTCAAATATTTAGATTTATTCTTACTGATACTGGTTCTAATTCATTGAGGCCATTGGAGAGCGACATTCACAGACAAGTGGGAGTAGTTGTTGATTCCTAAATAAATTCTATATCTTTCATATTTTAGTGAAATTATCTGACTCAGCTGAAGAGATTTCTCACTAATTTCTACTCCTATCTCAAATCCTTTCACTGCTATTGATCTCATATAACCCTTTATAGAAGGTTATTCCATTCTTTAGCAGAACAATGGAATAAAACTCACTCTTAACTCTAATGAACCCTGTAAATGATAGTTAATAATTTAGGGTTTGCAATTGCTTTTGTAGCACCTTGCTTTCATCTGCTTCAAGCTTGCAAAACTTCAACCATTTAAGAAATATTGCTCAACTGGTTTCTGGTGACGGCTAAAATGTTTTATGGTTTATTTGAAAGTTGATATAAAATCCTTATGGACATTTTTTAGAGGAAGGAAATAGATACAACATAGTTTTTGACTGTCTCCATATCAAGGGAAATACAATACCAAGAATTGATTTTGTTTCAGTTAAAAGGAGGAGCCTGAAGCACAGGCATGATCATCTGTAAATGGACACTTAGACTTAACTCAGGGAAATCATTTTTTTCCTTATTTAAGTCATAAAGATTAGTTGTTTTTGTATTCTAAGATTTTTGTAGAGCTTTGTTAGGGACTTTGCAGTTTAAAACAAATTTCTCCTCATGTGGAGCCCTAAACTCTTTCTTATTTTGGCACATATTTTTCATCCATGTGTCCTTCAGCTTCATCGCTAATTATTTTTTCCTAAAAATGTCTGGTTATGAAAAGTTGTTTATGTCAAATTAATGAGCCATACTTAAACTGACTGCAGTGTGAGTCACACCTGACACATCTGTCACTCAAGGTGCCAGAGCAAGCTGAGAGTTCCAGGAGCAGAGTGTATGTGTGCCAATGGCAAAGGCTACCAAGAGACTTGATGGATGTGGAGGCTGGAATAGGACCTTTACTGATGTAAAGTAAATTTATTGTCTCCATTGCCATACCTTGAACGTGTTCTAGTTGTTTACTGTGCCACAAGAGCATTAAAATAAAAAATATAGTACAGGCATTGTCCTGAAAGGCAAATACCAAACTGAGAGAGATGGGTTAGAATTGAAAAAAAGGCAACAGTTTCAGTGAAACTTAGATATTTCTGGCAATTTATCTATTTCACTGAGGTATTTGTTCATTTGAAAGTTTGAGGTATTTTAAAAATGCATATGAAAAATTGTTTTTTCATTTGAAATTACTGTATTATCTCTTAAATTTGATTGAACACAGTTTAGGAATCTCAAATTTGAAGCAAAATGTATGATATTCAAACAAATATTAACATTTCATTTTTCATAACAATGTAAAAATAGTGAAAAAACTGCATTTCCAGAAAGCTGGAAAACAAGTTATTTGTCCAACTCATGAAATGTGTATTGAAGACAGGATAAAAATTATTGAACTGCTGAAAAAAAATTTGGATACAATTAGTGTTCTACAGAAACATGGAGAAAAGCAAGAGAATTTTTTTAAAATATGACTGTGCTCTTTGATTCATGCTATTCTACATGTTCTAAGCTTTCATTTTAGAATGACTTTCTGGGGTTTCCCCGTGGCAGTGATACAGATGTCACAGTGCAGACAGACACCCTGTCATGTTGAATTTAGTCTTGCGGAAAGGTGTCTCCAGACAAACAATAACAGCAGCAGAAGTGGGACTGCCATGTTCCTACAGCACGTCCTCCACAATGAGCACTTCACAGTCTACTTGCAGCCATTTACAGTCAAACCTAATTAAACACAAGCACGTTTTTCTTTCTGCTAAAAGCAAACAACCCATGTATAATGGTTATATTGTTAACTTTAATAAAAAGCTACAAACTGTGAAGGATGAGATTCCAACAGCAAGGTTAAGTCAGTGATGTATGTACATAGTTTTGGATTCAGTGTATTGTTTAACAGTTCAGTTAGAAAACAGAAAAAAATGTTTGTTTTCTTGTTGTTTTTCTGCCATTTTTCTGCACCTTTCTCTATCAATTTCCGATTTTTATACTCAGGTGATGCAATGAATGATATGTTCTTTCCCTAGAAAACCCAACTTACTGGTTAAAACTGAGTATATGTGTGTACACGTGTGAGCCTATGTGAGTATAAGGAATTTAGTGGAAAGAAATTGATTGAACATTGAAACATTGATTTTTAATTTTTTTTTCTGAACATAGGAAGAAAAATTTTAGAAAACCTGGAAGTAATGCATAGCTTCAAACAACAGTTGAGGGGGCAATAGGAGGGGAGTTTTAAACACTTGCAGTTTAAAAATCTGTATGGTAAGGGCAGGATATAAACATGAAGCAAAATTGATCATTACTACTGAGGAGACTTTGATTTGGTGCTTATCAGTCACAGCCACATATTTGTTACTTGCATGAGGCTGCATGAAACAGATACTTGGAGGAAGATGAGTTTTTAACTGAACACAAGTCTCACTCTCCAGGGTTAAAATGCCAAGTGAATGCTGGTTATTTTTAGGGCCTTCCCTTCCATAATGTGTTCTATACTTTCTCTGTGCTTAGTTCTGCTCGTTAAGTAGCATCATGTATTCTGTTGGGTGTTCAGTCTAGGATGGATTTTGCTTCATTCTGTTTTTTTTCCAGACTGCTGAAAAGCAACTCATATATTGATGCATGGACAGATGCCAATTCAGGATTGTTTTAAGTGTAGGAGTATCTGTCTTTGCTGTGGTTCTATGTGAAGAATCCCTCACAATACTTTTCTTATTAAAGACTTATGAAAATCATTAAAATAAGGGAATATTTACATCTAACTGAAACATTTTCTTTCTTACTTCTAGACCACTTTAAATTTGGAGCAGGGATTGACTAGTGAAAGCAATTTTCCATTTAAGTGAGCCTTTATATGTATTTTGCTGTACACAATATCCCTTTTGTTTTTTTACACGGAGGCTGTGGAAATTCACTTTTTTTAACCTTTCTAAACCTTTGAATAGCATCACCATCCCATTTTTTACTAGTTCAAACATATAGCAGAATGTGCCAGCCCCCAATCATGTGTGTTATTCTAAGTGTACAAGTTAGTTATTCCTTTAAACAGCAAAATCGCTGCCTGTATTTTTCTTCCTTTTCTCTACCTCTGCCACCCTTATTGTCTCATCATCATACACACCTATAAAATAGACACTAATTTACCAAACCAAGTAATCTTCACTTTCTAACCCATGAGAAAAATGCAAGTCCCAGCTTCACTAACACGTTCTGTTGGGCTGTAGTCTGTCTAAATAGATATTTTTGGGACAGTGGTAAGAAGTGTCAGGGTGATCAGAAAGCTCACAATGGCTACTAAAAGCTAAAACTTCATCATCAGGAACCTGAAACCTGTTACAAGAATTATTAGTATTTTTATTACATCAGTGTCTGAAGCTCTAGCTATTAGTCCAGACCCTTTTTATTATAACAGACAAATAGAGAAGAAAAAGACAGACCCTGACCTGAAGAACTTATAGTCAAAGTAGAATCATGAACAGAGAGAGAATGAAGGTGTCAAAAGTCTTTCATTAGAGTGATTGAGAAAAATGATGCATTTGGGGAGGTGTCAAAGGGGAGGCATTAAGAGATATTAGAGATACCAGTTGGAGTTAGAAGAATGGTTTAAAGTAGGGAGAAAAAGGCAACCTTGAACTTATTTCTGAGAAAAGCTTTTATAGTAAACCTTTGAGTACTGTGAAATTCAGTGGACACCAAGTCTATGCAGTTGAACTAAGGACACTGTCTTTCAAAGGAGTCATATGCTCATTATTCTTTGCAGAGTTGTTTTTGAGAAGAACAAGGTTTCAAAGCAGGCAAAAATTTTCTGTTTTTTTCACTAACAACAACATCTGAATATATATCTATATATATGGAAGACCTCTATGCTTTCAGTTAGCTCAGATATTCTGTTTAGAATTTTATACACGCTATAGGTACCTCATGCAAATGCTAGGGAATCCTGAACTGGATTTTTAGTTTTTATATTGATTCATGGAAGACCCTCGTAGTGCGTTGTTTATAACCCTCTGGGTTTCAGTGCTTTTAATGGTACTGAAGAGGTGTTCAGGTGAAAAGGGATAGATTTTGTCAATGGACGATTGGAAGGAGCCTAATTGCTTTTTTGAGTTAGAAAATTCGCATCCATCAAGAAAACACATAAATCTTAAAAGGAAATCTACTTGCTCATAAACCTTTAGTAAGCTGTCATGTTGTCAATTATCACATGTTATCAAAGATGGTCATGTTGCCAGTTGTATAACAGTTTTGGAAATTGTCAGTGGCTTAATGACAGTACTTCAGGCATCTGTGTCTGCCATATGGGAGGTTGGAGGCACTTCCAGGAGGCTCTCCTAAACTTTTGTCTGCTTCTCCTGATTGTCTCAATATTCTCTTGCTGGCTCCCAGCCCTTACTTCACCTGGACCTCTTATGCTGTTGGTTTCTTACAGTGAACAAGGCTGTCACAGGAAATAATAGGAAAAAGATGCCTGAAAATAGGTTCTGATCACCAACAGGAGACAATAAATAAAATGTTCTAAGATAACAAAACATTTTGCCCAAATGCTTTTTACGGGTCTTGTATTATACATACCTTTGTAAAGTTGTATTTAATGGAGGGTTTGCTTCTTTACCTGCTTCCAACAGAAAAAAAAGGTAAGGAATATCAAAACCTAGTAATAAGTTTTCTTTTACCATTTTGTTGCTCAGTGGACCTTTGGCTGTCTTCCACATAAAGTCTTTTCTCTGGGGACTGAAAGAAGAAGTTGCAATTGGTTTCCTCTGTCTGGGTTCAAGCAACCTTGTTTTATGGGTCACAGATTTGTTAATTTCAGTGTGACAGGTCAAAAGGAACAAAGAGGTGTTCAGCCTGGGACTTCAGCCGGCTACCTGTTTTAAACTTAAAAACTATGTTAAGTACTCCAGTGTAAACTTTATTTCTGCATCTATTTAAAAAAGCCATGTAGGAAAGAGTGGGAAAAGCACAGATAGCTATTGTAAATTATAAATGGTATAGGACAATACCTGATTGATTTCTCCCTGACCTGCCTAAACAGAAAACTGGACTCTCACCAAAATGAAATATACTGCAGAAAATATCAAATTTCTAGAAAAATTGTTTAAAAGCTGTCAGTTATTTTCTTCTTTCAGTATTTCAATTTAAATTTCCTTTTTTTGTTCCCAGAAGGATGAGGAAAATAATTGTCTAGTCCTGCCTACACTTGCATGTTTTTTAATAGTGGGAAAAGATGGGCAGCAGAGAGAGGTAGAGTAGGACAGTAGTTCATGCTGTGAAGGACAATTAGGGAGGAACCTGTGCCAGATGCATAATCCGTAACTGGGTGAGGTGAAAGGCCAGGAGAAGATCTCCAGCAGAGAGGCCACCAGTGGTATGAGGGAGTCCAAAAGAAATCCTCCTTGCATTGAGATGGGTTGCATGGCTTGAGATAATCTGTCAGAAATCCATCACAGATGAAGATATGCCAAAGAAGTGACCTTAGTTAAAAGGAAAGAGGAAATGCAGAAAAACACCTTAAATATCATCCCCTTTCTGCAGTGGAATGAAGAGGGGAATTCCCAGCACCTGGCAGCTCCAGGCAACCGGGTCTGGAGTCTTTGATTTTGTAAGTCAGGAGAAAGTGAGAGTGGGCTCAGGCAGTCCAGTGCCTGCAAATGCACAGAGAATACAAGGTGGTGTGACAGACTGGTACTGATTTGATTCCACTGAATACCATCTTGTTTTGTGACCAAACCATCTGTTGCTTGGGCAATGATAATGAAAGATCTTGACTTAAAACTGAGTACTTACTAAACAAAATCTGGTGACTTGGCTCTGTATAAGGAGAAAAAAATGTAATAAAGCAGGGAATTAACTTGCTTTGTTTGATCTTATTTCTGATATAGTCATTGAAGTTTGTATTAAGTCTTAGCAGGATCAAAAAGCATTTTATAACTGAGGCTGTAAAAAAAAATCTCCAGCTATGAAAACTTGCTTGACTGAACAAGTTAAGATTATTCAGTATGTGAGTTCCGACTTGTAACATACTGACAGGTATCTTTATTACTGGAACAGGCTAAATGTTTTCTACGAGTTAGAAGTATGAAAACTACCCAGATTTATGGTAAATACTGTCAGAAAATAATTACACATCACATTGTGTGGTACAGTAGTTAAACTCTTCTGTTTGCTGGGATCACATTCCCAGTGATTTGAAAGATTAAATCTAGTTTTTAAAACTTTCTAGAATAAAATATGTGGAGCAAGCACTCATGCTTTGAGATTGCAGAATGATGTGTGAACTATTTATTCAGTTCCATTTTTTCCGAGTGCCCAGTAAAACTGTGAATTCTTCTTATTCTGATTATTTGAATATAGATAAGAGAAAACAGTCCAACCATGGGCTGTTTTGTCCTATCTATGTCTAACTTTTTCTTTCAAACCTCTGTTTCCTGAAAATAGTGGATTAAATTACAGAAGCTATGTCTAAACATCCCCATAGCTGAAAAGCAGACCTGGGACTACTCGAATTGTCACTGGGATTCCTCCTGGCTTTTTACACATTACACACCTTGGGTAGAGCACATGGTCCATGTGGAAGTGAACTTTCTGGAATCCCAGAATAATCTGGGCTGTTATACTACTGTGCTTGGAACAGTGCATCTCTGGGTGCTGCTGAGACTTAAATATTAACAATACTCATATTTTGCAGCCTGAGTAGCTTGAGCTCATCTTGAAGCATAAACTGAAGCAAGGTCAGAAAGATCCACAGATGTGGTTAGATATGGCAGATTTTGGTAAGAGTATTGTGGGAAACGATTCCAGTTTAAACAAAACAAAGAAAAAAAAATCCTGTAAAGCTAGAGAAATAATCATTAACTCCTTTGTGATACAGGATTTCTTTGGCTCAGAAGATACCTTCTATTTTCCCTGCCTTAGGTTTTCAAGAGGGCACAAATACACATGGTACTTGCTCTGCCACCTTAAACTTTGACTGAGGGAGGCAAGGGAAATGCTTAGAGCAGAGTCATGGGGAG
This sequence comes from Irena cyanogastra, assembly GCA_013397155.1. NCBI lineage: Eukaryota > Metazoa > Chordata > Aves > Passeriformes > Irenidae > Irena > Irena cyanogastra. The sequence continues at coordinate 1,274,717 of VWZV01017135.1, read as the reverse complement.
GGCAAGGTTTTAAATAAAAATTGCATTGCAACACAATGCGACTCTTCAGGAGTATGTATCCTGTACAATACAATCCCTGTCCCTGAAATCTTCAAGGTGACCTCCCACTTGTGCTGGAAAAAAGTCTTTGGGAGGGACCACCCGGATAGGAACTGGAGCTCTAAGTGTTGCCTTGTAGGTCTAGTAGAGTTCAGGAATGTCCCTGTTTAAATTGCTTTGTATTTTTTGTTTTAATTGTTCTCTCAGCTCTGAATGAAAAAATGAACAATAATAGAGCTGTGTGAGATTGAAATATATGAATCCATAATAATTTCCCTCGGCTTTCAAGAAAAGCTAAAGAGTAAATATCAAACCGCTCAGAATTAGCGATCTCTAAGTCTTCTGTCTCTTCTGACCCTTTTTAATTCTAGTCATACATCGTAGATGCCACATTGCTACAAAGCAGCATTTAAAGTGATCTGAGAGCTATTGTGGTGTTTTTGGGTCATCAACTCGAGAGAGCTACTTTTAGGCCAGCAATTGTTCATTCTCCCTGTCTCCTCATTTGCTTTCGTTTTTTCACTTGTTTTGGTGTCTTTTGTACAGTAAGTTTGCTCAAGATTTATAACTAGTTATCTTCTTCTTTGTTCTCATGATTTCGAACAAAAATTAAGAACACAACACTGAAGAAAAATAAACCAATTCTGTTGTGAAAGTAACCCAGAAAAACTTCTTTTGCTTGTTCAGGTTATACTAGAAATCATCATTTTAATCCCATTAATGATAAATCTACTATAGTGCTTTATGGTAATTTTTGTGTGGATGATTTGAAAACAACAGTGAACAAATTAAGTTTAAATGTTTTCTGCAGTCACACTAAACCCAGTCTTCCTGTTACAGTTTATGGCATTTTCTGAGCAAATAGACCAAAGGCGAATGTGCCTGTTGAAATCTAAGATCTCTTCTGAAAATGTGTTAGCGTTGGCACCTCCTCAGTTTAAATCCTGTGCATTCTGCTCTACTTTCTGCATTTCAAGAAAGTCAGATTCTCTTCCCCCCTGCCTTCAATGCAGGCTCTTTAATTTTTTTCCAATAATATTGCAGTACTCAGTACTCATTTTAAAGATAGATAGATTTTTTTTTCTCATAAAGAACAACATTGTGGGGTAAAAAAAACCTGCTGGATGTGATTTCAAAAAATGTCAAAATATGTCAAACGCAGAAACCACTCAAGGGTTTCATTAACTGAAGCTTTGGTGATAAGTGTCATCTTGTCAGAGACCCACCCATCTCTCCCAATACATTACCAAATGTACTAATTTCCTTGCTGAGCTTGATGTTTATTGTATAGCTGAAATTGAAAATGGTCGGTAATGGAGTGAGCTTCAATCCAAGACCAATTCTGAATCTAAATTACTTGCTTCATTCAATAGCATTGACAGAGGAGAGCTTTGTGCACCTTGTACCTAATCAACCCTTACTGTGACCCTAAATTCAGCAGTCTTCAGAGATTAATAATAAAATCCTCAGTTCAAACAAGTATTTGCCCTGAACAAGTTGCCCATTTCTTATGCTGAAAATGAAAGAATGTGACATTTTTTTAAAGCTCTGCATATTGTGGACCATCACTAATTTTTGATCTTTGGCCTAAGGATGGAAATTTATGAATAGAAATCCCACGTAGACCTGGGATATATGTTCTGAAAGAAAACATCTTTTATGAAGGAATTGATTTTAATTTTATTCTCTTGTAAAATACAAGTTAAATAACATCTACTTACACATGTGAAATAAGTGCCAGAGGGTATTTTTGCCCAAATTCAAGTCTACTTCTGTAGATAAATAATTATTAAAATTAATACATTAAGTATATGTGGCTTCATTTTATCTGTTTTATAGTTCATAAATAATTTTTAAGCTATTGATTTACCCAGAAACAAAAGTTTTCACGGGTTACAGAAGCATGAAGGCTGTCGTATTTTGGACTTTGTTTTATCTATCCCACAGATGGTGCAAGTCATTGTAGAGAGTACTTGGTTGCTAATTTGGAATCTGAACTGAAGTATTTTGAAACAAAAGGGGAAAGTTGACTCCACTGGAATAACAGGAAAAAGTCCTGACCGGAAAAGGAAAACAGTGATCCAAACTGATGGGGCAGAATGAAATTTCCTTTTGTTTAGCAGCATCCAATTTCAGTGCAGGAGACCATGACATGGTCTTTAGGAGCTGGAAAATGCAGGCTGCAGGCAGCCCAGGGAACAGAGTTTCCTGCCTGCCATAGGTGAAATTGCAGAGTATGAGGAGAGGGAGAGCCAAGCGATGTTGCAGTGGAGTTACTGCGCTGCTCTCCTTCGGCAGAGGGCAGGAGCGCGGTGTGTGACACAGCCGTGGGTTTTGGTGCTGACTCGGTAGGGAAAAAGTGAAATTTGAGAGTTTAACTGCTCCAGATGTAAGTCTTTGCTTGCAGCAGCTGGTGGACTTGTCAGTGAAGCTGTGTAGAAAGTCATGGTTCAGCTTGTTTTTTGCTGAATCCTTTCTTTTTCCAGCAAGTGTTTCCCAGCCATGGCTTTGTTGGTGGACCTTGGCCATGATGTCTGTCCGGTGGCCACAGGCCCTGCCCATCTCCTTGGAGTGGTGGGCTGGAGTGGAGCAGCTGAGTTAGGACCCACAGTCCCAACTGCTTTGGAGGTCAGAAAGAGCTCCATGCAATGAGACTGTGTGTCCTGAACCCAGTGAAGAATGTTTAATGGATTAATAAATATAATAAAAGCAATAATAATGCATAGTAGCTGAGGCTAGTTAGCATGCTTGGGATGTGCTAAAATTTTTTCACACTACAGCTGATGAGAGGGGAATTTTGTAAATATTTTGGGTAAGCAAATGTATGTGAATACAGTTCCTCTAATAATCCACAGTCATTTCTAAGAAAGCATCTAATCTTGCATCATTTCTGCTCAGGCTTATGTGCATGACTAATGTGGTTATTGATTTAGGACACTAAAAAGCACTTTATCTGGGATGTTTATGGGCTGAAAAAAGGGAATGTGTAATTATTATCCTCTCCTACAAACAGATTCTAATAGAAAACCACTTGGAGGGCTGTTGGTTGAGTATTTAGTGAACCTCTTTTTGAAAAAATTGTAACTAATCTACCTGATCATGTCATGCACTGAAATCCCCTGACCTCTCAGCTTCTTTTTCTTCCTCTAGGATTATTGATGCCTCTTTCATTTCCTTCATTCCTGTGCTCTTTTGAGTATAAGAATCTATAAGCTGGTGACACAGCTGAACTCATCTTGTAATAAACCTCACACATATCTTATCCATATTTTAATCAGATATTACTTCTCTATTAATATCTTAACATGTTGTTGGCCATAACTCAAGTACCATGTGACTATTACTTCCTTGCTTAGTAACAAATGACTTTATCTGACAAACACTTCAAGTGCTTTGTGGACCTCTGTTTGGTGGAAAGGCAGTTGGCTGTGGGCTTTTTTCTCTTAGCTAAGCCGGATATGATTTGAGGCTTAATACAGCATCTATCCAGCACTTTGAGAATTTGTAATTCCACCTAATCTGTGTATGTGTATTTGGACACAGATGCTGGGGTTCTGTTCATCTCAGCAGTAGTTGTGGGGTGAGTTCATAGCTCTGAAGTCAGCTCCTGTGAGAAACATGAATGCGTGCATGGACATAAATGTGTGTCCTATTCTTCTGTGGTGTGTAACTGAACTGAGATTTATTTTTATGTGAGCCACTCCTTTGTGCTTATTCCTTACATTCCTTTCACTCTCAGGACAAGTTCTTTGAAGGTGTTCCCAGAAGTAAACTTTTCCCTCTGTTTCAGTTTGTTTTGAAGAAAGTCATTGCTGTTTTTATCAGCTCGGAATGAGAGCACCTTTTAAACTGGGTCCTAAATATAATTTCCAATGTTACTGCATTCATTTAGCCTTTTACATTTTCCCAGCTATTTGATTTCAATCACTCATGCTGTTTGTAGGAGAAGATGCATTTTATGAAAGCAACGTCTCTGATGGCTGCTGGACATGTCCATGTGAAGTCTGAGCCATGCAGAAAGCATTGGAAGCATTCTTCTCACAGGTGAAGGGTTTCACAGCTGGCTGCTCCCAAAATGCTCTGCAGTAAAGCAGAAACAGTTGCAAGATCTTTTGGGAACAGTCTTCAGGACTGCTGATTCTTACACCAGTTTCAGTGATGACAGTTGATTTTCCAGCCATGATATGTTAGAAAATAGCCCAAGGACTCATAAAGACAGAGCAGAAGATTTTGAATTGTCTTTTTGGTACCAAGACTGATTTCTTTTCTGTGGGCACTAGCCAAAACTTCCAGTCTTTCTACTCTGAGAGTGGTCTGGCTCTAGGATTTTTGTTAGGTGTATTCCTTGTCTTTGGAGCAGTTTGCAAAACTATGACTTGGTATTATTGATTCTCACCCCAGTGTAATTATTGATCCTCTTATGGTCGTGTGTATCCAAAGTATTGGTGCTTATTGAGCCTTGGCTGGTATGTGGCCAAGGAATGGCCAGATCTTGCTCTACTCAGGAGTGCAGTTACTGTGCACCCTGCTCATTGCTTTAGTTCTGCTTTTTCAACATTTGGCTGGCTCCTTACATGAATCTTAACATTTGCACTCATGATTCCAGTGTTGGAAACCTTCTAAAAACAGTCCACGAGTGTTTTATTCTGGTCAGACAAGTCTACTCCATCATAGGAGTCAAGGAATTTTGTGACTGAGTGTACTGAATGCTTTTCTCTCTTGAAGAATTTTCCCATTATTGTGGCTTTTTTGCTAGACCTGAAGAATGAAACATTTTTCTTCTGAAACTGATTTTCACCTCTTTCAGTCTTTTATTAAAAGATGCTCCTTTTTTTCCATATGGTTTCCCTGAGAGTTTTAGTGAACCCAGATGTGATCTTTGATCCCAGGTGGAGATCTGTTCTTCTGTGGGAACTTAGGCTTTTTGAGCATTAGAATTTTGCCAGGAGGATAGGTCCAACCCTTAAGGATAATTCTCTTTATGCACATATTTTCCTAATAGACCCAGCCTTTACCCAAGTCTCTGAATTCTTTGTAAGACACTTGTAGGATAAATAAGCCACATACAATACAAAATCTTCCATTGAAGTGTTCTGTGTATCGTTTTACAGGCTATAAGATGTGGCAGTAATAGAACTAATTTTCATGCTGTCTAACCAGCAAACCACCACAGATTTTGCTGTCCAATAATTGATCATGCAATCAATTTTTCATCTGAGCTGAAGATATAGCTGGCTAATAGATGTCAAAGTCAATTTTTCAGCATTAAGCTGATAACAAAAATGTTTATTGGTTAACATACATTCGGAAACACAGGAACTGCACTAGATAAATCAAACTCCCAACAAATTTAAGGAGACTGAAAAACTTGCAAGATTTACTAATGTTTCTTTTCCCCGAGTGTTATGGGATTATGGAAAGTTTAAAAGGTATATTTGGGTTAATAATGCCTAGATATTTTAATGATTTACCCTTAATTCTTAGCTTCATGGCTGGAGGATTTATCAGTTGGGCATTTTAGATGCACAATTCCCATGTGGCACAATGATTTCGAGATGCGGGCAGTGCTAGTGCCGTGGTGGGCAGGTGTGATGGAACTGTATAAAGGCTTTAAGGAAACATGAAATTTAGAAAAAAAAAATATCCTTATTTGCTGAACCTTGTTTTGACTTTTCTGGGGGTTTTTGTTTGTTTGGTTGGGGTTTTTTTGTTGTGTTGTGGGGGGTTTTTTTTGTTTTGTTTGGTTGGGGTTTTTTGGATTTTTTATTTTCAAAGTGAACTGGTTTTAATTCCTATGTCTTTATATATATTTCAGGTTTTAGTTATTATTTTTTATCCCATGCTATTATACCAAAAAGTGAAGTAGAAGGGAATAAACACACATCAAGTATATCTCTTTAAAGTTCTGAGTTTAACTGGAAGATCTATGTGCTCCCTATTCACTGCCACAAGCAGTGAGTCATCCTGGAGTTTCTGCCTGCTGATAAAACCCGGTGGTTATCAGTGGTTAACCCAGTTTATCAGTTTGGGTAAATGGTTCACTTCCAACCTTAGATCTCCCTGCCTATGGATTCGAGTTCAGTCTTGATAGCAGCAAAATAATAAAGAAGGAAGATAAGAGGTGTGGGCAGAGGATAAAACAACTAAATCAGAGCAGACCTTCAGTTACACTTGCAAACTACAGAGGGGTGATGGGAGGGTTAAAAGTCCAGAAAGCTGCTTTTATTACAGAAATGTTGATGTCTAAACTGTGGTTGTAGCCCAGTTATGCTGTCCCTGGTATAAACAGAGATGTCCCCACCCTCGAAGAATTTGTACTGTCAATAGGTGCATAAGAAAGAACAGAGGAGGGGATTTTTTTTAAATCACTCTGGAGGGCAGTGATAGAGTTGGGATAACACTGGGAATCACAGTGCAAAGCTGATTCTGTAATCAGTGTTGGTTTTCTTGACTGATCAGGTGAACATAACAAATTTAATCAGCTCTGGACCTTGACATGTCAGGACTCCCTGTGAGCATTATTAATAACACCACATAGATCATGCTGGCAATGCTAAAGTGTGTTGCCTCATAGCTAAAGGTGCTTCTAAAGGAGGTGGCTGCTGAGGTCCCTTAAACTTTGTCAGCTTTCCCTGCTTCTCCTTTTCAGATGAATTAAAAATAATTTTATTGGATTGTAGGAGGTGTTTTTGGATCTTACCCTAAAGTAAATTGAGACAAAGGTCTAAGTCACTCTGTACCTGGAGGTCATATTATTTGTTCTTCCAGGCAGGAAGACACAAAAGATAACCTGTGCCTTGGAATTTTTCTTGCTTTTTTTTCTCCCTCTCTGTTGGACCCCTAGTAGTGATTGAGCACATTTATTTCTGAGGCACAAATGAAAATTTCCTGAATAAATAGAAACAGCAGCAGCTACATTTTGAGGCATTTATGGATATTTACAGCTGTTTGCTTAATAGTAGTGTTTACAGGTACTGTCAGACACTTCTCTTACTAGAAAGCATGAATACTTTAACCAAATACCACAAAATAAAAAGTGATTTGGAATATGTTCTTGGAGGAGCTCCTGTATGGGGTCTTGTGACAGTTCAGTGGGGAATGATGCAGACAGAGTAATGCATTTGAGAATCTGACTGTAAAGTTCTATTCATGTGGCTGTTAATCTATCACTGAAAATAATTTGCAAAATTTGAGGGGTATTGGACGTTGTATCTGCCCTTGGTACATTAAAATGTAAAATCTCCATCAGACAAGAATTGACATTGCTCTATTAACATTATAATAGCAATGATGGCTTACCACAGGTAAGATTTATTTGGATTCTGTTTATTTATTTAGATTCTATTTAAGCTTTTTTAGGATTTTAGATTTTATGTTTTAGGTACCATCACAGAGCAGATCCAAAACTAAAGACATTGTTAAAAGTGAGTCAAAGGTACATATCCTTACAGCCCAGTGGGTAATTCCTCACATGAGCTTTTTCATATCTCGTCATTCTGCTTATGGAGCAGTCTTAACTCTGTTGGGTGGGTGTTGTGGCCCAGCAGATCCATCCAAGCAGTTTGCCACCTTCTTATCACTGTCTTTTCCAGAAAGCTATGCATACAAAACAATGTATGTATTTGTGTGTGTGAATATAGAATATTCCTTGTAGTTGTCTTCATCTGGCACAAAAATCTGCTAGACTACATTCATGAATTTGTAAAAATCATCAGGAAGAGCACAAAGACTTGAGAATAAATATGAGAATATTGGAAATCATGAGCTGGACTTATCCCTAGCAAAGAATTAGAAAATAAAGTGGATGTATTGAAGTCTCCGAAGGGAAATCCTTCACCAAGAATTACAAGGGTAACCAATGATTGAGAAATAAGATAAATGAAAGAGAAAATGGATCCTGGAGTAAACAGCTGTGAAAAACTGGAGTCCTTGAAAAGAAATACTTCATTGATTTATCTTATCTTTGGGGAGTAAAATTTGCCTTGTGTCCCCTAGGTTCTCTCTGTAACAAAACTACAAAAATAATCTTAGGTTGTCAGCATTGTGCGTGGGATCACTATTAAGACATTAAAAAAAAATGAAGTGATATCTTGAAATGAAAAGTATTTCTCTTATGCTTTACCACAAGGTGCAAAAGCCATGTTAAAATTTTGTCCTAGTCCACCTGAAATCCAGATCCTACTTGGACTCCCTTGCAATGCCACTGATTGTCACACTAGCCTCTTCTCTAGGGATTATCTCTCTGAAGACTGGGGAGACACGGGCATGTGAACCCCACAAAGGCTGCTGTTGAAGCTGTCAAACAGCTGGGATAAAGGTGACAGCAGGAGACAGAGGTGTGGCCTTGCAGCACACTGGGCTCTGGTGCAAGTTGGCTCCTCTTCTGCTGGCACTTTGGGATCAACAGTGTTTCTGAATCTCTTCCAAAGCATTTTTCTGGTTCATTCAATAGAACAATCTCTGGGAGAATTTAATTTATCTCATTTGATGTCCTCTTGAGTTTTACTGTAGTTTTGTCAAGGGAGGTGGCACTTCACACTCGCATGTTATGCTGTAAAATCTGCATGTGAAAAGTGTGGTTTGTCCTAGATATTAATTACCAAATGTCAGAGAGAAAGTGCTGCATAAGGGAGGTGAGTCAGATACTTCACATGCAGGGAGCTCTATTGACAACAATTTATCTTTATTCCAGCAGACATTATTACCTAATATATACCTAATATTATAGTCACAAGAGAGAAAATTGGCCTCTGATGTTTCATGACCTTATTTCCTCTCACTGAGCTTTGATAATTTAATGTGCTCACCTTATTAGGACCTCTTCTTCAGCCAGAGTGAGATCCAAACCTCCTGCACCTGGAGATGTTGATGGGAAATGAGTTTCATTCCCTGAGTTTGGTTTTAAGTGTGCTCCTCTGGAAAGGACTGGTAAAGGAGGGTCTACTGATCATTGGCAGGATGAGTGAGACTTGGCTGACTATGCTGATTGTATTCTCCCAGCCTCACTGTCCAATGCTGGCTTAGCAGAAATGTCAGCTCTTCGTCCAGTCTCTTTACTTAATTTATCTGATAAAATCAATCAGAAAAATTTGTTAATTTGGGAGAAATGGAACATGTCAGGATAAATTCTGGAAATTTATGCTCAATGAATTTCCAAAAGCTAAATCCTAAATAATTGTAAAAGTCTATAATGGACTTTGTATAAAATCAGTGTTCTGCTTCTGATTTCCAGACTTCATCCATATTAAACAAAGTACATTTTCATGGGACAAGTATTGAAGAATCTTACAAAATTAAGTAAATAAGGGCAGAATTTTGAAAGTCAGTTTTCTTACGTGTTTTGAAAATAATTAGATTACAGCAAGGTTGGTTGGACTATGTAAAAAACTGTAAATTAATATTTCTCTTCTGTTTCAGCATCGCATCATGTATCACAGAGCAAAGATGACTTAGATGGTGTGACCTGGACTTGTTCTTATTGAATTTTCTCCAAGATTTGAACATTGCTCTCACATTGACAAAACACTAGCACATAGTACATCGTTCAGCTGCTCAGTTTGGCAAAACAGAACTCTGCTTGCTAATTCAATAGCATGCCATTGTCAGTTTGCTTAGATGAGAAACTGCTTTCACAGTTTCCTAAGTAGGACTGCTTAGAAGCCATTCAAAGAAGGAATAATATAACTTACCTATAACTTTTTTTTAATGATTCTACATGTTCATACTGCCTATCTTCCTTTCTTCAAATTCTGAATTTCATTCTTGTACTTGGGCAGGCAGCATGATTTAAATTGATGAGTATCATGTCCCCTCTACATTCTTCCATTCAAAACAGCCAGGGAGGAAGAGAGGGGCAGAATTCCAAGGCATTGATGCTGCTGTGGGAAGAAGCCAATGTCAGAGAATCAACTGGCATGGATCCCACAAATTCTGTTGTGGAGAGTGATGAATCTTAATTTTATTCTGCAAAAATGGGCCTTGTTAATTTCTAGAGTATGTCTTATGTAAACTTCTACTATTTTTAGGCCATACTTTGGTTTAACAACTTTTGGTCTGGTGAAGTTCTGGACTCTTAGGGACTCAGGTTCTGTGGCACTGTGTGGAATAAAGTGTGTTTTTTCAAACTGGATTATTATGTTCTGAGCAAATTTATATTGGAGATTGATAGGTAGTTGCTCGGTTTTTAGAAGTAGTATTTCATAGTAGTGCAAAGTTGCACAGCAACAAAAGGACTGTGTAAAGAATATATTAAAATGCACAATGCATTTAACATGAACATGATAACCTTATTGTTACTGGAGCTACTGATTAATTCTCACATCAGGGAAATATTGATATACAGCTGCCTGTTCATTTTGCTCAGCTGTCGTTATGCCATGATCAGTCTCCATGTTGAAAGCCACACAAGGAATTTGGCAAGAGGGTGAAGAACCCCTAAAGTCTGCATTTACAATGGGGACCTGTGTACCCTAATTTAGACAGTTCCATCTGCAGTACATCAGTATGTCACGTTGCCCCATAAAGGTGTGTAGTGAAAACAGAAAATCTGAGTAACAATGTAAGTTCATAAAATGAAAGTGCCTTAAGGCACACCATGGTGCTACTCCAGCCTTACAACCACTGCATGCCTGTCTGCTGTCTTAAAACAATTTTCACCTGCATTTATTTAATGGTTCAGAAGGACTCAAATTTATCCCAGGGATATCTGTTCTTCTGGTAATGTTGTGGACATGCTCCTTTTCATCAACTCACTTTACACAGCTGACTGGCAAGAGGGAGAATGTCTGGTATTAATTTAATTTAATTCCACAAGCCTTATACTGCAGGAGATTATAGTTATATCAACCTTACACTTTTGGGAATAGATGTGTCTCAGTGTAAAACTGCAGTGAGTCAGGTGTGTTTTGCAGAGTGCCCGTGATCAAAGATGACCTGTACAGGTAACAGAATATGTCCTAATGCTCATAGCTACCGTAAATGGTGTCTTGTGCTCCCAGTGAGTGTGCTGAACACACTTCTTGCTGGTTTTGAACTGTTTGTTTTTAGTTTAATGTACAGTTGTAAAATCAAAACATGAATCAAAGACTTAAGTACTGAAGCTTTTAATTTTCAGGATACGGTAATGAAATTTTTGGAGTAGCTGGTTAAGCTTTAGTTTGTAAAACTCTTACCACTAGACCTTGAACATGTGCAAACTACTACAGTTCTTTGGCTTTAGTGAGGCTAAGCTGATGTGCCTCAGCTATCAATGAGCTACTATTATTCAAGTGAGTAAATAAATTTTTCCATGTTTAAAATCTATAGAATCTCTTAAAAAAAATTCTGCTTAAATCCTCCAAACAACACCAAATACCGTACCACTGTATGAATGAGAAAGTTCCCTGTTTTTTCCTATGTATTGTTTCAACAACATTGTCTCAATTGGGAAGAAATGAAAAAACCTGAAAATAAAACCCTAACAGTCGTGGTGAATGTAGTATGCATATAGAATATGCACATTTTTAAGTACTGCTTTTGTAAACATTGCTGGTTGGGAATTAATTTTATGCTGCTTAGTGCTAGTCCACACTGTTTCAGTTCTAACAACAAATTGAATGAGGTTTTTATGAAAAAAAAAAAAGGAAGGAAGCTTTGCCTAGTTCACATCTTGGAGGTTACAGTATATAAACAGATATATTTTCTTTTAGTCTAACCTTGTCTGGAAGATATAGGAAAACTAATTTGCCTTATTTACATATGGCACAATCTATCCAGTATTCAAGGGTTTGTCAGAAACAGGAACATTGTGCATTTCCATGGTAACAGATGGCATGCTGACAGTATCTGGCTCGTTGCAGCTTCGTCTAGGCAGGCCAGCAATTAATCAGCCATCTACATGCACAAAATTCTTTGTGAGTGAATGGCACTGCTCCTCTGTAGTGCTGCCTGTGCTTTTACAATTTCTGTTTTCCTGCAGGGCGAAGTACTTTTTTGTCTCTTATGCTCATTTTCTGTAGCTTCCAAAAAAAACCTCGGTAAAGAATATGAAAATTGAAACAATTCTGCACGTAATTTAGAAAAGGCATTATTTCTTTAGCATGTAAGATGAGTGGGGATCTTGGTTTTATTCCATTGCTTTCCTTGTTTCCTCTCCCTCTCTACTTTTCATAAGCTTTCTGTGCCACGTGTTTCCTTCAACCTCTTTGACATAGGAGGCTTTTACAAACAGATGACTCTCCAAAGGTGTTCAGAAAGGGACTTCTCATCTGTATGGCTGGTCCAGGGCTTTTATGCCAACAGGAGTGCTGTGGTTAAAGCCAGCCTGTAGCAATGTCCTAAAAGCCCCTCATTGCCTGTATAAATGACATTTTATATCTCACTGCTTTTACCCACTGGCAGCTGCGTTGCCCCATCGAGGCTGGGGAATTCACTGTGTTCTTACATCAAGTGACCAATCATAATTAATGCAAGACTTAATTTGTCAGAGATCTTTTTCTGTGCCGCCTTTTGAATGTGCTGTGAGAGAAAATAAGCTCCTTAGGATGTTTTCTCATTCCTTGTGTATCTGCCTAAGGCAGAGCTGGGTTAGGGCTTTGCTACTGATGTTCATAGTTGTAGTTACTATTGACAGCACATCAGATCCAGTGGCACAATGAGATCCTTCATCTTCTGGGGAGATCGTTCATGGATTTTCCCTCTTGGGATGGTTATTTTCACCACTGCTGCTTTACCAAAGTCAAAGCAAAGAATCAGCATTTGATTTCAAAGGCATGGGATGTGAGAGACTTCAAGAGATTCTGTTGTCCTGATGAACCTGGGGCCTGGTGGCCCATGTGAGGTCAAAATATTTGCAACACAATTGGATTTTTAATTTCATTTTTTAAATAAAGTCTCTGATACCTGCCAAAGACTAATCTCTAAATTGAACCTGTGCGTTGAGTTGGATTAAACTTTCTTCTTGAGTTCTCCTCAAATTTTGGCTTTGCTGGAGTATTTATTTATTGAGCTATGGCAGTGTTAAGATGAAATTTGTTTCTCAAATATTCATTTCACAGAAAAGCTGGATCTCTTCTTGCCATTGGATAAACTACAGACAGCAAGAATCTTGGCCTAGGTTAAACAAAATCTGCTTATGCAACCTGAGAACTCAGAAGAAAACCCAAGAGTAAGTCTTTGCTGGTTTGCCTCAAATGCATCATTTTTAGACAGGTTACAAATCCAGCCTCTATTCTAAAGAAGTTGTGGAATGTGCTTTTTCATTGGCAAGGTTGTGTTTGATAGTCAACTTTTTTAGTCTTTGTTTAGTCTTTTGTACCAGTTTGTTATCTCACAGGTGTTTTATGCTTTTTTATAGGTTTTGTTACTGCCCGTTTCCCTCCTCCATTCTCATTAGTCTCTGTAGACTCCTGAAGGATTCACAGGAAAATCTTGAGATGCAGTTCCCAAGGATCAGTGAATATTTGATCCTACAAACTTTTCACTCGAAACTCACAACTGTGATTTCTGACTTAGAGACTGCAACAGGAACGTGTGATGGTTTTGGCTGGGGTAGAGTTAATTTTCTTCATGATAGCTGGTGTGCAGTTGAGCTTTGGATCCTGCTGGAAGCAGTGTGATGATGCAGGAGGGTTTCAGTTATGGCTGAGCAGGGCGTGCGCAGAGCCAAGGCTTTTCCTGCTCCTCACCCCGTGCCTGGTCAGCAGGCTTGGGGTGCACAAAAATTTGGAAGGCAGCACAGCCAGGACAGCTGATCCCAACTGACCCAAGGGATACCCCAGCCCTTGTGGCATCATGCCCAGCAGTAAAGCTAGAGGGGAGATTGGCAGGGGGGCTGCTGCTCAGTGACAAGCTGGGCATCAGTCAGGTGGTGGTGACCAATTGCTTCTCTTTTCATCGCTTGGGGTTTTGGGGTTTTATTTTTCTTTCTCTTTGCTCCCCACTGTTTTCATTGTTATTATTAATAAAACTAAATTATGATGGATGATGATGATTTTTTTCTGATTTTGTAACTTATTAAACTGCTTTTATGTCAACTCACAAATTTTCTCACTTCCAATTCTCTCCTCCATCCCACAAGGAAAGGGGGAATGAGTGGTTGTGTAGTGCTCAGTTACTATGTGAGGTTAAACTGTGACAGCAAGGGAACACAAACTCATTATACCCAAATACTTTCCTTATTTGACTGGCGGTACGATGAATTTAAAGCTCAGTGAGAAAGAAGTATGTTGAGTGCAGCCCAGCAGATGAGTTCCCTATTGGTTTATATTTTGATTATGGGTGCTTTGCTCCCTATCAAACCTGGGCAGCCTGCAGCTGGAGGCAGTTTGTAGCTGACCACCACTTGTCCCAGAGCTGCAGCAAAACACTTCTGGGGAATTCTGCAGAAAGGATTCTTGAAGGACTAGAGATGGCCTGCTGGATTGTACTATGTCTGATCCCACCAAACTTCCAGTAGGTTTCCAGTGCTTAGGATAACAAACAAGGGAAGTCTGAAATGACCATGAGCATATTAATTTATAATCAAAATGCATCTCTTTATTAGTGCAGCTGTGTATTAGAAAATAAGCTGTCGTTTAGTTTATACACTTCTGCTATATTTGTTTCATTCAGTAAGACAAGGAGCTGGCTGGGGGTGTTGTACAACATAGTTGTGCAGCAATGGGCTCTGTTGGTTGGCAGTAGTTCTCAGAAGGCTAATTGCTGTATTAATTAAAGATGTGGTTTGTATTAGGATGGGTATATGCAGATATATATATGTATATGCATGTAAATACCCTCTATTAATATTCTGCTCCATTTTGCTTTAGCAAACTGTCTATTTCTCCAATCTATTTTTATGTAATTCAGTTTAACACAGAAATCAATCAGCAAATGCCTCCTCCATAGGGGTTGAAGTGCTTTCCTTGCTTTCTTATCTCCATTGAAACTGTTCCCCAGAATGTTGATATTACAGTGGTGCTTTGAGCTCCCCCATGCTCACAGTTCCTGTACAATGGTGGAGTTGTCAGCATGATGAAAATATGCATCTTTTAAAGATCCTTTCTAGTTTAAAAACTATGTCATAGCTCTCCAATAATTTGCTTGGTATTTTGATGGAATATGTGTGTGGTTTCATCAGAAATAGATTCAGTGATTACTTTGAGGACAATTTCAGCCAGAGTGCCATGATTTGCTCTTTGGCAGATAGTTCATGTTACCTGTGTGGAAGCCTCAGTTGTACGTTTGAGGGACAGAGTCACTTAGTGCACTTTCTAAAATTTAAGATGCTACTTCAGGAAAATTGTGTCATTTAGCTTGTAAACTTTTAGCTTTGCAAACAAACTATTTATAGCAGGTTTCACTATTTTTGTCTGTGAGGTGTTTGGGTGTTTTTGTTGGGATTTTTTTAAGGTTACTCTAATACGAGTTTATTTTTCATTTCAACAAGTTTTGAGCCACCTAATGAAATTGAAAAATTGAAGTTCCCTTAGTCTCATTCATTTTTTATTGTCTCTTATTTTTCAGATTTTACTTTCTCTCCTTCTTGATGCCTTTAATGTTTTGCTTTGTATTCTCTGGAATTTAATTACATTTTTGATTTTCCTGAAATCAGTCTGACAGGAAAGGCATTTCTAGTATGTTTTTCTTTTTGCTGCTCAGGTGTTTTATGTTTAATTTTGTTTTATATATACATAAATCTATAAATAGTGAGGGGTTTAAAACCTTTTTTTAGTAACCTGTATAGCTAGTTACTTTGGAAAGAATAATTAAGAACTTAAGCAGTACAGAATTGTAAGGATCATAGGTTCATGAGGTCTATTTTCTTGGAATTACACATGACAACATTATGTCCTTGCCACAAAAATTCTCGTCATCAAAATAAAGCTGATTTCTCCTGTGAAGACCCTGAGTAAGGATGGGATGACACAGAATCTTAAATTTAACAGGGATAAATTTAACTGAGATCTGGATGGGATAAGTTTCTTCTGTGTGAAAGAAGTTAACCACAGCATATGCAGCACCCTACTCAAGTTCCATGGAATCAACATGTGGAGCTAATGTCTAAGAGGATAAGGATTATTTAAACACCTTTGATCTCTATATTATTAAAAGGGAAATTATATATTTAAAGAAGCAAATAATTATTTACTGAAATGCATAGTAATATTATTAAAGATGTTACTCGCTAATGCATTGCAATTTTTAGACATCAATACTGAAAAATAGCATCCAACATTTGGAATAATTTTCACTTAAAAATTAACACCAAATGCCATTAACTAATCGTAAAATATCTTTAAGGATAAATTTTAATGTCATCTTTAGGGTTCCTTACAATTTGCTTTTAAAATTCCCAAACCTCCAGCTCCTCCTGCTTTAGACATCATTTATCCCAGTAGGAAGACAGGGCTTCCCCAGCAGTCGCCTTGGCTAGGGGAAGACATGGGGCTTGATTTTGCTGTATGTGGCCAATTATGTTGACCTTTGTGATGGCAAGCCTGGAATCTTGAGTTTTTCTCCTATTTAGGACTCCTTCACAGCAGCATAATACATTGCTGCCATGTCAGTTTGTGGTCTAATATTTTTACAGCCCAGCAATGCACATTTGGAGACTGTGATTAGCATCCTTAATTCCCAGGGGAAAAAAAAAATTAAAAAGCCTTGTTAGAACTAGAAAGCTGAAGTCTAAAATAGTCCACCTGCTGTTCTAAAGAGTATTATTTTAGTGCCCTGGGGACATGCAAAGTTGTAACCTACTGATGTCAGGGTTAGATTTTATAGGGCTTTTTAATATAAGTGGTTTTGATAACTTGGCAAAGCATTTTCTGTTGTTCGACGCTTCTTAAAAACAACAGTCCAAGATCTACAGAGACAGTAGATTATAAAATGGATGGAGTTCCATTTCTTTTTCAGCATATTTACTTAATAAGACATTAAGATGATTGCCAGCTAATCTCAAGAGAAAACATTTTTTTCCTAGAATTACTGTTTTAAGTTTAATTTTATTCATTTTATAATTCTGTGGTCACTAAATGTAATGGATTTGAATTTCTTATTGTATGACTAACTTTTCAGTGTGACAGTAAGAGGAATAACATCAACATGCAAAAATAATATAAATATACAAAAATTTGTTTCCCATAATGGGGGTGTTTATGCTACTCATTTTGGTATGCCTGACTGACAGCAGGGAGGCAGAGATGTTTGTTTTGTCTTCAGTAGTTCTTACATTCACAACTGCTGCAATAAAATCCCTCCATCATTCTGAGCTGAATCAGTATTCAGGTAAGATCTTTAAAAGTGTGTATTTTCCCTGTGTGGGATTTAGGTTTTGGGAGCTGTGTGAGGTGTCACTGTCTCCTGTGGAGGGAGTAGGAGCCATCAGTGACAGCCTTGCTGATGGTGGACTCCCTGATCCCTGGCTTCAGGGGGAATTTTAATCTGAACTTTGAATTTTCTGGAAATGAAGTTTAGATGATGGGTTTTTTTCTAAAGGGGAGGATCAAAGTTGCTCAGGACAGAAGGGTTCATGATTATATACAGGTGACTACTGCCATGAAGACTTAAAATTTAAGACGATACCTCTCTGTATGAGCTATTATCCTTTTGGTTATGCTTTTCATTTCCATATTAGAGAAGTCTGTTTTCTAGTTGTAAACATACTTAGCTCCCCAAATTACAGTTTGGAAGATGTTTGAGAACTATTTTAAACTTTTTCAATAAAGACAATGGTGTTTACAGTGGCTGATTGAGTCATTATCACCCTTTTTATGTACCTTTAATTGTAAGCAGTCTATGAGTTTCTTAAATATATCGGAACAATTCTGTGAATAATTTCTGCGATTAATTTTCAGTTTGCTGTGCTTGCACACGTTCCTGTACATTGTACTCCTTGAAGAATTTATCTTTTTTGCTATTTTGATGTTTTCTTTATGCTGCCTGTTTGTATATTCATATGCATTGATGTGGAGAATGCTCCTTCCTGTTAGAGAGTGGAGAGATGTCAAGTGGAGAATTGCTGGAAGGTTTTTGTGGAAACAACACTGCAGGTTTTATATAGGGCACCTAAGCTTCCTGGTTACCCTCAGAGAGAATTTAAAGTTAGATAAGCTTTTACCTAAGTCACAGCAGAGAGTGTGGATCAGATCCGATACTTGTCTTTTCCCCTCATAAAGCCGCTGCATTTTTTAAGCCCTTCCTTCTTCCTTCTTTTACCTCAAGGATGTTGTCCTTTACCTGCTGGGCTCTTTGTCCTGTGATTGGTCTTGGTCAATCCACTTGTGCCAAGCTCTGAATCTTGACTGCAATAGAAATCCATCCTGTGCAGTTTGCTCTCTGGGGGTGTGAAATGGCAGGTGATGGTGGTGGTTTGCATGTGGATGGACACGATGGCTTAGAAAGGGTTCTGGTGTGAAGTCCTTGCTGAACCCCACTTGTGCAGAAGGACCAGAACCTGCTACTGCACAGTGAGGGCATGAGCTGTCTTCCTGTGAACCACCTGCTGCCCCTCCATCCATTTCTCCAAAAGCCAGCTTGAACAAAGGAGAAAAACTTCCTGTGGGAGCTTTTAGGCAAACGTGGGATGTTCAGAGGATGCGTTTCAACCTTTGAGCTTATAGCTCTGAATTGTTTTCTACTTGAAAACCACAGTGATGGGTGGCATCTTTAGTTGCTTAAAATTCTTACCTTTGCTTTCTGTCATATTAAGGTGAACATATCCTTTTTTGTGCCTTCTAGAAGTAGATGTAGAAAACAAATCCCAGGTGTTGAATCCTGGCTAAACCAAATTTGCTTAAAAGTCATAAACCTCAATGTATGTCTGGTTCAGCTTATTTTCCCTCTTTCCTCATGCAAAACAGGTAGAAAAATAATATATGGTCCTAAAGAAGAGTGTCAGTGATTCCAATTTATCAGAGTGCTTAATTGAGTCTGTGAATTTGGCCTGTTGACTGATGATGATGAAGCTTCTCAGGGGGCCCCTATTAACACTAAAATTATTTAATATTTTATTAATCAATTACTGACTCTTTTATGCTGATAATTCTGCCATGGATGGTCCATTAATAAAATGTGTACTAAATCCCTGGAACAATTTTCTAAATGTTGAAAAATGAGTGATTAATAGCAGACTCCTACTAAATGTTAAGAAAACAAAATGTACTATTTTTTTGGCACTAAAAGAAAATTACAGGTAACTCCAGATGAAATGATAATTAGAACAGCAAGTGGCACAGTGATGGAGCAAATTAAATCCTTTAGGTATCTTGTGGTTATTTTGGATGAATCTCTACTTTCTCTAATCACTTGGATTATATTGTTCAGAGAGTCAATTTGTGATTGGGGGATTAATACACATATAATTTGACTCTGGATGCCAAGAGAATTGTAGTTCCCAATGGTAAATATTGTCAAGTACTTATTCTGGTTGTATAATTTACGATGCAGCTTCCTAATATATTCTGATTTTAATCCTATCAATATATGGTAGTTTTTGTGTCTATTTGTTCAGCTTGGTATGAAATATCCCTGTATGTTGTGTGAGAAAAAGAAAAAGGGGAGCAGGGGTCCCCAGTTTCCTGCTGTTCAGCTCATCACTACTACAGACTGCCCTTGGAGCCTTTTAGGGCTCTTGCCTAATCTCTGTGGTGCTATATCCTTTCTCAACCCTCTTTACAACAGTGAAGAAAAATTAGATTTTTCCATCACAGGGATCACAACCACCTGCAAAGGCTTAAGAGCCTGCACCAATGGTGCCTAATACAGCCTCTTGTATCTGTCACTAGACGAGGAGGTGAGAAAACCAGTGGTCAGTGAAATACCTATCTTTGTTTTCCTCTAAGGCAAGATACTTAAGGATGATGGTTTTAGATATATGATTAATCCCATTTTAATCAATGTGATTTAAGACAGATACATTCTGAAGTACCTTGTTGAATATCACTGTGGAGAATGATACACAGATTTTGAGATACAGGTATATATTATAGATGTGGCTGTGGTTTGGGTTTAGGTGGTGTGTTGTTTTTTGGGATTTTTTTCTTTCGCTGTTGCCTTAAGCAGAAAAGATACTTATGATAATGAAAAGCTGATTGTTACAAGTAAAATTTAGGGATCTATTAAACACATTCAAATCTGTCATGAGTTTGAGGAAATTTTGGTACCATTTGAAGTAGCTCAGTTAATTTTTTGCAATGATTATTTTATGGAAAAATACAAATATTTAAGATGGGCTAAAAATAGTTGCACAATGGGCAAGGACTTATTGAATACCTCTCTAAATTCTGGGACAGTGATAATGGATCAAGTAACGCTGAGTAAATGGAAACTAAATGGAGACTTACCACTGATGGGTCAGAAAGGGAAACACTGAAAACCTGTTGGGATAAACACTGAAGCAAAACAAAAACTTGGGGTCCCCAGTCTGAAAGATTTTATGTGGCTTGCAGCTGTTTAACAAGTAACAGCTCTAAGGACTACAAGGACTCATTTCAACAAAAGCTTTCCTGTGCACATTTGTCACAAATTTCTGTTAGTGATCAATAACTCTGAGACATTCAAATTATTCTGGATGTGGTGTTTGGAGGGTTTTACTTTTTTTTTCTCCTGTTAAACAGAGTGGATGAATTCACTGAACATCTATACAGTTCTGTGTTTTTCCCAAATTAATCCAAATTTGGGCTTGTCAGGATTGGGATTTGTGGTTTTTATGTATATTATCAACTCTTAGATAAAAGGACACTTATTTAATCTACCACCAACATCATGGCTTAAGGGGGAAGGAAGACAACCCCCAGGTTATATAAGGAATATATGAAAATGTGAATCACATAGATTTTTTTATTTACAAAATAATTTATTTTCTATTTAAAGACTAATTAAATAGGAAGTGAAGAAAAACAATACAGCCCTTGTTGAGACAGAAAACGGTAATTAAACCACTGAATATCTGCATGATGGGATATTTTTTAAAGAAACTGTTCCTTGATTGTTACACATTTTGATTTTTAAACAAGTGTGAGGAATCTAGGACCTCAGCAACCACTGAATCTGTGTAAATGCTGGATGCTAAACTGCCCCTTTTGCCTTTCTGCAAATTATTTCTGTGTCTTCCTTGTGTCCAGTCTTTTGGTGTCTCTGTTCAAGGAATCCCAACTCTTAAACATGAAATTGAAGGATGTACAAGTTGTTGACCATTGTATCAAAGAACTGTCAGTGTGTACTGACCTTGAAAAGATATTTTGCTGTGTAACCAAGTGCTTTGTGGCACACGCAGGTTTTTGTTTCTGCACAAAATCTGGTTTTGTGTGATTAATGACTTCTGTCTGCACTGTAGGTACAGTAGCACAGCCAGGCAATGCACTGCGAGAGGCCCATCATTCCCTGAAGACATTTCATCACAATGAAATGCATTTTCAGTTATTATGCAGATTTTTTATGCTCTGTTTTGGTGGGAGTATGCAAATATTTATTGCTTTTGTGCAGGTACCCCTCACCATTCTAACTGACAAACACATGGGTAAATCTGTAGTCGCAGTGAAGCTGAAGACTGAATCAGTAAGAGTAATACACACTGATAACATGATGTATACAAGCATTCTCAACTCTCTAGGAGTGAATTGTTATCTATGCAAGCTAAAATGTGCCAAATTCACTTTTTGTATCATTATTTTGAAATTTAGGATTTGTGTGTGTAGGGGAGGATAGTTTTGCAGAAGGCAGCCATTATCAAGGTGCTGAAATTAATTGGCTGCTTTAATTGAGGTAGATTACTAGCTAATGCTTTCTTGAATACAGTAATTCTCCTATTAAATTATCTTTGAATAATTACCTGAAATTTCTCAGCTGCAGGGACTGATGGCTATTTAATTGCACAGTGATGTTGCTATATAATTACTTAACAAGGTGTCCTTTAATAGTTTAATTCCCCTTTCCCAAGGAAAAAAACCCTGTAAGTATGACTTCTATTTTTTAAGTGCTGTGATTTTTTTTACGGATAACTTTGTATCTGAAACAGTAAAAAAAACCCTATTTTTTGACTTGCTTTTAAAAGTAAGTCTTTCGATTGTTCAAGAATAGATTTGGATTAAGAAGAGTTTTGGAAACAAAAAAAAATGGTTAGGCATTTGTTTAGCTTCTTTACATATATTTTGTGGTTTGCTATTTGGTTTACAGTGTACTTTGAATGAGACATTAGTCAGGTCTGATATGCAAAAACATAATTATTTGTGTGTTGGTTTTTGTGGAGCTGTCTGGGTAATGGGACCTCTTGTGCTGAAGCCAGGCAGACTGACCAGGAATTTTAAACCTGCTTTTATTCCTCCTGGGAACGGGGTGGGGGGGAAGAGAGTGTCTGCTTGCTGTGGGTTCCTATCAGCTGGAAAGAGTGAGCAGTGAAAACAGCTGTTTGATGAAGATGGTGAAACAAAGGCAGAGATCAAAAGAAAAAATGCTCAGGATCATGCCACAGGGTATCAATTTTCTTGCTAGTTCAAGGATAGACTGTTTTTTGCTGGCAAGAAATACTCTACGTTGAACAATGCAAAACTTAACAGCTGTAAAGGAGGTTGCTGATAAGTCACAACGAGGCTGGAACTGTGAAGCTGGATAGAACATTCTGGAAAATTGAAGAGAGGGATGGTGGGATCATTTTAGTTACACAAACATTTAGTTTATGTAACTTTAGTTACATAAACATTTTAATCTATATCTACTCAGCATACACTTTACCCAAAACGTTATATTCTGACCTTTGAATAGAATCACAGAATAGTTAGGGTTGGAAGGGCTGTGCTCCTTCTAAAATGTGAGGGCTTTTAAATTTCCTTTTTAAAACAGAATTATAGGCATTCAGGGCTTACTGATCAGTTTGAGTTTCACACTGCTTCCATGCTGATCCATAGAAGGTGTGATCTGTGAGCATCTCCACCTGTGAGCCTGGCTCTGTTCTCCAGAGCCTTGGGACTTTGATCTCTAACATGCCAAGCTCTGTCCTGAACAGCTGGAACATACATGGCAGTCTTACACAATGAGCCTGGTGCAGAGCACGGACAAAATCAAAATGTGTGTCACTAACACACGTTTCTGAACCTCTTTGAGGGAGAGTTCCAAACCCCCTATTTGTCTATGCCTCTTTAAAACCAGAAGGGAATGATCAATCCAGTATTACAGAAATCATCTCTGTCCACAGGGATATTTTTTAGACAAATCTCCAAAGGATAAAGCAGAAGAATGGCTGTACTGGATCAGAGCAAAGGCACATATAGCTCAAGCTGTCAGGAATGAAGGCATCAGTACTACGTGTTATTTCATGAACATACAATCCTTGATTCATACCATCTCTACTTTTATCAGAGTGGAATAAGAAAGGATTTTTTTTTAATGTCCATTGATCTTGCAAGCCTGGTAAGAGATATTCATTGCCTGATATTCAGAGGTGTTCAACTTCACATGATGGCCAGAAAATCAGGCATTAATTTTAGGATTTTAATTAGAATAAACTGTAGATATGTTGACTGCATGGGATTTTTGTCAATTTGCATAAATAAGGCTGAAAATTGCTTGATAGTCTTGTAATATTTTCCTTAATGCTGCAGTCAAGTAGTGGCAAACCAAATAACAGAAAAAAATGGCTTAGTCCTTGTGTTATCTCTGAGCACAAATCTACCCTTTTTCTTCTTCTAGTTTCTTAGAAGCTTATATCAGCAAGACAGTTTTTTCCCTTAGATATGAGGATGCTTGGGCCTTTATCTCATTTCATCTAAGAAGCAAACTAAAATACTGTAATCTTTGCAGCATGCCCTCAGTAATTTCCATCCGAGAAGAGTGGTCCAGGCTGCATCAGGGACTGGAAAACTTCACAGAGGAGTTCAATATGAGCAGAAGAGGGCCTCGGCTCTCTTACAAATATCACAGGTCCTCTTTCACCCAGAGCACTCAGGCTGGACTACTCATATTTCCACTAAATGTTTGTCATTATAGGGGAATTATAAATATTGTATGTTTATACTTTACTATATCCAGAGATCTGAAATTATGACTGGAGCTCAGCTGTGCTAGGTCCTGTCTCAGGGATTTTTTATTACAGTTCCAGAGGCAAAATACTCCCATCCTGAAGCTCCTTGAGCCTGCTGGGGTAGGTGGTGTGGAGGATACGCAGTGAGATGTGTAACAGAAAGACTAAGGGACATTTGAGTCAATTCCAAGTCTTGGATGTTTCCAAGTTGCCCAGAAGTTTGTAAGGCAATTCTCTGTTTCTCTTGCTTTCTTATTCTTTGTTTTTTCCTGTTTTCATTCTTCTATGCTTTGACCTCTGCTTGTTCTTCATCTCTTTCTCCCCCCATGCAAACCCCCCCTTTTCATTCCAGACTCTCTACTTCACTCCTCCCCTCACTCATTCTCTGCAGCTATGGTAGTCAAAAGAAGAAAGGCACAGAATTATCTGTTACTAAATGGGTGGTGCTGATGGAAAATTAGGGAGGAGGAAAAGAGGAATTAATTATCTATAATGTAAGGGTTAAGAAATAAGATTTTCCCAACTAACACTAGTATCTGAAGAAATCCTAAATTTGTGAGAAACATTCCTTCATCAGAAGGCTCTGCAGCTGTACTGTTAGAAAAGGAAAGAGAGGGTCAAACCTTATGTTTTATCCCTGCTTTCTGTAAGTAACCTGCAAAGAGATTTTTTTTCTCAACGTTGCGGAGCATCTGCTGCTCCAATTTCTCTGCTTCTTAGGAAAGACGAGGTGTAATTGTAATCTGTTGCTTTGAAATCCTTCTATGAAAGACATGAAAAATGTACAAGGTGTTATTGCTAGAAGGCAGTGTAGGGAACCAGTCAGTAACTAAAGATCCCCCATTAATTTTTGTTTTGTTTATTTTTAGAAAGGTATGAGGCTGATATGGAGAATATGCCAAGTCAACTGGATGAGTCAGCACAGGCAGCACAATGTGAGTGAGTTTGGTTTTTTTTAAAGAAAGATATTCACATTCCAACTCAGTTTATCACAATATTACTTGCAGCTACAAACCCAGGAAAGTGCTAACATTTTCTTAGGTTTTTCTTGGAAATGTGGCCTCATGTGCACCTAGTGGAGGAGCAGACAGTTAAGCTCCTCTGTGTGTGACTATTTATC
Organism: Irena cyanogastra; assembly: GCA_013397155.1. Classification (NCBI taxonomy): domain Eukaryota; kingdom Metazoa; phylum Chordata; class Aves; order Passeriformes; family Irenidae; genus Irena; species Irena cyanogastra. The sequence continues at coordinate 1,249,587 of VWZV01017135.1, read as the reverse complement.
CTAAAAAAAAAAAAAAAACCTAGCCTCTACATGATAATTTTTTCAGTGCTGTCCTTGAGCAAAAACTAATAATGCGTATTTACGTTACAGAGTATCTGCCCACAGATTTTTCTTATGAAAACTTCACAGCAGTGATAACCAAAAGCGCTTCCCCTTGTAAACATGTTTTTCAGATCTATCTGCATTGGCCTCAGGTCTTGCTGACCACTCAACAGTACAAATAACATTTTTGAAAACCAATTCTTTTCTTCTCTGGAGTGGAAGCACATCAAACATTGTGTCAATTCATATAAGCAGACATTTTTGTGGGCATTTTGGCTTTATATTTATAAATTAGGCAGAATGCTGATAAGGTCCAAATAACCTACTATAAAATACAAAAGGCAAATCCAGTAGCAGAATCATTTTACTTGAAGGGACATGGAAGATGATAAGCAGATGGTTAGACCTTCTCTAACTCTGTTCAATGCTTGGGACTGGAGAGTGATTTTCTGAAATTTGAGAGGAGAATTAACATGACATGAAGTTTGTGTCAGTGGCAAAATATTTTGAACCCCTTTGAATTATTTCATATACAGAAGTAACTAGAGGAAAGAATTGTGGTCTTCCTTCTCGTGTTTTGCTGCTTCAAATGTGATATTTGTTCAAGTACAGAATTAAATAACAAAATTTGGGTTGTGTTTGGTGCATTTTTTGGAACTGTGGATGATGAATCATCCTGGAGCTGCTCTGAAGCATGGGGTACCAGGGAGGGAAGGAATTGAGCTGGTCCCAGCAATGGGACTTGCAAACAGAGATCATACAGCTCTTCCCACAAATGCCTGTGACAAATACAGTTTGGTGAATCAGGGAATCCAGGCCTCAGTTTCCTTAGCTTTCTGTCAGGAATGTGTGTAATTTTGGTTTGGAATTGCATCCCCAGTGGATAGGTTGAAGAAAGAATAATAGTTGTGTATTTTTGTTTGTTTTTCACAATTTTCATCTGTCTCTGTGCCTCAGAAGTGAGCAGAGGAAATAAGTTACTTATCATTTAATGATTGTAAAAGTTGCATGTCAACATGGATATTTAATGCTTTTTCAGAATTACATGTAGCCATACTGTTGGGCCTTTTTGGGGGTTTTTAAAATAAAATTTTCTAAAGCTGGAAAATCCAAATAGGTTGAGAAATTGTGAATTTAAGACATTTAGTACATTGTAATTTTTTTTAGTAGATCACTTTTTCTGTTGGATGAAGTAGGATGGTGACAGTGAGTGTTCAAAGTTTTGCCTCTTTTTGTAATTTTTTCCCTCGGAGGATGGGGTGAGGTGAGTCCTATGGGAAGGATGGGAGGCAGCAATGTCCCTTGTGATCTACAGGCTCAAGGAGTAGGAGATCCCAGAGACTGCAGGAGGGAACAGCAGAGATCACTGCAGAACCAAAATCCTGCAGCTCGCCCAGAAGCAGTCGGGTGGCAGGGGAGGAGCAGCAGCAATCAGTCATGCCTTCAAGGCAACAGCAAAAAGAATTTGCAGGGGTCTGGGGAAGGTTACTTGTAAAGTAACAAGTCCCTGAGTGTGTGGGAGCTGGGCATGCAGGCAGGGACCTCCCTGGAATGACACAAGCGGGCACATTATTAGGGCTTTATGTGACTCATCTTTATTTCAGTTCTGTCTAGCACTACTGGTATTAAAAGAAATATTATAATAGGAAGAAAATAAAAATACTGATAGCAGATTAGTCAAGAGTTGCCCAGATAAAGCCATATAAGCATAGACATAACTTTGTAGAATGTAGTGCTAAATTTGTATGTGTGAAGCGTGCCTTTCCATTCTTCCTATAGTTCATCCTCTTTAACCTCATCCTCTTTAACCTCACCTTAATTTCATTAAATGCACTTTTGGATAAGTTCTCTCTGTTTCTATTCTGTGATTAAAATATGCATCAGGCAACTGAAGATACACACTGAAGTTCTCAGATCTTAATTTTGCAGCGAAGATCTCCACATGTCTCTGTCTCAGTATGTGAGGGGTGACACAGAATCGTGTGACAGGTCCCCTCTGGGTGTCTGTCTCTCTGACAGGGCTCTCTCCAATCATGTGCTGCTCATGCAGTGCTGCACGCTGGGTTTGGGCTCTCCTTGCCATGCTCAGCTCTGGTATGTGTGTGCACCCAGGGACCTGCACTCCTGGCCTGCTTCTTGGAGAAAAGGTCTCTGCTGACCCCTCAGAGCCTGCAGCTGCCCAGGCAGCCCCACAGCAGGCTGGTGGTTAATGGGATCAGCTCCAGCACCCGGGGTGCTAAAGCAGGAGATGATCCTTACTCCAGTCTATGACATAATGTAAAACCCCATTTGTAATGGAGTGTGAAGCAGGGACAAATCAATGAGCTCAGTCCATGAGACTCACCAGGTCTGAGAGGGTTTCCATCCAAAGGATGTGTTCATTTGTTTCTTGTCTAAATTAACACAAAAATAGGAGAAGATACTGAGACATGAGTTCTCTAGGTGAAGGAGAAGTTTTTCAGTTTACCATGAAACATTAAAAGTATCATTATTAATAAAAATTAAAATGCCTTAGCCTGAAGTAAGGCAGCTGTGTTCTCTTCAGCCACATTTTTTGTCACTCCATGGATTTTGACCAGCTGAGTTGTATATCCAGTTCCTTTCTATATCTGGTTCCTGGTAATCTTGAATGATCAAGACCTTGGAGATAGTCAATATGCCAAGTATAACATTCTTCAATAAGCCAAGTATAACGTTATAGAATTATGTTTTTGCAATGGATGCATTAATCAAGCAACTTTAGATATTTTTGGCAGGGATTTTATTTGATACTTTGTTTATAAGGATACAGTTTTGGATATGTTTTCGAATAGCTAGAATTGAGACAGCCTCTCTTGTGTGGAATGATTGTCTTTTTTCTTTCTTCTCTTAGTGGAGAGCTAGTACTTGTTTCTCTGGTACTTCTTGGGATGATAGGAAGCCAAATTTTGGACACCAGAAAGTTTCAAAATTAGACCTCTTCTAGTACTATCCCTGCAGACAGGGTGTTCACACATTGTAGCAATTACATCTAATGTCAGATTTGAAGGTCTGCATATATTCTTCATTGCTAAAAGCAATGTTAGCAAGATTGCCCTACCTTTAGATCAGGACTTTAGAATTAGGATAAATCTTGGAATAAATTGGAGCTGTAAATTATATTATTTGGATCAAACATCCTGGGTTGAATTCAAGTGCTTTGGATAACACAGGTTGAACTAGCTCTTCTTTAATTATAATAAAATTCAGTTTTATGTATCTTTAGTCTTCAAATAAACTTAAGACATAAATATCAGAATAGTTTGCTTTTATTATAGTAAAATCAGTTTTGCTAGATTTGTATAAAAAGTTGTCTCATTAATATTGTGTGGCTGGGATAATGTAGAAGCTAGCTTGCCATGAATGTGGCTTCTGGTTACATCGTTCACAGAGGAATTTGATCCGTAGAGCCTGAAGGTCTATAAACTTACAGCAACAATTAGATTTGACAAATTTTTAACTTTGAATAAGACTTCTAGCACATTGGGCAGTTCACTATTTGTGTGCAGCAAGTATGGGCTCAACTGCTTGTGTAATTTCCATGAATAGCAGGTTGCACTCGTAAGTACATCATTAATTAGCTGCTTGTGCTATTAACTGCCCTGGAGGTACAGTTACACCAGTTTGCTTTTTTACAAGCTTCAGTGAGAAATTTTTAGTGCTTGTCAGATACATTGGTAGAAAAAGAATAAACAAAAAATATGGCACTTTGTAAGTGTGATCCATACAAAGTTGTCTTCATAAGCCAGTAGGTGCTATTTCAAAACTGCTGCCTAATTGCAAATTGTCCAAGAATCATTTTTATTCAGCTTCATGCTGACCTGTAAATCCAGACATTGCTCTCATCTGCAGCTTTAGCTCAGGTGTTTGAACCTCAGTAGTGGATTTCTGTACAACTTTACATCACCAGCTTGGTCACACAGTCCTTGGTGTTTAAATGTGAAGGAGACCAGAGCCCAAGAGATGAAGTCAGTGCGAGTTTCTTCCCTGCCCTCACTGGGCTTGGATCAGGCTCATCAAACCCTGCAGAGGAGCAGGTTATTTGCACAACAGTTGTAGAGGCTCTTCCCTATGAATGAATAAACCATTTAGAATTGTATTCTGTAAAGTGCACAGTCGCCATAAATGGGATGAGATTTTTTTTTTTCCCCTGAATTGGGCTCTTTGTACTGAAATGTGTAGTTAGCACAAATATTCATCCTTCTCTGCTGCATAAGCTGAAAGGGCCCAGAGGAAGCTTGAAAGTGCAAGTCACACTGACATTTCACTCATCAGTCCTTTGCCCTGATATTGTAACATCGCTGCTCCTCGGCAAAGGCAAAGTGGGGAACATATCCAGCTAATAGGAGAAAAGTTTAACTCTTCATGAGTGGTAAAATTCAGGGCTGAAACAGTGATGTTATATTAATTAAATTCCCTGTTTCACTTTATAATTGTGAGGTTCAGGAGCAGGAACCTCACACAGTTCTGAAGCAAAAAAAGATGTGTGTAGACTGCTTATTTGTTGAAAACCTACAGTGAGTGCTACAGTACTTAAAAGGGAACCATAATTGCTCTAAGCTTTTCCTCTTCTGGGGTGTATAGCACTCTGATCTTCATAATCCTGGGTATTGAGAAACTGAATAACAGTCGTCTTGTTTAAAGTGAAAAACATCAATTGCATCTCTCCTCCCTGACTCTTCCCTGGCAGTATTGCCTTGAAAAGCAATTTTCCTCCAGAAGCACTGACACGTTTGTGTCCTTAAAAATTAAGATGTTACATTAATTCTCCAGATTCTGAAAGCAAATCATCATCAATACTCTTTATTTGAATATCTTATATGAACATAAATAAAAGGATGCATTAAAGAATGAGGTTTGTGTATTTTAGATAAATAGATGTACTTTTCATATGTGACATTTTTGGTGGAATGCTGCTGTGATCAGAACAGCTTCAGCATTAAGGTAGCTGTAATAATAATCATCTCCATGAAAATATGCATACTCCTTATAAGTAATACTTCTATTTTTCTAGTCAGGATCTCACTACGTATTTTATGTTAATATATTGGTGTTTTCTTTCAAAGTCACATTAGAAATAACTAACAGACAAATTACTCATACTCATGCTTTAGAGTACCAGAAACAAACAAATAAAGCCCCCCAAGTAATTGTCAGCCCATGTCAGCAATTCAGTTATTAGGATCACATAAACCCATGTCTTATATATTCCACCCAGAATTGTTTTAAGGTCCTTGTATGCATAGAATTTTGAAATATATTATTTGAATATAAAAGTAGATTATGTATTTCCCCTGTGGCTGGCCAAATGTCTTTCCAACAAAGGGTAAAATAAGAAGTCTTTTTTTTTGTGTAAAAGAGTGATCTTTTTAGTCATGCTTGATTGCTTTTTCAGGACTGTCTCCATTTATAATGAGATATTCTTGGACTCATTTGAACCAGAAAGTTTAGTAAAATTGTTACATTTTTTACATAAAATACCTTGAATTATTTAAACTGTCTCAAATTCAGTATTTTTGAAATATGTGATATATATTAGATTTTTTGCTTTGCAGACTGAACATGAGAAAAAATGGAAATATATTTAGCATATTTACAAGAAATATTTGTTTTAATCTTTCATACTTGTCAGCACTTCACACTAATTTAGTCTTATCTGCTGCTAAGGAGTTATACAGTAAGGGATGCACTTGTTATTCAAATCCCTATTAGTGTTTCATATCATAGTTTGGCAAGAAAGCTGTGACTCTATTGGGCTATGATACAGGAAAGTTTTAATTATCTGTACTTTTCAGAAAACTTGGCCTAGGATGTCTGTGCTGAGAACAATGATGTGAATTTACTTTTATCAGGAGTTCAAAATTACATTATAAAATATGTTCTGTGATACTGTTCTTATAAGATCTGATGTGCAATGAAATGTGCAGAGCTTGAGGAGAAAATGTGTTTTTATTATAATCACAGTGCCCAGATAAAATTGCAGGTGTGCAATGCTTTAGAAATATTTATTTGCAGATAAAGATGAATTTCACATTATCTAAGTTTGTGTCTTACTATTGGAAACTACACAATCATCCTTCCATGCTTAGCTCGAGTCTAGTACTTGCATTGCTCTATATTTAGTCTTTTCAGTATATTTTGTAAAATATTTCATTGCAATGTTAACAGAGCTTACTTAAGCAGTTCTGCATTTTACAGGCAAAGAAAAAAAATATCAGTTGCAGATCAAGTAGAAAAACCCTGCAACAATTCCTTTTTAAAGGAACAAGTTCTAGTTCAAAATTTTATTTTACAGTACTTTCATCTTTAGGCACTATGAGAAACAGCTCTTTTACTTCTGAACCCACAGCAAAAGCCTGTGTCTCATCTTTCCTGTAATTGTCCATTCTTTTTATAAGATTTATTTTTGCCTGTGGTGCTGAACTGAAAAAGTCACCCAGCTAAAATGTAGTTACTTCATTTCCAAGTAAAAACAATGGCGTTTTCATGTCCATACTTATTATTATTCTGAGAATGTACTAATTTGTTACATCCAAGCTGACGGTTAGCTTGGCCCATGAAAGGGGCACGGTGCCAACTACTGCAGCTCAGTAAAAGGGCTTCTTTCATGGCAAGTGGTGGGACAGAAAGTAGCCCGCAGTGCCCGTGGGTCCGGCGGGCAGGTTGCCAGCAGAGTCATCCTGGTACCGGGGCTTTGCTGCGTCGGGCTCTGAGTGAAGCTCAAACTATGATTGCGCTAAATGTCGGCATGGGCAGCCAAATTTTCGAGCCACCAGTGCTCTAAGGAGCAACTGATAAATGTTTTATCCCCGCGGGCTGTAGTTGATGTTGCACAAGGATTTTGCATGTGCTCAATACATTATCATTCTTGGCATTAAGCTTAGATAATTGTCTACTTATATTGAGCCTGTAATAGCAAAATACAAGTGAAGAGGCATGTTTTACAAAGTAAAACTATGAAATAGGTTTAGCTATATTACTATGGATTTTTTTTGTTCTATCCTACTAAATTTGAATGAGAATGAAGTATGATTCTATACCTTAATGCTGCTCAAACCAGGGTGGTCTCATAATTTTGTTTTACATGCATGACATTGCTTAAGGTCATTAGTTGTAAATCTTAGTATAAAAAGACTGAAAATATATTCAGTACTTTGTAGTTACCGAATACATATTTAAAAGCCTCTATGAAAAGTCGGGACCTACATGGCAGATTTTCAGTAGCTGAATGGTCAATTTAATGATGTAGATTAGCTGTATCTAAACAGTAAATGGAGATAGACTGTTGCAAGGCTTTGATGAATATCTCTGATGCGTATCCCAGTTGATCAATTTTCTAATTTTAGGGATTAGTATTTTGCTTTTGAATCCCAATATACCCTCTTGTTACATTCTATTTGAAATGTAACTTAGATCAGGTATAGCTTCATTTACTTTTTGCTGTAGTTTAACTCTAACTGTCTAACAAGCACAAATTAAATTTTAATTTGGTTTTTCTCTTTGCAGTGACTGTGATGTAATGGTCTCATTTTTTCACTAATTTTTTTCTTAGCATTACCTGACTTCTAATTTATTATTTAAATCACTGTTCTATATTAAAAGATGGCCTTCAGTATTGCTTTAAATGTTTTAAAAAGTAGCTTGTATTCAAAAATTTTATTCAGCCTAGTTAAATTCAACCGTTAAGTTTAGCAGCTAAAACTAATGGAGGAAAATTACTTGTTTATCAGATAGATAATTACTGCAATAGCTGTGCACATTATTGTAATAGTTGTGCATTGTATGATCAACTTTTTAATGTACATAAATTGTTTATGCATTATCTACTGAGAACAGATAGGCAGCTTTTTGTGCAAATATGAAGAAATAGCTAAATAATTTATTTCGAGAAAATCTGATTTTGTTTTTGTTGCTCACCTTCCTGGATCTAAAGTAGTTCATGTGAAAGTGTGAATTGCTTTTTTTTTTTTTTTTAAGATTTTCAACACAAGGCTACTAGTGTCAATCCATTTGATAAAATGCTCTCTTAAAAACATGCAAATCCAAACAGGTTATGACTACTAATTTTGTCTTTGCAAATGCTGGATCTTTAACATACAGACTAATTAAATATTTGTAATAAAACAGTTAACTCCAGTGCGTTATTGCCGTGGTTTGCAAAACTGCATTGAAGTGCTTTCTTTTCATTTCATTGATGGTGGAACAAACATTTCTTTAATAAGGATACAGCACATTCTAATTTTGTAGCAGAAGCTTAGATAAGGATCAGGCCCCTCTGAATCACTGCTTTGACCTATGACATGGAAAGTGCTGAAGCTCTTTGGCAAAAGAAGAGTTAGTCATTCATTATTATGCACAGGACTTTCCAGTTCTAAAAGGGCTCTGTGCTTTCTCTCAGATAGACTTTGTTTGTTGGAAATGAGAACTGTATTTTGGCAGTAAAGGACAAGAACTGAAGCAACTCTGCAGGCAGACTCATTATGACATAATCCTTCATTAATCCTTATTCTTTATTAATAGATCATGACAGAAGTTTTGCTTTGGGTGACCATCTTCACCAGCAAGCTATGAGAGAGCAGTAATAGACAAAGACCCAAATAATAAACCCAAGCTCTTCTTTTTGGTCTATCATTTTATTTACAGTCTTAAGGAAGTGCGGGTGTGTTACCTTGGAGAAGTTAGTGTGCTAAGTGATCTATTTTCTTCAAGTGCAACCTGGCTTTGTATCTGAGAAATGTGATTCATCTGTTGGAAAATGGATTGCTTATGTTACTTACCTGGCAGATAAATACACTGAAAAATTAGGTGTTGATTGCAGACTTGCTACAGGAAAAAACATAGGGATGCAAGACCCCATTAGAGTGGAAGTGGCAGTTAAAAGGGAAAGGACTGAAGAATAACATTTTAAGTGGCATGTGAGATGGATGTGACAAAATTTGGCCAAGAGAAGGAAAATTTGAGAGCTTTTTGTTTCAGAGAAAGTTCAGAAGAAAAGCCCACATAACTGTGGAGTATTTTTGTAAAGTTACAAAAAGTATTGTTTTACTTGTTATAAGAAAAAATAGTCAAGAATAGTAAGGTTAGTATTTGCCTGATAGAGCAATGTATAGTCCTTGGCCACTCTCAAACTGCCATAGACAGGCAGTAGAACAAAAAGTGCTGAGGAAAAACAAGTAAATTAAATATTTTTCGGGGATTGTTGACCTTTGACTAAGTTGTCCCTGGTTCTTGTTAGAACTGGATTTACTTGCATTGGGTCTTAACTGTGCCATGGTGCCCAGAACTCCTAGGTGAGTTTGCTTATCTGCCGAAGTGCTTCTGTGGGAGCTGATGCTGCTGCTGCTGACAGAGCAGGCTTGTGGGTTTTGTTAGACAAATTAGGCTTTGTAACACCTATTAATATTGTCAAATATAATTTGAATATGAGCCAAAATGTAATTTCTGTAACAACTGTCTGTATCCTTCAAAAGCATTTGTTTGTTTAAACTGCAGTCCATTTAAACTGTAATGTGATATTTAAGTAGTTTAAGAGGGTAAACCAGACTACCTCCATTAGCTTCTGTGAAACTGTGTTGATTTATATCCATTGTGAATAAGGTCACTAATTTTATTACTTCTTCCTAGGATTCAGTGCCTCTTTGTTATGATATGTGCTGTAATGTCAGTTTGACTGGGGAAAATGGTGTAAAAAATCCCACTGTTTGACAAACTGAGTGGAAAATATTTGTATTTGGATTGGATCTTTGAGACACTTCCAGGATCCAATGCCTAGAAACACAGGTGATAGAAATATGTGTATCTGAAAATATAATAATTACTAAGATGAAATGTTGTTTGCTTCTAGAAGGACAGTATTTTATACCTGAAAATCTCAATGTATATTTCTTTTGTATAGTTTCTTAGCATCCTCTCCATTCTATTCAGAAAGATATGAAATACGAATAGGATGTTAAATTTTTCCATAGGGAAGGTTTGCCATTCATATAGAGGAGATAATGCAATGGGGTTTACAATTTATAATTTTTATTTCCACTTAATGTAATACTTTACACAAACAAAAGCTCTACAGTTGTTACAGACTGTGAGAAATTGTCAGCAAGTGTGTTTTTCCCTCTGCAAGTAGCATTTATCACTTCAAATTTCTGCTGAGAAGTCTGAATCTGATTTAGACATAATGTGGCCATTCAGATACAGGGTTTGAGAAGGAATGGGAAAATATAATTCAGAATTTCTAAACTATTTATGTGGCACTCTTGTTTTGCATTTCTTTGGGGGCATGCACAATAAAACTGACTTTTGAGTGTAGTTTTACTCTTCTTGCTACTCTACACGTACACAGATGAAATATTGATAGCTTTGACAGTAGGTGTGGCTACATAAATGCAGTTGAGTGTTCAGGTCCTGAGTAAAGCTCTGTACTTCTGCACATCTGGATTTAATTGTTGCTTTCTGAAGAGATTTCTGATAGTAAGCAGCCCTTTAATCCAGCAGACAAAAGGCGTAGCAGGATTCAGTGGATGGATGCTGACGTGCCAAATTCAGTCTGGAAATGAGATACCAATTTTTAAAATAAGGAGTAATTAGCCATCAGAGTGACTTAACGAGAAATAGGCTGGACCATGTCCCATACTGAACTTTAAAACTGAAGTATCTTGTAATCAAATGAATTTTATGTGTTTGAATGTAAGTAATGGGTCAGAAGAAATACGTGAATTTCTCCTCTAGCCTGTAATATGTGGCTTTAAAATCAATTATTGTATTTTTCTGAAGCTCAATTATCATTCATTATTTACTTTTATACTACTTGATATGATTGTGATTACTGAAAGTTCTGTGTTAAGCCAAGAGAAAAAGAATTACCTTGTTTTCAGCTGTTCAGAACCAGTGGCACTGTGCTGGCTTGTGGCACTTGTGTTCTTATTCTGCAAGAACCTAAACAGCTCTTAGTGACTATAATAGTAATTCTATATTGTCTTTTGCATTGATATCTTTCTTTTTGCACAAAAATCATATTTTTGGGAAAAGCTATTCTCATTTGTCCCCATCTCCCTAATAGTCTCAGAAAATAAGTGGGGTCAACACATCCAATGAGCCATTTTCCTCTTATGTCACATCTTGGTATTCAACATTTCCTTGGGCACCATGGCTGGATCCAGGATGTTAAATAGGCATTGACGTAACAGGGCTTTAAATATTTGTTTTGCTTAAAGTTAGAAGTTTTTCAGCAAATGAGGTGGTGGGTGTGATGGCTTGCAGGCTGAATGATATCATGCTGTTGTGAGAAAAACAGTATAAATGATTATATTCAGCAAGTGGAGAAACAATTGTTCTGTGCTGCTTGTCACTGAAACAAAACCCAACAATTAGAAATCATAAACTACAGCAAGAAAGTTTCTTAGCAGAAGAAGGTTAGAAAGAAAGAGGATCTTTCTAGTAGTTGGGATGAAAAGTCACTGAAATAGTTTACCTAGAGATTTATCAAGTCACCATTACAAGTGGTTTCCCATGTTAGGCAAACATCTGTCAGTAGGGACCTACTCATACGTGATCCTGTTTTTGTCAGGAGCCCCGAGGTCAGCAGTAGGAGGGTGAAGAGTATGTCAAGGCCAGACCAGTATTTATTTAAGGTTTCTGGCAGCCATCCTCTCCTTGAATGAGACAATGACTTCCTCAGATAACCCATAATATCCAGAGGATTCCGGGATCTTCTGTGGGCTATGTCTGTGGTGTAAGTCAGAGAAGCAGCATGAGCCTTAGGGGACCTTCTCTATTCTGCTTCCAGGGAAAGTGACTTTGGTGACAGAGAGAAAACGGTTATGGACACATTTTTAGGACTTGTGATTAGCCAAATGAAGTTAGGCATCACCTCAAATGAGATGATGAGAAGCACCAAAAGCTTCTGTCTCATCCTGGTCTTTCTAGCAGCAGCTATAAAAGATAAGCAAACCTGACAGGGTAAAAGAAGAAAAAAGCCTATAAAGCTTGTATTGTTCAAAAAGCTCATCATTTGAGATGACCAGTTATCAATTCTGTGGGAAGGTCATCACCCTCACAGACAAGGTGTCACCTAAAGTCACAGAGAATTTGCTTTCACAGTCCCAGCCCAGTTTGCAGGGCACTCCTTGCTCTCCCTGACATGTCAGTGGCTGTGGCCACAGAGTTCTGGTTTCACCTGCAACCACTCACATTGTCCCAAGGAGTGGAAAACGGCCCTCTGGAGAGACCTATACTTCAGAGTGTTGGAGTCTGAGGATTGAGTTTTCATCTCAGTCAAGAAAGAGGGGCTTTTTCCAAACCCTGGAGCAAACAGAGCATGGCCACAAAGGTTGGATTTAATGAAATACAGTTTGTTCATCTGGAAGGTATCCAAGATGGCAAAGACGATCACCAAAAATACCACCTGGACTTCGAAGTATCTTTTTCTGCCTCTTAGAAGGGAGATGCTGCCTTCTAAGATGCTGTGTTCTACAACCTGATGTTGTAGGAGTTCAGAATTGCTGCCAGTTCCTATAGATATTCATAGCAGAACTGTGTCTTTTGGGAAAAACAGTGTAAAAATTGGATTAGCTGCTGCTTTGGGATCCTTGTACATAATATGTGTGTTCAGTGTGATCAGTATACTGTGAAAAATAAGTTTTTTATTCTGCAATACCTGAATTGTTTCAAGGTGTAGTGCACACAGAATTCCATAGCCTGTCCTTTTAGTTTGGTTTGGGGGTTTTAGTTTGGTTTGGTTTTCTTTTAGTTTGTCATATCTATAGCTTTATGACTGAAGGAAAATTCAGGCATGACAGATATATTCTATCTTTTGTAGAAAAATCTGTGTACTGACAGTGTTTGCTCTCTCAATATTGCCAGGCAGAGTGACCTCTGCCCAGGGCTCAGGCACGTGGCAGTGTATGTATATGAAGCAGGGAGCTCAGGCTAGTTACTGTAAATAGCTTCTCTCCAGCTTCACAGGACAAGGTATTTCCAAGCCTCCTCTTCTGATTGTGTTTCTCTGCACTCCTCTTTTGTCAGCTGTAGCTGGCAGATCCTTGTTGTATGTATCAAAGCAGCTTCCTACACAATGCCAGCCAGGACACAGCACTCTCATGTGGTAGGTTCCTCAAAAAAATGCACTGAGAGACGTGGCAGTCAGGGCTGTTAATTACCATGTAAAGCATCACTTTCCAAGTGTGAGTCTTCTGCAGTGGCTTTACTTTTTGGCTTGGCTTTTCTGCTTGTAGCAACGTGCAGAATTATAGCTGTGTGATTGGACAGCTGATAAGTAAGCTAGTAGTTAATAGCCTGATGGCAGAAAGTGGAGGTGTTATATGTAGGAAGAGGTCTTTTATTTGTTGCTAAAAGGAGTGATTCTGACTCATTTTAGGCTCTGGAGTAGTGTGGGTGAGCCAACACATGGAATATGGTGAATGTAGGCATTTGAAGGAAAGTGAATGGAAATTGTCATTTTTTGTGACAGGAGAATGTGTTTGGTACAGTGCCAAGTAAAAACAAGTATGTGCAGATTTGTTCAAAACACAGAAACTTCTCATGTCTCTGGGATGAGTCTCAGATTCTGAAAGGAAACAAACAGCCAGAAAAACAGAAGAGAACAAAAGTAATTGAAAACATGTGATCCCAGGTCTTGTGCACAGATTTAATTAAGACCTCTACCTTCCTGTGCCTTTGCCAAACAGTTTTTGTAAACCTTAGGCAAAATATGTTGGCTACTTCACATTTGGAGACACAGACGTTAATTTCCATGGTACAGAGGCAATCCTTTTGTTCAGAACTATGTTACTTCAAACGAGTATTTCATTAGGGTGAATATTTATGTAAATTTTGGATATGCTCTGTGTACTGGAAAAACTCTTCCCGAAAATGTGTCGCATTAGTAATGAGTTGTTGTTGGTTTTTTTCCCACTGCCTTGTACCGTTCTTAGAGATGTAAAGCAACACATCTTAGGTTTCCTCCCCTTTCTGCACACAGAATAGAAATTACAGCGACAGCTTAGCTTGTTTTGCCCATGGATCAATGCCAGAAAGCAGTTTTGAAGGTGTTTTAAAATGAAGACATCTGGCAGCTGGCGTACTTACAATTCATTTGCCAAAGACAAGTTGCATGCTGTTGGAATTTTCAATTGAAGGTCATGCAGGTAAAAATCAGTCAGGTGGAGCTCATGTGTGGCGAACCCACACACTTGAAGAATTGTTGGCCCAGGGATGTGTGGGTGGGCTAGACTGAGAAGGATGTTTGTCTAATTTTCCTCTTTAAAATGTGAAACCCAAAGCTAAAAAAAGGTCAGTAAATCTGAGGAGAAATCACAAGGCTATCATATTTCAGTGGAACCACCATCAATTAGTTTGAGCAGAGAGTGCCAAAAAATAGAAGAAGGAAAGATGAATAAGAATCTGACATAATGTTGGGCAAACACTCTACTGTCAACTGAGTGGTCACACACTTTTTGCTCTCATTTTTTTCAGTAAGAAATAGCCTGGAGGATTATTTGTACACAGCTTTGTACTGACAGTGAATTAGTAACACTGTGTCATTGTGTATTCAGTGATTCAGTGACAGCTCTGAGACTAAGCTGTTTACATTAATTGATGTTTAATAGTGTTAATGCAGTATGTTTTACCATTATAAACTTTCTCTTCATCGGTATGGTTGCTTAATAAGATACTAATATTTCTAAATCAGGGGGTCTGCACCCACAATGGCTTTACATATGTTTACATGGAAAATACATGTCCTGTCTGTGTGATGTGGGGAAATACTATTCAGTATAATGTTGCAAGAATAAAAACATGAGGCCTGAATTCCTCTCTCTCTTAAGAATGGTTTATGTAAAAGAAGCTTCTTGTGTGTTAATAGATATAGACATTTTTATTACTTGCATATACGTAGAGGGAAGTCAGGTCTAGGACCTGTGTGTGTTGCAATATTCAAAAGTTCAACTGTAGCAGATTTTTCTGTGTTTTGCTAGATGAAAGTTTTAATGACGTTAGTGACATTTTAGAGTGTTTTGCACTCAGAACTTGGTTAGATATAAACCTAAAAGTGACCTCATGCCTTGTGAAAAAATTTTGAACAATATTGGGTTTTCTGAAGTATAAGCATAAGAAAAACAGTCTTCCCTACTGTGTCTGAGAAGGGAAGATCAGAAATTAATTGAGCAACATTATTCACTTGGTAAGGTCAATACTTGTCCTTGTCAATGGAGACTATAGGTTGCTTCTTCTGCTCTATAAGTAAATAAAAACATTTTTTTTTCATATTTTACCCAAAGCTCTTAGACAGAGGGTCCAGAGATCCCAGCTATTCCCTATGGAACTTTCTTCTGAAGCCTAGCTCCTAAACTGCCAGGCTGGCAGGAAAGGTAACTGTTGTTTAGACCATGAGCTTTCTGTCCAGGGAGTGGGAGAAATAAGGGATGCCTGATACTGGTATTTGGTGCAGGACCATGGGCTTCCCTGCCTTTAAGGGAATTGTTTGTAGGTGATTGCACTGCAGTGTGGACTCATGGCTAAAACTCTGAAGGATTCAGTGGAGACAGAATCCCACAAATCCCAATAGACTGCTATTTATGAAAAAAAAAATAGCAGGAGGCAAATGCATCTCTTGAAGCAATATTTTTTAGAAAGTAAAAAATATGGGGGGAAAAAAAAGGAATACTTATTTAAATCTGTTTTCTTACTAGGAAAAGTTCAAGCTGTACCCCTTCTCTTTCTTTCATTAAATGCTAAGCTGCCCCTCTGATGCTCAGGTTTTGGACAGCTGGAATCCCTACCAGTTCTCCTGTCGTGTTGGTGTGCAGCTTGCAGGTCAAAGGTAGCATGATCTGGCTGAAGCCTTAA
This sequence comes from Irena cyanogastra, assembly GCA_013397155.1. Taxonomy (NCBI): domain Eukaryota; kingdom Metazoa; phylum Chordata; class Aves; order Passeriformes; family Irenidae; genus Irena; species Irena cyanogastra. The sequence continues at coordinate 1,233,684 of VWZV01017135.1, read as the reverse complement.
GCACTACTGTAAAATAAATCATTGAAAACTGCTAGTATAAACTACTTTGAACCAAAGACTGGTGTCAGATTCAGGTGTACAAAAAAGTTGAAACTTTTTCACTTCTTCACTTGTGATTTAAATGGTGTAAATGTAACATAGTGTAAAATACTGGATGATTTTTTTTGCTTCCTGTAAGAGGGAATGCAGAGTCTAAAGATGAAATATGAAACTGCTTTGAGATGAGGATCTAGAGAAAATGCTGATGATTTGTCACAACTGTTCATCATTGTACTAAACCTGTTTTGTTTTCCTGCTCAAATTCCTGACAGATAATGGCAATCTGACATTCTTACTGTTTTCATTTTACTGCAAAAAAGATCCACAGAGAAGGGGCTGAAACCAAGTAGTGTTATTACATTGCAAGGCTCTTAGTCTCTTAAGATTGATTTCTTGAGTAACATAAGCTGTTTCTGCTGCAGTCATGTGAATATTTTGAAGTTGCTCTTGCTTAATGTGCAATTCTATTACTGGCTGAAAGGAGCCCATGGTTATCCTGCTTGGCTGTCTCCAAGCACGTGAAATTGTGTACTTTGCCCCTGCTGATGAGCCCAGGGCAACTGTCAATGCTTTGAGGGACACCTTGAAAATAATGTGCCTAAGAAAGTGTTCTGGTTTATAATCAAAGATTTTGTTACTTCACTTTAGGCTGTCTGTTGACTGTGGGAAAGAAAACTGTCTTAATTTCTGTGTCCAGTGTGATCCTTGCCAGCCTTATGCCTCAGCCTGGCAAGAGCCTTTTGCACTCTTAGATTCAGCACTACAGTGTTTTGTTTTCTCTTGGAAGCTGAGTCCCTGGCAGCAGGGTATAACTGAGGTCTCAGGGAACTTTACAGACCTTGCAACACTGCTCCAGAGGCTTCCAACTGTAGCTGCTTGAGCCTGGCATTGATTTTGTTTAGCAGCAGACTTGGGTCACTCTGTGACCGTGTCCCAGGTCTGGTTTGGTTGTGGTTTTCCTCTTTGTTTGTCATAGAAGCAGATTGCCTAGCAGATTCTATGAGAGTTATTTTGGTGACAAAATTATCAGTATGAAAACTCTTGAGTCTGAGGTCACTTCATCCTGGGTGCCATTGGATCCAAAGTTAAACCTCCCAGAGGATCTTTAAAAGCTCAGTGTAGCAGAGATTCTGCTTCAAGCAGTATATCCATAAGGAACGTTGTCATTAAGGATTTTGAAGCTTTGGGGATGAGCATACTGCCCTCATGTCTGTGTTCTAATTATGCTGAAATGTTTAATATAAATTCAGTGTTTTTATTGAAGCCTTTCCTTGGCATAATGATGTATTTGGTTTAGTTATTGTTTCTGTTCATTCTAATGCCCCCTGCTGCTGAGGAAATGGCATGTGCTCTATAAATGGAATTATAAATATGTTAAAGGATACAAATTGGAGTGCTTTAAGAGTACAAGTGGATATTTGGGAAGCAAGAAGTGATGCTATGTTAGAATGCAATAACATCTTCTGGGCAAAATAGATCTAAACACATCCTGAAAATATAGTAAGAGATAACTACAACACAACTACTGTGGGAATGTATATAAACATCTGACTGTGTGTGTATGTGTACAAACCACTTTTTGCACATTTCTGGTAGAAGGGAAGGAGTAGGATAAGTGAATTTTAGAAAAAGGTAAAGACCCATCACTGGGAAAGATGGTGAAAGGTGAAAACTGCTGAACATTCAGAGACTTTTCCTATTTTTCTTTTTTAATTGATTTGCTTTGTCTGAATTCCCTTTTTTTTTTTTTTTTTTAGTTTTTTGAGGGGGGTTTTGTTGGGTTGGTTTGTTTGTTTTGTTTTCATTTTTTGTGTGTGTGGTTTTTTCTCCCTTCTCTGAGACAAAACCCATTCACCTTTAGTAAAGATATGCTTCTTTAACAGGAATAAAAAGTTAGAGTTACAGACTTGATGGGTGACACAAGTTTTTATGCATGACATTTGTCATCACAGAATTTGCTCTTCAGAATTTAATAATCCAAAAAATTTAATATGGTTTGCAAATTGCTTGACACAGATTATTAGTCAGCATTATCATAAGGAAACAGGGAGTAAAGACTGTTTGAACAAGATGGAATTTGCTGTAAGACCCTGAAGAAGTACAGAAGTACAGTGTTATTTGAAGATGAGGTAAAAATTCAATAATATTGTGAAAGAAAATTAAGACTATCATGACAAGGTAGAATGAGCCAGTAGAATGCAGCAGATAAATATGCTGTAGATCTAAATAAATATCAAGAAGAATAGAATTTTACTGAAAAAGGTATTAGTTTAAATATAGCAAGAAAGATGATTAATTTATGGATATTCATTGTGAGAGACAACCTTAGAAGTGAAACCAGAGAAAACTGAGTGAAAAACAAAGAAACATAATGGTCAGCAGTGACTGTTTGATAGGACAGTGCAGTACTCCTATAGAGTGGTCATCAGCAGAAATCCCTTTCACATGGTGTGGGTAGGGCTGTACCATGTAAAAGTCCTAAAAATATAAAGAAAGAAGTAATACGTCCGTGCCTTTTAAATATTTTTAATTCAACTAAATTTTAAATCTATTTTAACATAAATTCCTTTATATCTCACTTGTATTTCTCCATGAAAGTGCTTGAAGGGAGTTTGACTTATTCTATTGTTCATCAGAGATATCCATGTGCAATATCTTCTTTCCTCATGGGGTGTAAAGAGAGGAACCCATTACCCAAGCATCAACCCAGGGCTGACATAAGAGCTCTAGTAGGGCCAGCATTGCTTCCATCATTCTTATGTGTGTAAAAAACACTAACTTGTGTCATTGTCTTTGTCATTTAGTGAATGATTTTCAAGCACTCGAATTCTTCCTGTTTAAATTCTTCATATTTTGAATCTTTCTTATAGTCCTATTCAAAAGAAACTAATACATGTATTATATGCACAATGGATGGCTTGAAAGAGAAGTTGTCTTCACTGACAGGAGAGATCAAGTAAAGTTATTTCTTTTTTAACTATAACATATTACATTGAAAACTCATATTGTAAGGGGGAATATTGTAGGGGAATAGGTTGCAATGAAGTCTGAACTTGAGTGAAGGGAATAAAATTGTACTGACTTTTAATAATTCAATAATTAATAGTGCTTTGCCATTAACTCATCCTTTTTTTTTGGCAATAAAATGTAACCAGGAGAAAAAAAATCTCTTCTGTGATCAAAATGCTCTCTTTCAAAGAGGCAGGGAGACTGTTCTTTTCCACATCCAAATGGCCACTCCATGGCGTGGAGTAAAGGACAGCCATGAGATGTGGGCTGTCCCCTTGCTTGAAAACAGGCACAGACTCACAGCCCATCTCAAAGACAGGGAACTGCAGAGGAATTCAGACCTTCACCTGGGGAGGCACCCAGTTAAGAGCTAAGAACCCTCTGAAAACCAAAGTTTCCTAGTTTATGAAACTTAGTTATGTGTTTGATTTCTTTTTTGGGAAATGCACAGTATGTATTTCCTGAGTTATATAAATTCACAAATAAAAGAATTTTCCTTAATCTCCTCTAATCTCTTACAATTCTATGAAATACCAGTTCACTTCCTTCTGTTGTCTGTTTGTAAATAGACTCCACTGAGCCTGATAACATCAGAGCATTTGTAGTTCATCACATTTGGAAATGGTGATTGGTTCTCTTACAGGCTGCTCCAATGGGTCACTTAGTCCATCTCCCGGGAATAATAAACATGTTTAGCAGGAGCTGGGGCAGTCCAGCATTGGTACCTGTGCCCTCCTGGACCAAGCCTGTTGGCACCATCAGCTTCACAGCAATTCTGAGCATCTTGACAATGTGGAACCAAATTTTACTTTCACACTCAACACCTTACTCATGTATAAAATACCTTTAAGGACACACCTGAGGGCAGATCTGGCTCTGTGTGATTAACACACGCAGTCAATTCACAGAAGATATTGGCAAATGTTCCTAGTCAGTAACAGAAAGTTTGGATAAGTGTATACTCTGCAGTATCTTTGCCACAGAAATTTTCTGTTGCAAGCTGCCATGCTCAAGTATGCATTTCTTTTATGAATGAAGGTCTTTTGTGCATCAAGATTAAAATCCTCTGCCTCTCTGCTATGAAGGGGAAAAAAAAAATCTCTTTTAAAAAGAGTGCAGTTCATGTAAACCATTTCTTTAAAAACAGAGCCCTTAAATAGCTCCAAGTACATTTCTGTGTATGACACATAAATGTCCACTAATTGCATGTAGGGAGAACTGAGATTCCAATAGCAAATTCTGTAAAAAGTAGATATACAAAGAAAAGTGGAAGCATCTGTTTAATATATACGACATTAGAATTTAATTTTACCTCTGTGATGCTTTTGTGTAGCTGCAGTGTTACAGAGGAGCACATAAGCATAGTAGTGCAGTGTCAGCAGGTGCATGCCACCAAATTACTGCTTTTAATTTGCATATTCATCTGCTAAGAAGCATGTCATTATCATATCAAAGGGATACTAAGCAACATCTAGCTTCGAGAGATGTGGCATAGTTTCAATACGAGCAATTAATGCAAGATGAGGACTCTCTTTTTGTCATGTCTCCTAGGGCTAGCTGTAATCGGGCTTATTATTGGATACCAATAAGACTGAGGTACCAGTTGGCAGAGAATGAGAGAAGTACAGAAAAACAGAGCTGTATGAGGTGTCTTAACTACACACTTGATAGAAAACCATTTCTCTGGTCACTTTTTGAAAACAAAAGCTGCTACTATCTGAATAGGTCTGATCAAAGATAAACATTATATGTAGCATATCTTTAAAGGGAGATGACAGAGAAAAAGTCAAACCGAAACAGGCTATATTTTCCATGAAATGAGTAAGTAAAGCTGACTAATGAAATGCAGTATCAAGGCTCGTAGAATTCCATGCTCTTAGAGAAACTGGTTTATAAGTAAGCTTTTATTTTAAAGATCCTTGTTGCAATAGGTCACTACTCCATGGGACAAAGGGGGTAGATGCAGATCATAATTCAAGAAGGATGGCAGGTCTCCTGTCACTGTTCTGTTCAAGGCATTGTACTGTGTCAGTGGTCACAGAGAGAAAGTAGATGGAGTGTTAATACGTTGAACAAATACTGTGTTGTTTGTGTGAACAAATATTAATATGTTGAAGCAATATTCAGAAGTGATTTCCTACGGTAAAGATCACTTTGATGAACTGTTTTGAGAAAATATGCCAGAAAAAAAATTCTGCTGATGAATGAAGAGATGTACCTAAGGATGTGTTGGATCAGCCTGGGGCCTGCTGTGCTCAAGATGTAGGCAGAAGTAGAGGAGCAAGACAAGAGTACAATTCTGACAGAAGAGTATATTCTGACAGAATATATCCAACAAGGATATTTCTGACAGAGGACATCCTGTGAGCTTCCACCGTTTGGCAGGGCCCTCCTGAAACTGATTTGATATCTGTGTTCAACAGCTGTGGGTAAGCTTTGGGCAACAGTTTAGATTCTGGCAAAGACAAGTGGAGCCTAAAATGTGATTGGTGGCAGACTCCTCAGACAGTATTCAAAGGGACAGCTAGCCATGAACTGGTTAATCACATTTCAGATTTTGTTCATCATTTATCTCCTGTGGTTTAGCTCTTTTGAAAAACCTAAGCTCTACAGCCATCAAAATGTGGCCAGTTTTGTCTCCACCTCCTGAGGATCTGATTGATAATGTAGTTTAGTATTGCTTGGGTAAAAAGAATCCTGAGCTACACTGATTAACTTCATTTTTTCAAAGAGAAGGAAACTTTTCCCCTTTTGGTTACTGGTCCATCATCTTTTGACACACACTAGGTATTTAGGAAGTCCTCCTTTGCATCTTTAGTACTTTTAACTCTGTTCTTGCCACTGAAACTAATGTCCCTGATTTATTTGTAATAATTTCAATGAGATTAGGACTTTACCCTCTTTGGGCACTATTGAATTGGATTCATGGCTGTAGCTGCCCCAGCCTCATGATTATGATCAGTTGTTAGTGGCAGTTACTCATTATATTGTGAGAATAAGAAAGCAGCTGTAATGTTTAAATACCATGATTATAAGGTTAGTAGTAGCTTTTCAGGATTTATGCAATTATGTATAGGTACGTGTGCTTCATGTCAGAAATATGAATACAGATAAACAAAATAGATGTGCCATTTACAAGATACAGTGGCTTTTTCAGCTTTTCTAAACAACTTTTGTTGTATTTCATCCAGGTGCTAATAGTCAGCATTTTACAACATGTCTTGGTATTCTTAGTAGAAGATAATGTCATAGTCCTTTATTGTTTCACTGGATTAACTGGATAATCTTAACATTGGCATTTCCCTACATTTTGAACTCCTGGGAACTGACTGTTGAAAAAATTTTCTCTCTGTCATATCTATAGTAGTGATTGTCACGTTATGATTCACATAATAGTTGACAATAGGAAATTAAAAGAACTTAAAATTTGTGTTAACAACCCCTATGAGATCTTGTATACTCTTTCAGTGTTTCAATGATTTCAAAATCTCATAGTTAAAGTTGGAACAAAAAATTTGAAAGGTACTCACAGTGTTTGCAATTTTTTATCAAAATACCATTTACCATTATGGTGGTGTAAAATAGAAACTAAAGGCTTATAGATTTTTAAATAATCATAATATTTGAACCTTAAATAAAAAAAGGTGAAAAGAGAATCCAAAGGAAATTTAGCAGTCGCCACTGGAGTTCACCAAGAACATCTCGCTTTCTTTTTGCAAACAAATCCCTGAAGGGTCTCTAGTGGGAAAAAACCCCAAATTTCTGTCTTATTATAAATCCTGATAGACTAACGCTTTCCTTAAGTGATGAAAAATCTTTTTTAAATGAAAAATTATTGTTGCCCCATGAAGATATATGGGTTTTTCACAAAGGGTTAAATTTTGTTAAGCTTTTAGAGATGTGAATCAATTGCTATAGTCTTAATCTAGCTGTTTTCATTTCAGCAAGACTTTTAGTAAGAAAAGGAAATTATATTGGTGGAAAAAAATATAATTGGATTTTGTCATTAAAATTTGCAGCTATAATTGTAATTTGGAAGAAGGATAGATTAATGATATATTAGATTGCTACTTTTTAGTCTTCACAGTTAAGGGTTTACAGAGTAATACTGAGCACTTTGTACTCCTTCAAGGCTCAGCTTCCTCATCAGTACATTTTTTATATTCTCCACTTCTGTGAAGTGTTATGAAATAGTATTATTTACTAAAATCATAAAACACATATAATCGAGAAGTTGCTACGCTTTTATTGATATTACCTGTATGGAAATTAGGTAACTCTAATTGATATTTATCTTCAAGCTGTGACTCAAGAAAGGACTCTACATTATGTGAAATTATCATTTTTGGTGTCATTTAAAGAAGTATATTGAAATACTGAGGAAGACTTTTTGAGAAACTATTGCTTATTTACTTTTTGATGTTTAACACAGTACATACCAGGATATAGTCAATTATTACAAGATAAAAGAGATAGTGAAGAAAAATTAAAATATTAGAGGTTTTCCTTGATAAATTACACTATATAATTTTAAATTCTGCTTATAATTTGGTATGCTATTTTTATCATGCCAAACCTCACAGGTAAATAACTCCGTACTCACAAACTCTCAGAGTATTTCATAAAACTGATCTAAACTGTATTGCCTTATACTTAGTAGATATGTACTCTTAAAGTAAATACTATTCAAATTATTACAGAGAAAACTGGACAACCTCCTTCAGGTTCCTACACTGAGTCATATTTGCCTGCATTCAGTCTTGCCTCTCAATTAATTTTTAATTGCATATAAAGAAACTGGTGTAGTTTACTTCAGATAAGCATTATTAATTAGGTGAGACAGTAGTTTCTCAGTTGGAGGTTTATAATTTCTAATGTCAGTGTTGTGAACAATAGCACACATTAATTTCATTGCGAAAGTTAATTGGAATATTGATACGGGTCATGCCTTCAGCAGCATTTTTTCTTCAAGACTGAAGATACAGTGCAGAACATATATATAATTTTAGCATAGTGTGTTTTTACTGAAACTTCAGTATCAAACATCAAAGTAATATCAAAGTCCAGATAAAGGCTGCAGTTGAGGCTGTGTTGTGGTGTTGTTCTTCCTGTTGGCTGGGGAAGAGGAACAGATCACAAAATGCATCTGTGCATTTTGTAAGAGATGATTTGTGCACATTTTTCTGATGTGTTCCCTAAGAGAAGGGCTAAACTAAAGCAACTAAACTCATTTTTCCAATGCCATTTTAGACTCGGGGGTTGAAGGAGAAGAGCCTTGAGTTATGAGACTAGACCTGTATTGCCATGATAACAGTAAAATAAGCAGTGGCAGAGACAGCTTAAATTTTACTGTAACAAATGTTCCCCAGCCATGGAGCATTTTCCACCCAATCCCAGATCGCTGGGTCTCTCTGCTCTCACTGGTTAGTGATGGTTGCCTCAGGCCAGCCCATGCCCACACGTGGCTTCCTGCTCTCTTGGGGGCCAGTCCTGCCTGGCCGTGAGTACCCTCAGCTCCCTGTGATGATTTCACTGGGACTGGAGGACCTCACAGGAGGGTGCTTGATGCCTTCCAAGATCAGACACTGATAATTGAATCTCACAAGACAGAGGTGCAAGAAAATTGTTTTCTTTCCAATTTCACTCTGCTGAAGTCAGACTGACTTTCCATAGCATGTTTGTAAGTGCCCAGGGCCAGAGCCTACAAGAGTTTTGCAGTTGTCATTTGCTTCATTAAGAAGTGAGGATGTTCACTGGATTGGACCTGTTTTATTGTACTTCATTATTTCTAAGCCATGATCAAAGCTGTTATTTTTCTCCAAATCTATTAAAGCTAGTATTGTTTCTTGCAGATAATCTTCAGATGATGAAAAATGAACAGAAATGATACTGCAAACTATGTAGTATCAATTAGTATTTTTCAGAAATAAAGTTTACCATGTATTTATAAAGTAGCAGAATTTAAGCAAATTATAACCCCAAATTTTTTTCAGATTTATTTAAAATAGAAGGATGATAAATGTTTTGAAATAATAATTTTCTGGTTAAAATGAAAAGGTTGATGTCAGATTGAATTAAAGCAGATCATTTTAAACATGATCTTTCTAATACAAGTGGAATTACTATAAATAGACTCTGGTTTTATTGTTGAGTAATACGTTCAGTTCTGCCAGACTAATGACTCCTCAGCCATGTACAAATCTACATTGTTTTAATGTCAGTAAATGTTCTAATCGGCTCAGCTGTAGCTCGTGGCCATAACACAGTGGCTGACAATGAAAAGTACATTTTAACTTACCACTTTTCATTTAATGTTCACATTTTTATCATCTATATAACAGTGCTTCTAATAACTTTCCTTCCTGTAACAGATCTTTGCTAATTCTGCATGGTAGAAGCATCTGATTTTCCAGTGTCAAATGTTTTTTGCTTAGTCTTTCATGTATGAACTTGGCAGTTAACAGCTGAGAATTTGGTGATGATGAATAAGGTTGCATATTTTCAGTCTTCTCCCTCATTGTCTTTTCTCTCTGACCAAGACTCAGCAGGTGAGACTTCTCTCCACCAATACAGGGCTCTTCTTCCCAAAGAATTATCTTCCTGCCAGCTGTGTCCTGCTTTCAAAAGAGATGTGAAGCCATTCTGGAACTTGAGATATGAGGGACTCCAAGGAGAAGAAACCAGAAACTACCTCTGCTTGTGATCATTACAAATCACTCATGAATGAATGCTCAGAGATATTTAACCCCAATATGACTCCATCAGTTGTTCAAGCATTAATTCTACTCCTGCACTGATGACTTTATTCACAGTTTGCAGAGAACATATTGAAGCTCTCAGCTGAAATGATTTAGCCAAGGCTGTATATATCCCATACCAGGGATGGTGTTAGATCCCAGGATTTCCTGATCCTTACACGTAGACCTTTATAGTAGTTGAGAAAATGACTCCTGACTGAAGAGACACATGGAAGACATGCAGCCCTTTAGGAGAGTTAGCAGACTATAATGTAATATGGACCATTTTGAGTCAATGTTGAGTAGAATAGTTATACAAGATTTTTTTCCCTGTTGGCACTGTAAATGCTAACAAAGCTGTAGGCATTAGTATAAATTCCTGGTATTAATTTAACTGCTGGCATCAGGTGTAGAAAATCTTGTAAAGAAAACTCAATTCCAGCTCGAAAGCATTTTGCTTTGTCTTTTCTTGAGAGGGCCAGGACTGTCTGCTTGCCTCATGAACTGGAGTCTGGAAGCTTCTGAGAGGGACAGAGGAAGGAAAGCAAAAAGGAAGGGAAGGCAGGAAGGAAGGAATTGGAAACAAAAATATTAAAATGCATGCTCTCATCTCTAGACAGCCATGGAATTTTCTTTACAACCCTTATTTCACCTTTTCCACTTTTGTTTTCTCCAAGGTATAATTCTATGTACAGTATAATATATTTGGGCTTCTTTTTATTTGCAGAAATGAGTGTATCAAATTTTTAGGTGTTGAAAATAAATGCCAGTACTAGTGCTATAAAATTTTTCAGAGCTGCTCCGATGTGTGGCTGCTCTGTGCACACCTCAAGGAAGCAGCTCTGTGGTGGAGTACCTTGGCAATTCTCTCCCTCAAAGTGTTACCTATATCTACATGTGGTTTCTTTGTCACCACCTTCCTGAAATAGTACAGAAACTATCATTATCAGGCTCAATAAGGAAAAATACCTTTGGAAGTGTTGTTTTGACACTAACAGTTACATTAACTCACCTGCCAATGCTCAGGTGAGCTGCTTACTGCCTGTGCAGGGCAGGGAGTTGGACTCGATGATCCTGCTGGGTCCCTTCCAATGCAGTTTATTCTGTGATACTTACTTATCTACATCTAATCAACAGAGAATCATCATAAGCAAGTCTCTTTCTGGGGTCTTTGTGACTTCTCAAAAGACAAGCTGAACTATTCCAAGCACAGAATAATGTGCCATTGTTCACTGTATAATGTCTGTACTTGGCGTTCCTCTGATTTTACGTTTTGCTCTAACCAAGGGCTTTTCACAGTAGAAACATCCTTGAGTTATTTGCATCCTTGGCTTTGAGTCCAAGTAGAATCCAGCTGGCAGTATTTGTGTTTCCTGTTTATTTGACTTAGTTGAGATTGCTGAAAGGAGAAACTGGAGTTTCTACCACTGTGACATGTGTGTCATAGAATTGAAAGTAAAGTCATAAACACGGTAGATGGTAGCTTCAAATGCTGCTGCTCTTGGGATTGAATTAGTACTTTGAAATTGGGGGTTAGGGTCTAGAATTTTTTTTTTTTTAACAAGTGAAACAGTAGTTTTCGTTTCTGTACATATTCTTTCATCATGTAGTCATGGACAGCCAGAGCATGTGAGCTACTTGGCCTTTTAGCAAAAGATGTTTCTCCCAGTGTGAAGGGCTTTGGGTTTTATTTAGTTATTTTCCCTGATCACTTGGAACAGGATCCCATGCAAATTTCTTACAATGTCGATGTGACAAAGATCTAGGGTGGACATAATTACATATGGCAAAGTCTCTGAATGTATGAATGTGGATGAGTAGACTCTGAAACCTCCAGCACCCATGGACTGGGCTCATTTGTGTTCCCTGTGGATCAGAAGTAAAGATCTACAGTCCATCTGCCAGCAAACAAAAGCATTCCTTCTTTGGTGCTGACATAGTTGCTCTGATAATAGGTCTCTTAATAGCAGGAATTTGTAAATCAAAACTACAGTAAATATATCAACGGTACAATACTTTCCATGTCTAAATAAACAGGGTTTTTTCACTTTTATCTTCAGGATGTCAAGCAAGAGATTAGAAGGCAATTTTGAAACTGAAGGGGGGGGAGGGGAACCATGATGTTATTCTGTAGAAGTTATTTGATTGCTCTTCATAGTCTTTTCATTACAGCTGGCATTTAGAAACTCAACCACACATGCCGCTCCACACCTTTCTACATGATACTGTTTCTTCCTGTTCTCCTTATCTGTAACTGTGATGATGCACAGCTTTCTCCTATTTCTTTCTTGTGGGTTTGTGCAGTTTCTTGATGTTTGTGACAGGCCACGATAGGGGAAGCTTTTATCACTGTGGGGTTTGGAGGCCTCAGTAAATTGAAAATTGCAAATGAAATCCACTGGGCTTGAATTCATCAGCTATTATGTCAGATGACCTTTGGCAGCTGCTGATAAAAATGAGAGAATGTTAGCTCTGATCCAATTTTCAGCACTAACCATTCCTTTTCAAATCCATTCACAGTCAGGCAGCAGACACATGGGAAGTGAAAATGATAGGGTTTCAAGAGAGCTGCATTGTGTTGCAGATTAAGATTTTCTCCCCCTATTTCTAGAGGTCGGCCCCCAGGCCCCTGTCTGGTATCTACCTATTGTCCAATCAGTTTCAATATCTGCTTTAGAGGACATGTTAGCCATCCTTACAGATAAGTGCTTACAGGAGAAAATGTTGGACTTAATAGTTTTGCTTAGGAGGCGTCAAGGGTCACAGTGTACCAATATTGACTGGCACATGTTAGTTTAATCTGACATTCTTAGGAATGTGACACTAGATTCTTTTGGAGTTGTTGATCTCTGAGATTTTTGTTCCCAGGTCTAGGTTTCATAAATTTTATTTTTCTGTAACTGTTTATATTCATGAGCCACTGATATTCATAAAAAAGCCTGCCATGGCTGGACCCAGGCAGCCCTTACCTCATACCCCTGTCTTAGGGGTTGTATAAATTATGTTGCATGATGGTACTGGGCTCTTTCTCCTTAGAGAAGATGGGAAGATACAGACATTTTGCCAGCTCTTGCAAACTATGTGCTATGGAAAATTAAATAATGAGGCTTTCAAACCAAAATTAATGTAATGAATCTAACCTTTAACTGGGTTAGGTGTAAATTTCACCTTCAAAGGTCTTGCAGTCTGTGCAGCCCCTCCCTCTGCCTTTGGCTTCCTGAAGCACTCAGCACCTCCAGGAGTTGCTTGTGGGCTCAAGGACTGAACCTGAGTTCAGAATAACCTTTTAAACCAGCATCATGTTCATGTATGTGCCCCACTCCCTATCAGCTTTTTTCTTGCTTGTTTAAGAAGGAAAATAATGAAACTGTGGACTCTGCTGCCTCGAAAAAATAATGTATGTCATTAAAATTTAAAAGTTTTAGAATAGCACCTTGTACTGCTTAGTTGTTCAGTTTTTAGAGACATAGCTCCCATTGAATTCTCTTTTTAGAAGGCAATAATGATATGTAGATTGGACTTGTTTGGACAAGAATTCAAAAATCAGATTCTTTGACTGATCACACTGTCACTCTTCAAAACATCGCTGTTAGGTCTTCACTGGAAAAGATATTCCTAATATTCTTACCAAAATGTTTCAGAAGTACAATGCCATCTTAAAATTGCATATGTTTTATATTTAGCATTTTTACTGATTCCCTTAGCTAGAATGTGAATAAATATTCAGTGGCTCAGCTTAATAAATAAATCATTTAAATTTCATTTATATAATAGGGTAAAAGTATTAATATTACTAAAATCTAAGTACTAATTTTTAAAATAAGTCCAGTTGTCTGTACTTGCTTCTGTGTAACTATTTCTGTTCTAAGCATTGGAGAATGAGAAAAAAACCCTACTGTTTTAAAGATTAATCTGGAATATGCATATGCACTGATTGCACGTTCATCTAATTAAAACTAAATCTTATAAAGTTACATTTTATTTATTTCTCTAAATCACATAGAAAACTATTTCAGATGTAAGTGTATCTGTACCTTTTTATGGTGGGCAGGTTGTATAGTTGACTCAAAGTAGCCACCTATTTTGCATTATTATGATGTCATATTTTCCAAATCTTAATTTTAAGATATAAAATTTGCATGACAATCATTGTTATCCTTAGATCTGTTCAGATATTAATCATTGGGAAGCCTAACTGCAGATCCAAACTTTTCCTCCCTTCTCTGTCTCTCCAGATAAAAGAATAAAAAATTTCTTTCTCAATTTTCTTCCCCATTCACGTGAATTTCTGATCTCTGCAATTGTATCTCTTATCATTTTATAATTTTCCTATCACAAGTAAGGAATTCTCAGGAAATTTCAACAAATCTGAAGCATCTATCTGTTAAATGTGCTCTTATATAAAACTGTGAGATTGATGCAAAGTGAGCTAGAAGAAGATCTTTTAAATAAAATTCCCTTCCTGGAAGCAGACATTTATCAAGCCAGCAAGCAGAACTGGATGGAGCTTGCCATGAAAGCCAAGGCCAGGCTGGGGATGTTTGGGGGACTGGAGAAGGATTTCCCTGGATGTTCTCTCATGCTCCAGGATTGTGGCTGTGCAGTGTCCCAGGAGATTGACTTTTCTTCTAGTAGGCCTGGAGTACAAGGAGCTGCTGCTGCTGCTCACTCATTTGTTTGCATTTAAGCATCCTTGTAAACTTTCTGTGACACTGTTCTTTCATGGGGAAGACCTGGAATTTGTCTGGATAAGGTAAAATACTGGCACAGGTGACTTGGTTAACTTATGTATCCCTCAGCTGCATGTTTTCACTCACATCTTAGTTTTGGTCTTTAATAAGTCAATGAATAATGCAACTGAAAACCATTACATGGAATTACCATCAGAAAAGACAACTTTAGGTCGTGTTCACAAAGCATATATTGGCTAAGCTTGATTAACATATCTATGTCTACTTTCAAATCAAATATTCAATTTTGAAGGCTATTAAGCAGTGGTCTAACAAAATATATCGTGATTCTTTCCAAGTTATTCCAGAAAATAGTGAATGCAAAAATAAAGGCAGATTTTTAAATTTTTTTTTTAATAAATGAAGGTTTTTGGTTCTCACTTTTGGATCTATATTTTCCATTAAGCATTCCATTAATTCTTCAAGTGTTTAATAATTTGTTAAATTATATGACACTGTAATTGCTGTATTCTAGTGCTTAAATTGAATGAGTTTTTCCTACCAAAGTTTTGCAGATAATACTTTGCTAGGCAAAGTGTACACAAACCTTCCTTTAAATCCTGTAAACCTGTTCCAGTAGTATGTTTAAATATGGCATTAATGGTTGTGCCAAGCTTAAAAAGAGTTCCTATGAAAATGAACACCATTCACATTAAACACCCAGTGAAATGCAGTCCAAAATGTGTTTCCAATCCACTGGTTCTGAAACCGATAGAGTACTTGGGGGATTGAAGTGCCTCGAGTGACAAAAGGAATGTATTTCTCTTTGCTAAGCAATGATTTCTGTGCAGATTTTCTAACACTTCCTTCTATCTCCTGTCTGCCCAGAGCAGGGCAAGGGCTGGCCCAGGGACCACCTTCCCTGTTCTGTCCATTTCTTTTGTGTCCTCTTGGCCCCGTTGTGTTCCTGTACAAGTGGACACTATTTGACTCCTAATGTTTACAAAGCTTTATAAGTCTTAATCCTAAACCATTGTATCCATTAAAGCATGCACCAGAATCTAACTTCCTGGTTGGTAAATATTAGTGACTTTTAAACAAGTGTTCAGTAATTAGCCAAGTCTAATTATAATCCAAGCAGAATTGGTTTGCTTTGACATGAATTCCTTTTATAGTGTGATTGTAAATGGTGCTGGACCTGTATCAGGTAAACTATGTAAATACTGCATCCATATTCTTGTGTTATTATGCAACAAAGTTTTGAGGAATCCTTGCTCAAAATGAAGTCCAAGTGCACTAACTCAGGAAATGTGTAATGAGAAAGAATAGAACATTTATCCTGCACAGCTCACAGTTTAATTAAGCGGAAAAAAAGAATTAGTGGCAGAGTATTCATGGAGAGGAGAAACAGGCATGTAAATGCGTAGGCACACGCAGAATTTTTTTTTTTTTTACATTTCTGTATATTTAAATGTTGTCATTTGAAGAAGGTGCTATGGTCAAGGAATAGGTGAGGAACATGCTTGAAAAGAGCAAAAAGCTGTATTTTTGCCTGATTCATCTTACTGATTTTTTAGGAGGCTTTTTCTCAATTTGCAATTTGATTTAGTCTTGTGTTTGTGTGTCATCTCTTAAATATAGACACCAACTGTGTGTCAGATAAGTACTATTTTATTTTGTCTATCTCAGCTTCCATCGATTCATGTACTGCTTTTCATAAAAATGGTAGCAGGATCAATATTTGTAATGGTTAAGTTAGTTTTTCAAAGCCTTTAATCATTCTCTCAGATGACTTCTTCCTTCAGTGTTCAGCATGACTCACTTCTGGAAAAACCCTTTTTATAAACAATGTTTTCCTCATCCTGGTATTGAAAAAAAAAATGTTGTGTGAAGAATTTCAAGTAAAACTAAAGTATCGTGTGGAGAGTGTTTATCATATGGAGGTTGATGTTTGTCTCAGGCTGTTTGCTGCTCAGGAGAACACCAAGTGCATGGATGAAAGACTTCACTGCAGTCAGTGACTCTATTCCAGTGCATGCTGGAGTAACTAAGATTAGATTTTGGTCACTTCCTGTGTCCTGTGTTTTCCCCAGTGTGAAACATGCAGTTGCCATTTCAATAATCCTGCAAAGAGTCACCAGGAATTTTAGCAGTGCCATGTCCTGAAATCCCTGTCTGCTGTGCTGTTCCCCACATGTTTAACTGCTGACTCCATCGATGAGCATTTCGTGTGTGCAGGTCTTTTTTTCAATGATGACACACTGAAGCTTGTAGAGCAATTAATGCTGCTGTTAAAGCAAGTGTATTTGCATCTCTTTAATAAGGACATCTGGGGGAAATGCTGATCCTTCTGTTAAAAAGTCTTTGACTGTTCAACTTTGAGGGGTTATAGACAACATATGTGCGAATGGAAAATCAAGGAATAATACTAAAACATGCTAAAGTCTAATCTTGTCTTAGGAATGACCACTCATTCAAAATTAGATAATAGATTGGACTTCATCTCTTAACTCAGTTAAGAGTCCTTAAATTGAGCATTAATGTGTGTGGAATCATACTTTCATATGGAAAAATCAAAAATAGAAATAAAAGCTATATAGCTGCCTAGATTTTTATTCATTGCAGAAAGAATATTACTCTCAAGATGAAAAATACTAGGTTGTTCAAGAAGTTTAAGATGCTTAAAAGTCCTGTGGAAAAAGTAGGCAGCCTTCTCAAAATTTAGAATTTTGGCCAAGTTTCTGTCCCAGAGGTATTCCCACAGCTGTCTTACCACGGTGGCACCAAGTATTCCTGGAAAGTTTACTTGGTGTGGATTGTGGATGTATCTACTCATTCAGATCTTTTGCAAAGAGAAAGGTGTGACCTTCTCTGGGCACATGGACCTGAAAGTTTGCCACCAATAATGAAGGGGACCAGTGGGATCCCACCTGCAGAGGCTTCAGCCCATAAAGAGCATCAATAAAGTCTTGCAAACAGGGGATCCTGTACCAAAAATGCTGGATTTTCTTCCCAATTCTTCCCTGTGCAGTTCTGCACTACAGACACCACTACAGAGCAGCTCTGTGTGATTTTCTAAACTAAAAGACATAGTTTTCAGCAAGCTGTCTTGCTGAAATTATCAAAATTGTTGGATGGTCTGTAATTATAATTTTCTATCTTCATCAGGTGAATTGCGTATTTTTTTTCTTTCTTTAGAGGATGCAGATGCTTTGCAAATGACTTCTGAAAAGGAGTTGTACAAAGAAATCAAGTTAATACCTTGGAAGTCTTGTGTAGCTGTGATGCTGATGAAATTACATGGTTAATGGTGTAGGATGAAGAACAAAAAGCCAAGATGTCCCAGAATACAGTTCAACAATCATTAATTTTTATTTCATTTTTGAAGTGGCAAAGACATTGACATGAACAGAAGAGAATGAGAACTATGCCTGTTCATACTGTTCTGATTTTATGCTGGCTGTCCTTGCCCTGTTGTGCCAGAAATAGCTACAGAAAACAAGTAATATTTCTAATTGATTTCTAAGATTTGTGACACCAACATTCTCTGGCAAATGTTTTTCTTCACATTTGAGAATGAATGAAAGGAGAACTCTGCAAATACTCTAGGTCTGGGTCAAGATCTCCTGTAGTTTTGGGGGGTAATTCTTTGTTGCTCTTGTGTGATTTAGAAGATAAAGGATTTGCTTTTGAATTCAGTATTTTTGCTTCAGATACACATTCCTGTGCACTTAAAATCTGACAACGTATGTTCTATGGGTCGGCGAATAATCTAAAATTCTCATATGAAATTTGTTACTGTAAGAATTTTGGTGAACTATTGCTAAACAAAGGGATATCTGTCTTGAAGCCTATTTATGATTGATTCACAGCCTGACCAGTATGAGTGACAGTGATATTGAATTGTAATCCCAAATTAATTTTACTTAGATTGAGTCAGATAGTTCATAATGGCTGCTTTCCTGGTGAAACTTGCTTAGGGTTTTTTTTGACTTGTTCTACTTTAAAGAATGGATGAGAATTATTTGCTAAATCAGATTTGAAACATATTAAGTGAAGAGAAATAACGAGATTTGTAATTTACAGGGGAATGAGCTATTTCTCTTCTCCTGATGCCTGATTAATTTGCTAAGCCGTTGTCTTTTGATAGTTTCCTCTTTTCTTTCTTTTTTTGAATATATTTTTCCAATTCCAAATTGTTCCAAAGCACAGCAAATTGAAGCAAATTGATCTTTTCACTTGACTTTTATATCCGCCCTTAATTTTAAAGACTAAACTTATGTCTCTGTATATGGAATAGATAATGGATTCAATTTCATAAAATATAGTATTGAAATATGCAAAATCACCTTAAAAAGTTAAATTCAGCATTAATTTTGAGACTCTCATTTGCTCTCTTTGGTTCCATAAGGTGATAATGGAATTTCCTGGTAACGATTGCTTGTAGAAAAAAATTTATTTTAAGATTTTTTTTTTATTATTGCTATTTTTTTTTATACTCACTGGAATTGTTTCTGTGTTATTATGATTTATCAGTAGAGAGCTTTGCTAGGTCTCATGCAGTCAAATGTTGTAAAGAAGCCTGGTGAGCCTGGCAGCTGGGAGCATTGATGCCCACACAGTGTCTCTCTATCAGTGGCATCTGGATGTGGGCTTGGCCTCCTTCCGAGGCTGTTGGCTCACAGCACTGCTGCCTATTCAGATGTATCTGTACTAAAGCATAACAAATTTACATATGTTTTGCATAAAGCTTTCAAGCTATTGCTTCTATGTTTCAGGTTGCTACACTGGAGATTAATCAGAAAACAAAAGTTTTATACCTAGCAAACTATTATCCACAAAATGTATTTTCATCTCTCTGAATTTTTTTTGTAAATGGGTTGCCTGGGACTTTTATATTTTCGGTGTAGGCAAAAATGAAAAATGAAAATGGGGAATGAAGGACACACATTGGTAAAAAAAACCCAGAAATAATATTTTCCTTAAGAGCAGACTGGATGTTATTTACACCTTCTTGTCATTATTTAAAGGAAAAATATTAGATATATTTAAACTATTATTCAATTGTTGGGGCTTGTGGAAATAATACTCGTGTTCTTTTCTAAGTTCCTCAGCTGTCCTTATTTCAACTGTAAAAGAATGGTGGGGAAGTTCATGGGAAGTTGTTTCACACAGGGAGGTTCTCAGGTGACATAAATGCCACCCTGTTAAGAAGCCCTTCCCCACAGTTGTCTGCATCTGAAAGAAGAGTTTGTGTAACAGTTCATGCTAAAAGCAGGTTGGTAATCTGTTAGACTAAGGAATAAAAGCTATCTTTTCTGCTGTTATTAGAAAACATGGAATGGAAAAAATATTCTAGTTGGTTGTTATGTGGGTCTGGGAGGAGAAGCAACAGCCCAGTTCCATGTGTCCAGGGTTTTCCATTAAACCTTCAAATGACTGGAATATTTTGTGCTCTGGAAAGGATATATATTATTATTTCTCTTCAGGAAATCCTATAAGCAGTAATTTCTTTGCCTTTTACTCCCTTCCGTGTCTCCTAACGTGCTACATGATACAGGTAAATCTTGGCAGGTAGGATATATTTAATGACGTTTATTTAATTACTTCTGGCTATAACAAAAAGTTGTTCTGAGGGAAAATGCTGAGCTTCATTTTTCTAACAGACCAAATACATGACACAGCTGAGCTGTCACATGGACAGAGCCATGTGTTAGATATATCTGACCAACAATTAGTTTCTTTCACATGCACAGGCAAAACTGGGAAATCATGACTTGTGATTTTTGTGTTCTTTTTTTTTTTTTTCTGGCCCACAGGACTTGGTAGAGGAAGACAGTGTTGTTATATCACATTTAGAGTTTGAGAATGACATTGGATTGCTGGCAAAATCTGCAGTTACTGGCTTCTCTGAGACTGTGTTCATGTCTTTTCACTTTCTAATACATGCCTTTTTGCACAAGAATATATATTTTACCTAATCAGTATATCTGTAACCATGCACAAAGATGAAAAATGTGGTTTATGCTATCCAAAGAGTATCCTGATATAGCTCTAGTTGTATCTAGGAATTGATTAAACACTACTGTGCTGAGCATAGAGCAGCATAACAGGATAACTTTCATGCCCTGCTGTAAAGGGAA
Organism: Irena cyanogastra; assembly: GCA_013397155.1. NCBI lineage: Eukaryota > Metazoa > Chordata > Aves > Passeriformes > Irenidae > Irena > Irena cyanogastra. The sequence goes on along the minus strand of VWZV01017135.1, from coordinate 1,213,086 downwards.
TTTTCTGAGTCTAAATTAATGAGAATGAAATTGTCCTTCAGAAGAAATTAATGCATCTTTGATGGTAAAATAAAAGAAATACTGATTTCCTGTTGCAGTCATGTATGTCACAACCACTGACATAAGAAACAAAACTGAGTTGACTTTCAGAATTACAGGCTTTGAAAATATAGCTCCAAAAATGAATATACTTAGACAATATTTATTTTTTTCTCTCTTTAGGTTTATATATTGGTATATTGAAGTTCCTTGAAAGTATATTTGGGAGTGTTGCCATGAGCTGGACATGGAACAAAGTATTTGTGACTATTCTGAATTTGTCCATGGTTGTGAACTCTGTGAGGTCATCTTGTCAAAACATCACTTTGAACTCTGAAACAAAGAGAAGAGAAACAAACATACTGGATTTAAACACATCTCCAGTGTTGTCAGATAATTACCAAAAAGAAAGTGCCTACACTGGAAATATCAATAACTGTAATGTGTGAGATTTGTTAAAACACACAAACTGGCTCTCCACTGACTGTCACTAATATTTATTCGTCCGGTGACTGTTAATCACACCAAGTTTACAGTCCCGTGTAGCACCTGTCACAGGTGTTGATCATTAATCAGCTATTACAGCAGTTTATTCTGCTGCTGACAACTTGCAATTTTCTACTGATTCAGCTAGTTTGTCAGGTGGGAATTATGGCATAGCACATGTGACAAAACACATCACACATTTCTCTCTCTCTCTCTCCTCTCTCTCTCCCCCCTTCTTTTTTTTCCCTTTTTTTTTTTTTTTTTTTAATTTTCAGGCTTCTCTCTCTTCCTCTCTCTCCCCCTTTTTAGACAAACAATATCTGGGAACTCAGAAGTAATAAGGCGGAATGTATAATTAATTACCCAGCTTGCTCTAATTAGGGATGAATAAGTTGTGTCCCTCTCATCATCACAAATGTGGTGATGGGTAATACCAGTTTATGCTGTATTAACTGCAAATATGCAATCCTTCTGAGAGCACTTTTGTTGATGAATTTGATGAATGTGACAATAATTAGCAGAGACAGATGAGAGCTAAATTACTACTGACAATGTAATGCTATCCCGCTCGAGGGTCTGAGAACGTGGCAGGCTAACATGGTAGGGACCAGGGCCTCGTTTCTAATTAATAGTCGTCTTTTTTTTTTTTTCCATTTTTTTTTCCTTCTTTTTTTTTGCCAGTGGGGAAAAAAAAAAAGGAGGAATGGTAATTGTTTTCGTCAAAGGCTGCAGGGAGTTATCAGGGTAATAAAGTTAATTAGCAGAACAAACATCCTTTCACTGCCTTACCAGATTGAGGAAAAGAGGGTAATTCAAACTGCAGAAAGATATGACTAGATGAGATGATAAGGAGAAAAATTTTACACAGGAGGCTAACAGAGAAGAATCAATTTTTTTCTTCATTTCTTTTGGCTTAGTCCAAGGAAAGGAATTATACATTCTCTTCTTTCAGCTCATGAAGTTGCTTATGTAGAAAACTTTATTGTTATGCTTTCTGCAATGGATGGGAAATGAAGTTAAGAAATATCATATTACATTGTTCCATTTCTTCAGGGACTTCCAAATAGCAATTGTTTTGTTACATTATGTGCAATTTCCTTTTTATTAAAGTGACTTTTCCTAATATCCACAGCACTATATTGATCCCGTAATGTTCTTCAAAAAGAAAACTGTTTTTACTTCATCTCCAGGTCTTCAATGGACCCATTGAGTGTGGCCATTGTACGAGGTTCTGAAGTAGCTAGCTTAGAGTTTGAATTAGTTGATGGATTTCTTTGAGCAGCATTTCTTTTACTATCCTCTAGTGTAAGTATGAAAAGAAAGTCCTTGTTCCTGCCAGCGTTAATGCATGTGACCAGCTTTATGCATGAGTAGTCCTATTACATTTGCCTCCATTCACTCACTTGTACACATAGGCAGGGCCAAGGTCCAAAAGGAGAGAGCCTTTCAAAAGTAGTAACATTGAGGGGTTTAGGTTACTTGGGATGGCAGTTCTTATTCTCATATATTTTCAGTGGTGTTACCAACTCTCTTGAAAGATTTTTGGCCTACCTCCCTGATAAGGCTGACACTCTACTGTACCCTGTTTTCACATCCTATCTGTACACAGGGTCTTGCAGAAGTCTGGAAGGTTTTGTAAACCCAGAGAGATCTGTCAAAGTAAAAATGTTTCATGTGATGGGGCATTGGAAAAAATACTGGAGATACCAAATCAGGGTGTGCCAGGTGTTTTGAGATGTCTGACCACATTATAAGCTTTACTATCCAGGGTGAATATGAGGTCAGTCAAGGTAGTCTCCTGTCCAAGGAGACAAAAGCAATCTGCCTTGTATTTACTGCAAAAGGAAAACGAAAGGGTTAGTAGTGACTGAAGCCCAGCTAATATCCTGTGGGTTTACACCCTGGGTTACCTACTACTGGTACAGTGTTCTGTGCCTTTGGTTAAAGCTACCGCCTCGTCCTCTGCAGCCACACAGAAATCATCTCTGGCAGAGAAGGCTGGTCTCCTCCTGGCTTGGGTGGGTGGTCCATGGAGGGACTCTGGGCTGCAGAGAGCTAGCTGCACAACTCTTTCTTGCAGAGAGGAGATTCTGCTGTCTTAGACCACACAACACTGAAACAGGACCCCAAACTGAGGGGTGGTCCAGCTCTGCTGCTTTGGTACATGTGATGGCCACAGTATATCCAGTGCAATGAGAGCTCTATATTTCCACTGCTGAGCAAGCCTCTTCTTTCAATAAAGCTGAATGACCCAGACATGAGGGAAACTCCTGGTGAAATTTGGTTTTTTGAGTATTCCTGTGTGGCTGCACCTAAATTCCTTAGATTGAACTTTGAAGAAAGTATTCCATGAAATTTTCTTGTAACTGGAGACTCAACCACTACAGTCAGTTACTGTCTCTCCTATGCCACTTCTTGTCTCTCAGGCTGACCTGAGCCAACCATTCCTCAATCATTACAGTCCTTGCCCTTCTACCTCTCTATGCTCATTTCTCTCCTATTTTAACTTCCATTTTTTCATTCTGGCAGCTCCCAGGTAATAACCTGTGCTACGTCAACAGTGCTGGCAAATGCAGTTATTGTCATTAGAAGATCAGTTCCATTTTCAATCATATTGGTAACACTTCCTATATTTGTTAAAAGAACTTCTAAAGAGGTGATGGAATACAGAAGAGATATTTGATAATGTTTTTTCATGGTTTATTAAGTATGTGTTGGGCACTGCAAAAGGCTGCATATTTAAGTAGCTGCAAGACTGGAATACTGGGACTCTGACAGAGGCAGCAAGTATGGAGCTGCTCAGGATCAGATGCTTTTTCACAGTCCTGTTCTTCATTTACAGTCTGGCCAGACAGAACTCCCCATCAGGAGGTAAATGCAAAAAGCTGTGAGCAAAGTATAACCAAACTATTAACAAAGAACTCTGTATTATCCTCCTTAAATAATTCTTCACTGTAAACATAATTGATTTATTAATATAAAGCTCTAGACTTGTGTATTCCGTATGTTTGCTTTCTGTCTTCAAACCCCAAATGGTCAGTGGAGAAAAACCTAGAACCCCAGTGACCAGAGTATTTTTATGGTGCCACAGCTTAAGGCTGACTTTGACATTATCTAAGCAATTTAAAATGCTCTGTTTGCAGAAGACTTTCTGCTTCTGTCAGGGAGTTCTGTTACTGCAGGATCAATGCTAAATGCATTATTGAGAATAAATACTCAAATATTTATTGACCAAAATACTGTAGTGAGCAGTATGTTCCTTTTTACCTTCTTCTTCAGTGGAGCTTCCTAGACACGTCAGCACTTAACCTGAAGTCTTACCTGGCTGTGCAAATCCACTTTTGAGCTCATCCAACTGTTATGCCTGTCTCTGAAACCCTCCACACCTTTGTCCTATACCACCCTGAAGCCTTCTGTCCATGTCCTGAGCCCTATATGACTGTGCCCTGCCCTTTCTACCTGCTGTTGCTCAATCAAATCCAGTTTTCCCCCTACAGCCCAGTTACCAGCTTCTCCTATGCAGAGCACAGTTGCTTCTCCCCAGTTTCTGCATGCAGTACTATTTTCCTGACACCATGTGAAAATTCCCTTCCTCCTCTGCCCTGGTGCTTCTTCCTTTGAAGATTAGAGAAAACAGAAGGAATATGGGTTTAATGTAACATGATTACCCAAATAGTCAGCCACCACCTCAACCACTCAGTGTATGCCATCTCTTTCTTTTCAATATTCCCACATCTTTCCATTATAATGACCTGGAGAAAGGAACCGTGTGCTTTTCTTATTGAAAAGTGCCCAGAGAGCGCCGCTGTGTGAGCCAGCAGGTCAGCAATAACTGAGAGAATATTTTAGCTCAGGAGAATTTTTCATTTGAGAGTGGGAAAATGCCCTGTTATTTCATTCTTGTTTTTCTTTTCTGGCTCCTACACTTGACACTAACTGATTTTCTGCATGAAAAGGGATAAAAGAAACTATCCTGTCTAAATCAGTTTGGAATTATGGAGTTCAGTGGTTACTGGGTCTGTACCTTTTTCACCTGGCTACTGAAGGGAGCACCTTATCATATTTATTGATCAGGTTGCTTTGTAGCCATGGATGAACTGAGCTTTCGCTTTTAAAATCAGCTGTATATTTAAAATGTGAGGAAGTTGAAAGTGCCTCAAAATATAATCATTATTTTTCAATAGATTCTTTAATTAGAAAAGAGGCTATAGAAATTAGCTGAATGTACAGTAGTTATGAACCTTACCTTTATTAGTAGTTTTGGAGGTATATTTACCACCACTAAAATTCTGTTTGGTGGATTTTTGACTGCTTACTCCAGTGAATAAGGTTTCTCCACAGGGTGTAGAGGATTGCTGTCAATCTTAACTCAGATGAGCATAAGATTGTAGTCAAACAAACCTGAAGGACACAAATATATTTTTAGTGATACCATTACTTAAAAGTTCTTTTGTGCAGTGGAGGTTTTGCAGTGCTGTCTAATGAAATAGTGATGCTGCCTAAAATCATTTAAAACTGCATGCAAGCAAATATTTGTACACAAGGTGGTGATGTTAGCAACCAGCTTCTTTTTATTGACAGCCCACAATAAATAACAACATATTGTTTAGGCTCTGAGCTATCTTCAGCTAACTTTGGATAGTTGTACAAGGACAGATCTGATATATCAGCAAAGAAACTGTGACTTGGTCTCAAGGTAACAATGAAAAAAATAAGTGTGGAGCTTAAAATGTCTTCATATCTCATTTTCTTATGACATAATTGCACCATGAGAATCATATAAAACTTCAAATATAATGATGGTAAAAGCAATATGTATCAGAAAAGGTAGCTAGTGCAACCTTTTATTAAAGACATCTTTCATATTTTAAATATTTCTCATTCTACAACTAACTGGTTTAAAAATAGCAGCAGTTAAGACTGGCTGGGAAGAAAGGAAAGTCTCTTTTCAAACAGACATAGGACAAGGGTAGAGCTGAAACCAAGGAAAGGGGTAATAAATAATGACAACAGATGTTTGTAAACCTTTTGCTCCTGTGTTCACTGTTTCCATGTGTTTTCTTGTCTTGATGTGCTGTCAGCCTCCTCTCACCTGGGACTAGTGATATCTTATCAAAGCCTAAGCAGTTCCTCTTCACAACAGGCAGATAATAGTGCCTTTCAATTTATCATACGAGGAGTCTAAAAGAACCATGGGAACGATTGGTCAGGTGACAGTTTGATGGACAGTTTGACAGCCCTTAAAGCATCATGGGAAATGGTTGTCACCTGATTTTTCAGAGCAGCTGGGGAGATAACCTTCAGCATGACAGGAAAAACAAAATTCTGAATATTTGTGTAGGGTTTGCTAACAGCCGTAATGCTCACTTAAGTGATAATGGAGATGAATTTAGATTACTTGAAATGGAGTTATCTGAGCTGGGATCTGTTTAGCCTGTAAATGTTTTTGACATCTTTAGCTGCTTTTCAACACTTTTACTGAATGTAATTCTTCAAACAGATGTAATGCAGATGGATTATTTGGTTTGTACTTGGTCGGACTCTCCACAGAACACATCTTGTCTCCTAAATGAAATTGGAAGAACAGATCTCCTAAATTTTTTTTCTTCTTTCATTGTACCTTATTGTCCTGACTACCCAAAAATTATTCCTTGCTCACTATGAAATACACTCTATTAGTGTGAACCAGACAGATGCTTGCACCTGGAATCACTCTCATAATGGCCACGTCTGTGGACTTCTGCTGAGATTCACAAACAGGTCAAATATTGACCTGACAAACACCAAATACTACTCTTAGGTTGAGACTGAGGCTTCTGAAAATGTTGGCATTGCTGCCATCCCCACTTTACTGCTGTGGGTAAATTCAAGATGCACTTTTCTTGGTAGTGTAGTTCTGGTACTTCTCAGAAACACTGAAAAGACCACAACTGTAGGCTTTGAAGGAGAAACTGGGTGGCAAAAATGGTTAAGCGTTTGCTCTTTAGCTCCAAAACCTGGATAGATGTTGCGTGTGTGATACATTGATTTAATGTAGAGATCTCACCTGGGAGAGGAATAGAGCAGGTTGGTGTGGTGGGTGGAAGAATCCCTGCAATTGAACTGAGCAGTGCAATCAGGAGGACACACACTGGAAACCATTCCTATACTTAGTTTGAAACTTCGCAGCAAATTGGAGCAAGCATGAAGGTTTCTCAGCTTTTTCTGTTTCTGATTCTTCCTTTATCAGTCTAACCAAGATGCCATCACATTCTCTCAGTCCTTCTGTATCAGTGACGTCCACACCACCTTCAACCAAACTTGTGTTTCCCTGCTGCCAATATCTTTTGGTTTTGAGGTTCTGAGCTCTTCTTACAGCTTTTCTTTCCTGTTTTTATCTCCATTTTCTCTGTTGCATGTTAAACGACAAACACAACTCCTCACTGCAGAACCTTGTTCTATTAAATTTTTAACTAACATCATATCCTGCCTTCTTTCCACTTCAGAGTCCCTCTTTTGAAACATGCTTCAATGCTTTCTGTAATGAAGTTTGTAAAGCACATATTTCTTTTATGAGAAGTTGTAGTGACAATACTGTTATTCCCTCTCCCCTGGTGAGGGACAAACTGTATAGGCACATATTTATGATCACTAGCTGTACAGAATAACACATAAACTAAGTAAATAAGAGGGCTCTTTTTTGAGCATTAAATTGATAGTCTCTCCTTCTTGTCTTTACAGAGACAAATTTTAATATATTGTTAGAAGTTTCAACAAGCTGCAGACACTGTCAGTGTTTTGCTGTCATAAATTTCTAGATTTTATTGTGAGCATATTTCGTATTTATGATGTTATATAGAATATATTCTTATTTATTTTATCATTAAAACAATGTTGCCCAGATAATTTTGCATATTTTCTATCATAACTCTCAATACTATAACTATGAGTAACATTTATTTATTCCGTGATCTGAAGCTTGTTGATTTTTGGGATTGCAGTTTAAAAAGAATAATAATAATTCGGAATGTGACTGTGTGCAAGCATGCACAATATGTTTCCAGACACGTCCCCCCTACACTGACTGAATATCAGCAGAGCAAGGTACAAGTTAATTGCAGGCTGGCTGTGCCTGTGGATGTCCACAGCACTCGAGGACACAGTGGCTTTGGCAGGCCATGGCAGATGGCGTGTTTGGATGTGGGTTTTTCCAGATGAAGGTAGAGAAATCTCTCTTTAGGCTTTCACAGCTTGCCATGTAAATACTATTGTTCCAGTCAGCTCTGATTTATATCCAAGACTATGGTAAGATAAAAAAGGGCCCTTACCCTTCTGTCACAAACTCCTCTTTGTTGAAGTTTCTTTTGTCAAGTAGCTCATACTCTGACTCATCTTTTTCAATACTGTGCTTAGTTTCAGAACTCAGTATTGTTTTACTCAAAATAAACTTTAATTGCAAACTTAGTATTTCCTGACTAAAATGTGCAAGTTTACTATCTGCTTTAGATTTAGTATTTTAATAGATTTTGAAACACTTTTGCACAGTGATACTGAAAGAATCATCTATGTTGAGCTTTTCTACATTTTCTTTTAATGATGGTAAAATCTCCTACTGTAAATGAGTTTAACAAAATATTTCTGAGTGTATCCACTGCTTCAACAGAATGCAAGTTGCAACTGAAGGTTTTTCTCCCTGTATTTTTGCAAGCAAACAATGTGGTTGTCAGAGAACCTAATCAGTATTTGAGCTGACAAACAACCAAACAAAAAAGGTATTTAGCAGGGCCTCTGATTTCCCTAATGACAGAATATACCCATCAAGGAAACTCAGTAGCAGCTGCTCCATTGTGTTAAAGATTTGAAGATGTCTTCGTTTTGAAAAACTTTGGAGGGTTTTCTTTACTTTCACCAGAGAATATGTAAAGAGGCATTTTTATTTCTTTTTGGTGTGGGAAGACAGAAATCAGCCGATTAACCAACTTAATACTGTTTTCTGTGGCTGTGTAGTGGGTTCTTCAGTTTCAAGACTAAATCTTGTGTGTCAGTTGTGATCACATAATTGCTGATAACAAATGCAACTCGCTCACTGGGCTCTCACATAACATCCATCTGGAAAAACACCAACATGCACCACATGGAAAAGAGGAGGATCCTCATCTGCTTGTGGTTGACTGTTTATTTCTTATACTGTTAACTCACATCGTCTTTTAATATTAATTATTTTATTCTAACTGCTTTTTAATTTAAGTTCATAGCATCCACTGCCATAGTGTGATGAGGCTTCCAGAGAGTTCTAATGAAATAAGTACAGTATTTGCATGGTTGGGTGAACATTTAGATCTGTTTATCCCTTGAGGTGGAAAATTGATCTTGTGCTAAACAAGATAGATATTGATAAGAACATGGATATTGAGTCCTGCTAAAATCAATGTTTTCTCATAACTGATTACAGAATTCTTGGAGTAACATCAAAAGGAATTCAGTAGTAAAAGTGTAAGACTTGAATCATCTGGGTAAAGAGAAAGAGTGACTTGTAAAGTCTGAGCAAATGACTTAAACAAGAGAGGGAATCCAGGATAAGGCAAGCGTAGTCAATAAAACTGCAGCAGGGGAAGCAGAAGTGATAAGGAGAATGAAATAACAGATGAGAATGACTTCAGTGAAGAGCAGCTGTGTTGGAAGCAATAAGAACAAAAATCCCAAGCAAAATCTGGTAGTTTGACTGGGGCAGAAGAGCATTCCTGTCTGTCACAGCCTTCATCCTAGAATTTTGCACAGTGTTCTAATTGTCTTGTTTTTACTGCTCCCATGTATTATGGAGACATGGACAGAGCCTTGAGATGCCCTTTTATGCCTATTTCAAATTGGCAGAAGTATCTCATATCCAGGAGAATCACAGTCTTCAGAGAAATCTGCTGCAATGACAGCAGCACTTCAACCAGAAAATGAAAGACACCAGGGTTTCTGTGTTACATCACAGGTACAGTTTTCAGATTGTGAAATCTGTAATTCATTGGCAGAATTAGATATCCTTATGTTCAACTGATGATGGTGGCTTGCTGTATTCTGAATTTCTCTGGAATGAAAGGGTGGATTCTTAGTTATAATCTGTGCAGCCAGGATGTCTGCAGCATTGGTGGCACTTAGGAATATTTGGAGGAGAAACGGGAGTGCTGTTCACCAAACAAGGTACTTGACCACTTAGCCGTAAGTGCTGACGATTCCTTATGACACTTTTACCTGTCAAGAAGAATGTGAGTAGGATTCATGCATCTTGGACGTGTATCATTTAGAATATTTCACACTTTGTGAGTGTTCTGAGCTTTAGAGAGAAGAAAAGAAGCAGCATTTGTTTGCAGGCATAGGATGCACCTTCACAAGAGGAGCTTTGTGAGTGTATGTGTCTACCTGTTCTTTTTTGAAGTACTTCACTGCTGCTTTTCAGTGTTTGGTGTTTCGCTGGTGACCTGGAGGCACTTAGCTTCTTGATGAAGCATTGTCTACCGCAGACAGCTCAAAGGACTCAAATCCATAGTTTCAGTAAGAGTTCGGCTATGAAACAATAAGGCTCAGGCACAGACATGTCAAAGCAGGTGGCTTCCTCACCATTTCACTCTTCCTGAATCCCTGTTGTTGCTCTCAATGCCCCTGCTTCTCTCTCTTCATCTGGCATATATTCCAAGAAAGCAATCTATACATGTGTATGTATATATTACATGGATATATAAGTCCCTTAGATAGTTATAAAAAATAAATATTTAGTATTTATAATAGGAATCCTTAGGGTTGGACCGAGTTCACGAGTCTGCTTGAGTGATAGAAAATTCAGAGTGATCATAAGGAGGTCATAGTTTCCCTAAAACATTTCCCTAAAAAGTGGCTACATTGTCAAGTCTTGTTTGTTTACTTCTTGTTTGTTTATATCTTTATGTCATAAGGTTAGGGTCAATATTTAAATGAATCTACAGGTCCACCCACATCTGCTTTTTCAAATCTGAGAAAAATGCTTGAAGTAACACATTTAGGAAGATTTACAGCTTTTGCTTTATCGACATCCTCATCAGTTAGAAAGTGTGAATTCATTTATGAACTCATTATTGTACCCTGAAGTGAACACAAAATCTATTTCAACTTATTTCTAGAATGCTGAATCTAAATTAATTTGTCTTAATTGAGACACTTTTTTGCATTTGATATTTGAAGATAGGATTAATTCACAGCCATCTGTTATCTTATCTTGCCTTGGTTAATGATAGGCCCAGCAGTTTGGGGAAATGAAATGAACAGGCACAGGGGTCACTGTCATTATCTGGATCATTTCATGTGATGCAAATTAAATCAGGTACATCATGGCAGCTAAAACTGCGTGTAGTTCATTTAGTGAAGGCTCTCACATCGATCAATTTTGATTTTTAGCTCAAAAAGCTCATATTTCTGTCTTCAAGGCACTGTCTTTGATACTAGTCATGTGCAAAGGGTAGACAGGAGGTGTGGTAGCTATTTCCTTTTGTCCCTTCTTGGTTCTTTAGACCGTTCTTGTATGCTTGGGGTTTGGTAGGAAAAGAAGCATATGGATTGTGGGTGTTCTGAAGGGAAGCAACATTCCCCAGCTACACAAATATTGTTATGAGCTGCTCTTGTGCAACCTGTTCACATTTATAACTGGAATTGATATCCAGGAAGGTGATTTAATTTTGAAGAGGGAGCAGGAGTGCTCAAAGCACAGCAACATAGGAATGACATTAAGGATGTTAAATATAATGAGTTCAGAAACTGACAATTACAATGCAAATTTCACTTGTGATCTGCAAACACTCCAGTTACCCGGTTACACTGAGCTGTTTGTTTTCCATTTATTGTCATATTTAGAGGCATTTCTCACTTGTTTGGCCTCTAACGTATAGATTTTCTTACAAAAAAAGCTAAACACAAGATTTTGACTTTCAGCACCTTGGTGATGAAAAGGAATCCCAGAGCCAGCACAAAGCACTGCCAGAGCTGATAAATACACTTCAACAGTGATTAAAATTAGGCTCTGACATGATTCTGGCACGGGCAGAAACTTTCAAACAGTGTTGCCGTTTCTATTTTGATCATGAGGAGAAGCTTTTACTGTAAGACTAAATCACTTACCTGACATTTAATTAAAACTTTAGTGATTTTCAGGCTAAAATTTTCTCTACTTAACACAAATGGGGACTGAACAATGAAGCGACTTGATCAGTGCCCTGTAGTGAGTGTTCAGCCATTCTTGGACTTGCATGCAGGAATCCTGCTTTCCAATCTCATCTGGTTCATATCTTCCATCTCAGACCAAGTGCAGCTATAGCAGTTCCACCAGCATTAGCCCTGATTTGCACCTGTGCTTTCCAGGATCAGCTCTTGTTGTGGATGTTTCATTAGTGTGTTAACATTTTATTGCCTTTCTCTGCAAATGGCCTGTGCAATTGTTTTAATGTTCTCTTTCCTTGACTAAATAGTTTAAGGCTACACCAAATTTATTAATATTATCGTTATTATTATTATCATTTTGCTAATGCACTGTCTTGTGTATTTGGTAGTAAGCAGTTTCCCATCTGTGGCTGAATGATAGAAGCTAAAGCTGATATGGATTTTCTATTTTCCATCACTCCATATCATTTGTAAACTCTTTAGTTCTGTAAAAGATCTGCTTTAAATAAATAAATGTATCCTGACTAATCCTCTTTGAATAAGTGGAAAGCATTTAATCCCATGATTCTGTAAATCCAGGGTAGCTGTCAAATTGTGTGTTCATTTTTCTGCATTATCTAAATCGGTTTGTATCAGATCTTTCATTGACAACAACAGTTTGTTATTTGGATTAAACACCTCTTGTGCTCTATAACCTTTCATTTAAGAGTCATTTGCATCCCTTTTTTGGCTGTTACTTCAATCATCTGTATTTTAACAGTTCTTTAGGAATATTTGCTGCTAAATATTCACACTGCCTTTAAAACTGCCTTTCTTTTTCCAAATTCCTAATACTTCTTCAAAATCTGAAATTCAAACTATTTTTGTTTGTGTCACCAAGAGGCTGAATTCATTTATCAGTTTTCTGTCAAAGAAAACAAAAATAGATGACTAGTGAACTTAGTTTCAAAATTTTAAAAAGTGGTTCATTAATTGAACAGCAGCTGGAGGGAAAAACTAATCAGCTCATTTCAACTGCACTAGCTCATTATCATCTTGTCTGATGAAATCTTTGGAGGCTGGTTTCATGGGAAATGGGTCCTTCATACAGCCACCCCCGAACTGTCTGGAAAAAGGTCAGTTGTCCTCATACAGTAATTAAAACTCATGTCAGGACATGCGCTTCCATTTTTTAATTGCTAGGGATAGAAGCCCTCTTGTGGTTTTTGACACGAAGGAAATGTTTGGGTTTTTCCTGTTCTTCAGGAGAATTTCAGTGGCTCGTGCTGACGGGTAGTGATTTCTGAAAACAGAGTAAATATGACACAAAAATTCATGTCCAAGGAGCTGTAACATTTCTCTCCCCTGGTAAATCTCTTACCAGTGGCCACAGGGATATAGAGGACTGCATCTTTATTTTACTTTGCACTGTCTTGAGTTGGGCATGACTTTAGTTTGGGGACCACAGAGGTTTTGGAGATGGTACATAGAATTTAGGGGTCTATGTTACCTCCTGAACTTTTTAGTGCTAACACCATTGCTGGAGGATAGACCTTCTTTTTAAATATGTTTCCCAATAAGTTAATGTAGATTCATAAATGTAAGGAAAAGATGTAGAGCTAAGAATTCTTGCTTCCCTTCCCTGTTCTTGTTCAATTTGGGGCAAACTTCTGCCTCATTTTGAGATGGTTAAAATTAAACTTTAATGAGTGTTGTGTTAAACTTATTTTTCAGAAAGTACTTTGAAACACCTACATGAAATGTATGAGAAATATGTATAATAGCCATCATTTAAGTATAGGATTTGTAATGATTTTACCAGTGATGAACATTGCAGTAGAGTAACAGAACTATAACGTTCAGAAATCAATTTAAGTTCTTTAATAATAAAATATTGCTACTAAATGAAGAAAAATCTCATTATTCAACTGTAGCTTTTGCCACTTAATAACAGCATAGTCACAAATAGAAAAGTCAAGTCCTTTTTCCATTATCTCATATACTGAATACGTTTATAAAATAAGATATAAGTAAGTGATTGGTTTCATGGTTTCTCAGGTCTGTTATATATTTGTGCAGTTCTTCTCGTTCAAACTGTGCACACCAGCATAGCATTATTTTGGACATGGATAACTGATAGATGTTCAAAACCCCCAACACACTACTTAGACATGCTACTTAGCCAAGTACTCATTTTTGTGAGTTAAATTCATTGTGCATCTGCTGCAAAGTAATTGAGGAAAGATTTTATATGAATTTTGTAATTAAAAATTGCGATCACTGACAGTACTGGGAAGTACTGAAAACCAAATATTTCGTTTGCACTTCCACACCGGGTCACACTTTCAATAAGGAAACTAAGACTAAATTCTAGTTACGTTTGTTTAACCTCAGTTAGGATTTAAAAATTATTTTCTAAACTTTTTTCACAATAAATACTGGATTTTTTCAAAAAAAAAATCTGTATTTAGATTAAAAGCATTGCTTGCAAGTGAATAACTTTCTTCAGGAAAATTTATGTAAAAGCAATTCCTTTCTAACTTTACTTTTATACTGGGTAGAGGGGTGTGGTGGAATAGCTGGGTGTCTGCTTACATAAGCATACTGTTTACATGTGTTCTGTATATGAAAGTTGGTAAAGCCAGCACAAGGTGAAAAACTTGAAAAAGTTCCTTATGGTTCTCAAAAATTGTAATTTAAATTTAATAACAAAATGAAATTTTCACAGTAACTTTTATTTTTGCCTTGTCCAATGGGTTTTATTTTCTCGTTTCTCTCTGCTACCATGAGGGCAAAAATTTACTTTCCCTGGACAAGTTGCTAACTTAACCTCACCAAAGAGCTGAAAGGTTGTCAGGATTTGGTGTCCTTCATAAATACATCCTGAAACTCTGAGATGCATCGTGATTTAGTATGGTTCAATCAAAAGCCTCTGGTGAAGGTTTTCGGCCTGGTTTCCATCTGGCTTCTCAGTGCTTGAGTGGAAAATAAAGTCTCTTAAATCTTCTTTTGGAAGCATCTCACAGGAAGAAGGAGATGGTTTATCCTGTGCAAACAGCCACCATGAACTCAGCCCCAAGCCCAGGCAGTAGATGCTATTTACACTGGAGATATCTCCTGTCTGGTAATACAAACTGAGGAGCACTCATGGACCACAGCATTTGGGAACTATTTAAGTCTTTATGTACATACAGATATGTTTGCCTGATACTGTGTGGGTTTAGCCCCTTGTGCTGCTTAGCCAGACTTACCAGGTTAGAGAGGCATTTTCACAGACATCTGGTAATGAATGACCTGCTATGGTTTGGAAGATCCATGATCTTATCCTACAAACAAATAACTATGAGTCGTGTGTATTCACCGTAGGAAGAAAATTGTAATTTAACTGCATGAAGATGAACTAGAACTCAGGGGTTTTGCACAATAAATCTTTACATTTATAGTAAATAAATTGTCATGTGTACTATGAGTTTAAGTAATTTGTTGGCATTGATGCACAGTTTCACTGTTGCCCTGCTTTGCAGTGAAGTACCTCTTCCACTTTCCTCCTTAAAACCCTGATTTGCCTCTGCCCTTCTATTGCAGCTCTGGAGCTATGTCTGGTTTACTTTAATTGTGCTCTTCAAAAAGCAGCTTTTTCCTTCGAGCTTTTTCTAATAATTATATTTTGTACTAATGCTGCTGGTATGAAAAACAAGCTTGGAAAGAGTATATAGTAGTATATAAGTAAACAAGAGTTTTTCAGTGACTTTCTTGGCATAATGTGTCAGGGAGTTTAATGCGAATTTAGTTCTCCCCTAGTAATTATCTTAATGATGGATAATTCCTGGCTGGGAAAGCCACTGTAGAATTGGTTTCATACTTTGATACAAGCAAGTTTTATGAGCATGACTACTAAATAGTGAAAAGATCCTATTTCAAAACCTTCAAGGAAGTCTAGTATCCCATGCCACTGTTTGTGCAACTAAAAGCTGTTGGAATTGATCTCCTTTGCACACAGTAATGTGGCTAACCTAGTTAATTTTTCTTAATTGCAAATTCAGTGAAAGTTAGAGGGTGTATTCAAATACTGTGCTTTTCCCTATGTACTGCATTAGTTAAATATAACTTCTTCAAAATTTCAGAATGCATTTAGTACCGGCATTATGTATTTTGTACTACTGCCTTGGAAGCCCTTAGTAACAAATTGGTAATGGTCACAGGAAGAGTAAAGTGGCTTAAAGTGTTCTGCTTATTCAGTAAATATGTATGAATTCAGTAAAGATTTCTGAAAATACTTTAAACTTCTTTTAAGTTTTTATCTTTGCTACCCGTGGTTTTAAACACTTCTTCTCTCTTAAATGTGTGCCAAATTTCCGGAGTAATGTGTCTGTAATAGAGAGTAATGTGTCTGTCAATTTATAGAGAGTGCAGCTTCTTTTACATCAAATGCCATCATGAATCACTCCAACAATGGACACCTTTTTATTTCAAACAGAAGAGGTGTTCATCTAGATGCTGCTGAGGTCACTTGAAGGGAAGCATCTGATGAAATTATTTAAGTGTGCCCAAAATCTGTGTTCTCATAGAATTTCAGAGCAGGCCAAATATGAACTTTTGTGTATTTAAATTTGTGTAATATTCTGGTTTTGCTTTCACATGGCTGTGTTTTTCTATAAGCTGTTTTCAGCACTGCATTCACCCAGAGCATCAGAGCAGTTGGTGTGACTGCAGCTCCCAGTTTCAGCTTCGTGTTGTTGGCACCCATCCCTGGGCACTGGCCCTGAATGTGGCTCTGCAGCACAGACCCCCAGGTGTGGCCTTTCCTAGTGCCACCACAGGCCCACTGTGCCCGTGGAACACCTGCACTCTGGGTCTGTGGAGTAGAAATGACGGTGGCAAGTGTGGAGCAGTGGCACGGTGCAGTGTGGTGGCTCCACTGGATAGAGTGACCTGGAAGGGAATGGCAGTTTTGTCCCAGGGAAGATGCTTAGAAAAGATCTCTGGCCTTGAGTTGCACCCCTGTTTTTCACTAATCCCTTTGCTTTGCTGGGGATCTGTGCTAATGATACCTCTTCCCGTGTTTCTAGGCTGGTGTCTGTGTGCAGCCTGCCTGGCTGTGGCCAGCAGCTGTGTCAAACAGGCAAACATGGCACGGGGGCTCCCCACGGCCTGGGCCGAGTTCCCAGGGAGAACCTGTGATATAAATGATTTCATGGATGCAAAAGACACAATCCCCAGCTACCACACATGCCTAGCTAAGTAGTTAACTGCGAGTTTTAAGGATGTTTACATGCCCAATGCTCTCCGAATTTAAGCGTTGGTTTAATTTTTATCGGCAGCCTTTGGTGGCCAGATCCATCCCACAAAACCCAAGCTAAATCCCATCAGCCAAACCCATCCCATCAAATGCGTATTTTGGGCCAAAGTGGCATTTTTGTGAAATTTTTCTAGTGGTGATAGACAGGAAAGATAGACTCTGTAAATCAGCTCCCAGTAGATTCACCAAGCACTGAGTTGAATTAATGTCTCTCACTCTTGTCAGTTTGGTTTCCTACAACAAATCAGAAAATGTGCTTTTTTAATTGGAAATTTCTACATCCAGTCCTTAGATTTTGTACAGATGAAATTTTCCCAAAGCAAAGGAAGAATGTAAATTTCTATATTTTAATCAGTGGGTATTATTGTGATGACAGATAAATGCCCTACACTCTCCAAAAATCTAAAAGNAAAATTGATATTTTATGAAGAAAAATCTTCATGCTGTTTAGTTGGGAATTTAATTTTACTTGATATTTATGTGGGCTTTTTTTTCCCATATACTTTTTCATTGTTTTATTTTAAATGACATTAAAAGAATCTAAGCTTCTACATTGAAAGAAAATTCATAATTAATAATCTAAATAAATATTTTGTTTTCAATTCTGAGAATTACAGTCTGATTATCCCCTTTAATGAATTAGAACCCTATGAGGATGGAGCTTGTCATTAACACACATCATCAGCTGATGCATTTTAATAATACATAGAGTTGGAAAAGAGAGGAAGTGTGAGCTACTGAAGCTTGCAAAACCAATCCCCTAAAGCTTTCATGTTTTATTTGAGCATATGTTTTGGAAGTGGTAGTGTTGACACTGGTGGCACTAATCTCCTCTTTATCTTGTTTTGATTAAAAGGATATTTGAATATTATTTTTGGCAAACTTTTATCTAGCCTCAAAGGGGTTCTCTTGCAGCAGCTACAGAGAAATGGCTATAATAAACACATTCCATGATACACTTACATCACACATTATAGCCACTGCTGGTGTACTTCAAGAATGCAAAATACTCCTGGAAAAAACCAAATGAGCTTCCTTTCCAATGCCAAGTGTGTGAAAATGTCAAATCACGCTATTTTTTGTTTGTTTGTTTTGCATACCAAGCTGTGTGAATTGCTTCAGCTGTATGAAGGAAACTGTGCATTAGATTATTCAATAATTTAGGAATATATGTGGTTAGGAGACAAAAGGTTACAGCAATTTTATGACAGATATTTTTATATTTTATAAAAGCATACATGCTCTTTTCTTTGCATCTCCTTTACCACCTATCAACTGGGTTACCATTCAATTGGGATGTTATTTATTTGCACCCTATGTGGTATTAACTGTACAAAACTTACTTTTCAAAATATGCAACAAAAATATTTTTTATCATTTTGCTTTACAGAATGTGCAGTTGTGTGTGACTGTCCCGTGGATTGTAAGCATGGTGCAGATCCTCACATTCTCAGTCACTGCAGGACAACTTACAGGGAAATGGTTCATAATTTTGATGAAATAAGACAGTCAGGGAAGACCCCTGTGTTCTGCTGTCCTTTTGCCATTTTTGACTCCAAAGAAAAGAGCAAGGAGTGCACAGGAGATCACCTTGTCTATGTATTTGTGATTCGTGAGGTGCTGGATCAAACCTCAGGCCTCCATTTCAACATTCAGCAGTATTAGCATATTACCTCTGTTCTTCATCCCTGTGGATGTGTTTATAAATCATATTGAGTGGTTTAAGAGCTTGCTTTTCACAGACCTCGTGCTGCTTATTTGGTTCTTAAATATGGATTAAAGTGTCTAATTTTAAGTTTTAAATTGCATATACTCTTTTAATTGAGAGAAATGTAATTCATAGTTGGTCAGTAAAACCAGATCCTTTTTTGTGTGATTAATTTCAAATAAGCCATTTTAACTATCAAGAGCAGAAACACATCCTCATCTAAAGCCTGCAGTATGGATTTGTTAATACTGGGTCTCATTGCTCAAGGAAAGAATAGAACCACATGGTGTAATATGATGAGATTACTGGTTGCAATTTATTTTATTTTCCATCCTATCACCATTACACTTCCGTGATTTTTCAAATAATTTGTATTTCATCAGAATTACTTACGAGTTTTTATTTCTTCTTCCAAAGCTGCAAATTACTCTCCTGGTAGTCATCTGTTTCTTCACAGATGGGGCCTTCTTTCTGTTCTTTAACAACTCAGGACTCACAGAGGGTGGTTCTGTGATTCCACTGGCTGATGCTTCTCTGCATTTGGCGCTTCCACAAAACCCTTCTTTTTTGAGAAATTCGAAGTTTGTGTGATCTTGTTCTGCTTTTTGTTCTTTTTGGAAAGCTCTGTCTTGGCAATGTGTGCTGGTTACATTCAGGTAGTCAGGTCACATATATTGCTGAACTTCTCTGTGTGTACACAATGGTCATGCAGCTTCTCTTTGCAGAATGTTGCCTCCAACTCTCCAACTTTTGTCCTTTCTGCTCTGTGTCCTGGATTCCACTGGCAGAATATTCAGCTGTTCTGGTTCCCTACATTGTTCTGTCTTGTTTGTTACGTTGCTGTAGTTGTGCTCCTCCTCAACATGCATGTCCTCAGAGTCAGAGTTCACCTGAGCTCATTCTGGAGTTTCAGAGATTAGAGGAAAATGGTCAGGTTTTCTGCTTTTATACATTTATGTTCCTCCTCCTTTCCTGGTACATCAGAGAAGTCCTGTTCCCCATTAGAAAGTACCTTCTGAGACTTTGAACATGTTGTTCTGCTCCTGGTTGTTCAGGGTTTTTCTAACAGATTGTTCTGAAGAACAAAACTACCAAGTGTTCAGGTCAGCTTTGGTGTTCTGTTTGTTGCTGTTCAGTGTTGGTTCTTCATGGTCTGCTTTGTAAGGAGCAGTGCCAGTGCTCACTACCTTCTGCTGCTTTAGTGGATTTTTTTTATAATAATGTCACTCAAAACCTAAGAATTTAGGGTTACTGGTGCCAAAGACTATTTCTCTCCTATAGGGGGGGTGTGGCACGCTCCAAAGTGATGTTCAGAAGGAATTCTGAATGCCTGGTGGTTGCAAATACTTTTGTCCACTCCTCTAGTCCAGGTCTCAACATCTTAACTAGCAATGCCTTGGAATTACACACTGAACTTGAGTCCTCTCGCTGTCTAAGTGTCCTTGACTTCATCATCTGTGTAGCAAAGACCTTGTTGGTCTTTAAGAACCTGTATCAAGTCATGAGACCCAATATGGACTATCATGTTAAATATCAACAGTGTTGCCTTTCCTGAAAGCAGAAAACCCAGTAGTTGGTGAAATTTCCAGACAGCTGCAGTCCTGAAGACATTCCACCTCTTCTTCATTGGCTGTTGTCACTGGTAACTCCTGGCTCCACATGCTGCCTTTGTTCAGACTCTCAAACACAGCACAGAGAAGGGGCAGAATAAATACACTTGGTTTGATGGAGATGGTGACACAGAGAAGAGAGTTTAAGGATATGTTAATTTTCAAGTACTTTACTATGATTAAAAATTAGTTCACATTAAAATAAGAGCTATGACTACTGTCTGAACTTCATAGGGCTTTGTAGGAGATTATGTTGAGAGCCTTTCTACTAGTCTCTTTCATATTGGTTGAGTTGATGCCTATAAAGCATTCAAAAATCTTATTGATGAGTCTTAGAAAAAGGGTTTATTTAGATTGATAGAATCTCTTATAATAGCATTCATAACAAAATCCTTAGTATTTGCAGAGTGATGCCTTGGTTTCTCAAAGCTTCTTTATAGAAAGCTCTGTTGTTGGGTAGTTATCCTTTTGACATGAAAGGGTCTGCTGGTGTCCCTCTAGGAGCAGTCATTTTACAACTTACCTACTCCCCAGAGATGCAGTTAAAATGTTTGCTATTCCTGCAACACTTCTCTTCACAAGTAATGGCTGTCTTGGAAATGACCAGATCCTTGAACTGTCTAAACAAATCCCAACCTAAATTTTGGCCTAATGAAGCTTTTTAGTTTTGTTTTTTTTCCCCCGTTTAGTTGATGTACATGAATTAGGTGTTTTATAGAACTCATATAGGGTTTAGATCAGCCGTAAAACCCAGTGAAGCAACCTGGAAGAAAACAGAAGTGATAGATGGTTTTCTGGCTTCTATTCAAAACTCTTCTTGTGTTGTGGAGTACTTACTATGAATGCTTGGCAACAAAAAGGCAGAGATAGCCTATATTATACAAATACTTAAAAGCCTGCGCCCAGAGACAAGAGAATGAAAAAAGAGGTGGTTTTATACACGTAGTCCCTGCTGTCTCCTTCACCTCTCCTGGGAAGTAGTTATGACATAATAGGATTTGAAGGTTACTCTTCAAATTTCCTTTCACCTTCGAGTGAGTAACCCATGTCATGCATCGCAGAAAAGCTGTCCTCTTGACATCTAGGGATGCAAAAATGGCTTGAAATGAGTCTTTCTATTAAAAGGAATTGGAAATCGGACTTGCAAAAGTAAAAACTTAATTCTATGCTGCTTTTTCTTGTTTAAACTGTCACGCCATTGTGCAGGTTACAAAAAAGCTGAGTTTAAATACATGTGTATAACAGCACATAGTAGATTTCAAGGCCTCTAGATTAAAGTTCACTTGAGTGAAAATCAGTTGTATCTTTTCATCCTTTCATCATTAAGTTGTTTTCTTGCTGGGAAGCAAGAATATTATATTGTTTCCAAAATATTAACATTTAATCTCATAGGTTAAATTGTTCAATTAATATTTACTTGTAATATTTGGGGGAAGGAGTTGTCTTGTAATTGCTTATCAGAGGCTTTTTCAGCCTCTGAAAAGATAATTGGGCTGGGAAATATGGCTGCTTGAAATATTTAAGAACAAATGTATATGTGGACAAAGGTGTTTCCTAGAAAGAATTATTAATTTGACAAAATGTATTTTAACACAGTTGTAGCTGATTTTTGGTACAGTTTTTTCTAGCACAAATTTGTATTATAATTGCAGATAATTATTTAAAATGCAGTCTTAAGTTAAAGATGAACCTGATACATTTCATTTTTATTCTCTGTTGTCCCTTTTCAAATCATATTTATGTACATTAATAGCAGCCATCCTCCTTTCATCTAGTTAGCACAGCAGTACACTAACTCTGTAATTTACTGATTTTAATACCAGCTATTTCTTCCTGGATATTGGTACATGGGCATAGAATTCTTTGAAAAAGTAACAATAATGAAAGAAATGAACAATATGAATTTTACATCAAGAATTTCCTCGCTAGTTCTCTAATAGCTGTAAAACAACCACAGTGCATTATCTTCTGTAATTTCTTGTACCTTTCTTTCCCTCACAATAAAGGGTCCTTTACACTCAGAAGTCTTTTCAGTAATAGGTAATTGCAGACCTTGGTTAGTCTTCTTTTGGATGAGCTTGGTCTTTTGTTGGAGTATGGGAATTTCAGATCAAATCTCTCCTGATTCTTGTTTGTCCCTCTCTTTTGGAAACCAGAACAGGGTAGAGATATCCAGAACTAATACTGCTGATAGACTCAGAGGGGATAAAAGAACTGAAAAGAATGTTTGAGAAGCATTTAATCTACTCTGTATGTCTTATTTAGATCTGGAGTGAATCCTCCATCATGGCCCCACCTCTCAGGAAGGATCCATCCAAGGTGCCATAACATAAATTCCAAGAGAACTTCTTTCCTGGATAAATTAGTGAAGGGGACTTGAAGACTACACAGTCCTGATGTTTGCTGATAACCAAAACACAGGAAAGCCTATAGTTAAAAGCTGGTGACAGTGTGAAAGCCTGAAGTGTGAAAAACTCATAGAGATTATGAGCCTGCAGAAAGTAGAAGAAGCTTTTAAAGGCTCTAACTTGAACCGGACAGGATCTATGAGCAGTTGTATCTTTTATTGCAAAGTAAACAGGCTTTTTTATTACAAAATCTTTTGGCTACCCCAAAGCAGAGTTACATTCCTCCTTTAGTGTTCATTTAAATAATGAGCTCTAATGAGTCTATTTTAGTTACAATTTTAGAGTGCTCTCCAAGAAAGAACAAAACCCAATAAATAATTCTCAGTCTTTCTCAGTGGTATATTTAATGCTCTGAAAACCACCCTTAATTGTACAGTAATCAAAAGTTTTCACTATATTTCCATGCAGGAGCTAAAAATTCTGACAAAATTAAGAGGGGTGTTATGCTTTTAGATAGAATTGCATCTCTCTTCCATCTCAACATCACTAAAACCAGCGATGGGAATGGA